>JAFBJR010000190.1:3255091-3348722 GCA_016785285.1 Brachirus orientalis
ACAACCCCCCCCCCCCCCCCCCCCCCCACCCGAGCTCTGCCTCTGCCTCAGTGAACATGGGGTGGCCATTGCATAAGCAGCATTATACAACTCGAGTGTGCTATCACAATGTGCCTGGCAGTGATGGAGGGAGGGAGGTGGGAACCCATTGCTCTGCCACTGTAGGATCCACGGAAAGTGTCAGCAACCCCAACCCCCAATGTATCTTCACTGACACACGCGTCGTCTACTTTTCTCGAACTACAAACCTACACATCAGCCATCGAACAGCGTTCATACGCGGTATAAAGCTGGGGATTAAACATCAAGACTTCTTCTGCAACATCCACAGCACTGAATATCAACAAGGTGAGAACAGACTGTACCAGACAGAAGAAAAAAAAAATGGTGAGAAACAAGCAGCGGGGCCTCCGAACGTACAGTACGACCGCAGTGAGATGCTTTAGGAGGAACTGAACAGATGTTGAAAGCGAAGAAATGAGTGCCACTGAGTGTGTGTGTGAGTGTGTGTGTGTGTGTGTGTGGGGGGGGGGGGGGGGGAAAAGGATGGGGGGGTGGGGGGGGGGGGGGGGGGGGGGGGGGGGGGTGAACATGATTGGCTGCAGAATTAGTAATTCTGAAGATTGGGTTAACATTGTACATGAGCTTTTTGTTTTAGAGAAACTATCAGAAACTACTGCTCTTAAAGGACAAATGGAAACATTCTGTGGAATATGTGAAACCAGTGAAATCAGATGAGATCTATCCTGGATTAAATATAATGCAATCAAATATAATGCTAAATTGTGAGTATTTCTGATGTGATATGGATGTACATGTTTGGAATTATATAAATTCCAATTGCTGTTCCATGCAAAATTCTGGAATAGCACTAAGCATAATCTAAGCATACTGGTGTTTGAACTGTGAATTAGAATTTGCTTTTCCAAATAATAAACAGAAAATTACTATATACATATATATTATTTGTAATTCTGATTGAATGTTGAACATAACATAACATTGTAATTATTCCAACAGATATTCATTATAGCTGGATTTGGTTTAGTTTCTTTTTATCAGGTGGTACGCAACATGTGGTCAACACCCTCATGTCACCACCTGTGACAAAGAAATGTAAAGTATTAGTTTCACAGAATGGAAATTAAATATTTGAATCCATGTAGGCACTATATTCCAAACATAGTGATGAAATGAATTATTAAATAAATCCTGTTTTTATGTTTATGAAATGCAGACAGGAAAGTGTAGAAATCAATGTATACCGTATGTCAGTTAGGTGTATTAAACTACCTTTAATTTCTCAAATGTTATTAAACTAAAACGTGGTAATGTGTTGCATATTTCCAAAGCATGTTTCGGAGAGACAAAGCGACTCAAACTTGCACAAACGTGAGGCCAAATAAGCTCCTGGCGAGCGATGAATATAAAACAATATTTTGGCAGAAAGCCTCCAACGGGGCAACAAAGAGCTAATTGTTCTCAAATATTTAAATGCTTTGCATCATGTGGCCATGAAGGAGGACTTCTGAGGAAGCACCGTGAAACACTTAATGAACAAAGGCCGTTTCAGAACATCGCCTTTGTTATTCACTTTAAGGCTGTTGGTGTAAAACTGTGCGATATGGACAAATGATTAATATCAAATGACGGAATGTGGGTCAACATCCCTTTGATACAATGAACTCCTGTCTCTCCACATAAACGTTTGTTCTAACTTCTCGGTGCTCTATTTCCAGTTTCACTTCACGCTTGATGTTGACACACACACGCACACACAAAGTCAGATGCAAACTTAATGACTTAATGACTCTTAATGACTCCGATTTTAGACTAATAAAGAGGCTTTTTCGTTTCCTCTCCTCCTGTGGCCACTACTCTGACCTGCCAAAACCAAATGCTAGGGCCGGAAGAATGAACAATCACTAATTAAAATTTCCTCCACTTTTCCTCCATGTCCCTCCCGTGTTGTTTTCTTAGCAGTTTTGGATTCTTGTCCTTTGTGAATCACAGGAAAATAAACAAGTTCTTCTGGCTGGGAACAAGAATATCTCTATTTATCTCCATTTCATTCTAGTGTCTAAACATCAGCTGCCTTGGCGAAAGTAATGTTAGGTCTTAGTTACAAATTATTTGTGATTGTTTTTAATCAGTGCAAAACTTTGAAAGGGTCTAATATTAATTAATTGATTAATTAATGACATTATCTGTAGTGGTTAGCTTTGCTGTCAGTCAAAACACCCCTGATATGTTCTCTTATAATATTAAAGGTTTAACTGGGGAAAGAACAAAGTAGCAGTAAAGACATATATATACAGTATGTATGTATATGAGATTGGAAACAACTGATAAGAACACTTTTTTTTTTTCCTTCAGTCTGCTTTTTTTTATTATTATTATTATTTTTTTTACTGGTACTCAAAATTCAGAATCTTAATTGTTACGACATGAGAGTTGTCAGATAAAAGCAGGGAAGACGATAAAGCTGGGAACAAGCTGGGACAAGTCAAACTAGATTTGAGTTTGCCTGCTACAAGTCTCCCGGCGCATCATAGATCAAACTTAATGTTTTTCATTTCTTTGACTTTTGAATGTATAGATGAACTCTTGCCAACGTGGGCATAAAAACTAAATGACAGTCAGGACTACGTGTGCAGCGGAAGCAGCACATTTAGCCGAGAAGCCGCAGCAGCTCGGCCTACACATAAAATGTGTTGAGGCACTCAACAGTGTGGCTGAAGGCATTTCTGGCTCAAAAACACAATTAGTGTAGATTTGCATATGCAGTGAATAAGAATTGCAGTTATGCACAAGCTGTGCAGCCACAGTTTAACTTTCTTTAAGTAAATGCTGACTGCCCAATGCAGTGGCTTAAGAATTCGTCATTTTTTTAGTGTTCAATATGGACACTGATGCCACAGTGATATCAGTCTGATGCAGATGTTTTTATGTCTTTTAAAATAAAGTTAAACTGTTAACAACACACGCTGAGGCATTTACCGTGTAGCCATAACCAGCCATTTTAAAAACAATGTACCAAATGTATAACATTCCCTTCCTATAAAGAAGAAAAAAAAATGTTCCACAATTTTGTGCTTGGTGAAGTATTTATGTGGAATTTAAGGTTTTGGGATAGTATCAAAATTTACTTCTATTTTATCTGATATATATTTACCAGTATGTGATACAATATCTGATGTCCACTAGATTCCCTATCCCTTAAGGATATTCCCCAAAAATAAAAAAAAGTCTGGCTGCCAAAAAACGGAGCAAAACTACAGCAGCAGTTACTGTGGCAAAAGGAAAAAGCAGAGTTGTTGCTCAAAGGCACGTGACAAACTAGGAAGAAATTAAAAAAAAAACATCACTTGCTGTAACACAAATTAAAATAAGTTCAAACTATATTTAACTAGTTCCACTATGGCTAACATGATTCATGAATCAAATCAGTCCTTAGCTCCAGACAGGTGGAGGGTTAACCAACACTTCTGTCACTGACATTACCTGCTGCCAAGCAAAACAGCCACACAGCATTATTTGTTATTCCCTGAACCCTGGCAAACATGTGCTATAATCCAAATGTAGTGATTTCAGTTGAGCTGAGGTATCTCGCTTAACGGCCACTTCGCTCCTTCTCTCAAATCGTCTGCAGTCATATGGTTTTTCTCTAATCTCTCTCTGCCTTGAAGCTGCTTTCACGGACCGTGTTCATGCTTGCATGAAAGAGAAGTTGCTGTTGTTGCCTCTGTCTCACATGAAATACTCTATCCTCCTCCTCCTCCTCCTCCTGCTGCTGCTGCTGCTGCTGCTGCTGCTGGGGGTGGAGGCTGTTGCTGCTGATTTCTGCCTGTCTTTTTTCCCAAGGCAAATAAGGCAGAGCAGGTCAGGACTCAGTCCTATATAACCCCCGTAATGCCTCTTTTCTTACTGTATTACTCTGTATTTCTTATTATTATCTCTATCTGCGCCGCAGTTATCCTCGCAGCCATCTCTCTTTTAGCTCTTTACATCATTTGCGGAGATAATCATGTGTGTGCAGACCTGCCGTGTGCACAAGTTAGCAGATATAGTACGGGTGATTAAAATGTCTACCACTCAAGCCCCGTTTTTGTGACTGTATTCACTTTGTTTATCAACTTCACATGCACCAGGCACCTTGTGTTTCACTGTTCAGTCCTTTCCAGTCCAGTTCTTAGTGCTTGCTCATTTGAATATGTATGGAACTTTAGGTGTCTGGATTGAGGACATAAGGCGTGGATCACAATATTCGCATCCGCATGTCCCCAGGGGTCCACATGAAATAATCATCCACCCATTTCCACAGTGACCCTCGTGGACACTGGCACACCTCCAGTTTGAGTCCATGTGGACCATACAGTACGTGTGATGGACCATGCTCCGTGTATCACAACACTTTTTTTTTGGTTATGATAAGAAAAAAGACTGTAACCATGGACACTTGCTTTAGATTACAGTATGTGAGGAGGTCCGCAGGTACCCCCACGTATAAGTCGCTCAAAGAAAAAAAGGATACACAAAAGAAGGTAAACTCCCGATGCACACGCATGCAGAAATGTGAAGCAGTTCTTTGCAAACATGGAACACAGAAATTATTACATGGTCCTAACCCTCAGACAGTATGACAAGGACTTTACTGACAGTCTCCAGTGAGGTCAAACGTTAAATTCCCTGCTTTTTAAGAAGATGAAAAAAAGGTTCATAAAATGTTGGTGCTGATTTAGCACTCACTCACGCCATCATGTTCTACTGCTTTATCCTCCACTGAGGGTCGCGGGAGGCGCTGGTGTCTAACTCCAGCTGACACCGGGTGAGAGGCGGGGTACACCCTGGACAGGTCGCCAGTCCGTCGCTTGCATACATAATAGTGCTGAATTCATGCTGGACAGAAGGATGTCATCTTTTTTTTATATGTCATATTACTCCTTGTCAAAACACAGAGCCTACATTCTCCAAAATGCAGCATGTTTGCACAGCAGATGTGATGAGCAAGCTGCAGAGGTCTAAGAAACTCACCTCTTTCAAAATCCAAAACCCCCTCATTTCAATTCAAAACCAAAATTGATCAGACTTTAGACTCCTCCCTCTGGCGCCTCAGACAGCTTTGCACTCATTTTTTCCACATATGCAGTCGCACTCTCAGTAAACAAAATTTGATGTGTGGATTTCCCCTTTTAAGTGATCTAAAACACAAGTCTGAGTCACAGGATGGTTGACAAGACAGTAAAACAGAGAAATACACATTGCTTTTTTCTTCTAAACCAATTTGCCTTGGTCTTTTTTTCCTGATCTAAGCCTTCAGAAGCCTTTTAATGTCAAACCGTTCAACTAAAACGGTGTGAAAGAAGAATAAGGTCCTGTGCCGACGATGGACTTCACATGTCACATCAAAGCAAAACCATGTTCATAAGCACGATATTGCCTATCTTAGAAAATGTAGATATGCCGTCCGAGTCCATCTCTTCACCATATGTAACGCACACCTTGTGCTGTGTCCCTAAAAAGTAGCATACAAATGTGGTTGTAAAAAGGATTTAAACTCAACATGGTAGCAAGATGTTGCAACATTCAAGTACTCCACCCTCAACGACTAAACATAACAAGTACATCAGCAATTACCATATCTTTAAAGTGATTAGCAATTATACAGTATCAGGTACTACACTGTATAGTGACAGTATCCTTAAATATATGCATTTACGGTACTTTTATGCATCTGAGAGTAGAGTATTAGAAAACATTTGCCCAAACACAGCTGTCATCCAGATGTCTACATTCTATTGTTCTGTTGGCCTCCATAAACAATGCTGATGTTTTCCCAGTTTGGTGCATTCCCACTCTTCACCATTCCCATCTTCACGTTTCTCTTTCTCTTCTTCCATGACCTCACTGTCTCAAGAGCAAGGGCAGCTCCAATGCCGCCCGCTATCCACCTACCATTCCACCCACACCCACGCAAGCGCTCATACACAATGAAACATCCCTTTTAAATTCAATTAATTTCAGTTTTATTTGTATTGCACCAATTCATAACATACATTATATCAAGGCACTGGCAGAGCATAAAAGCGAGTTCAAGTTCAAGAAGCTGCAAGAGCGGGATGCCATTTTCACCCCAACTACCCCTCCTGCAGAGGAATCACATGTGAGAGGGAGAGGCATCAGACTAGCTTCTGTGCCAAGCTGTAGGCACCAGGCCTTAAGGACAACCTGGCCACGAAGTACAAAGTGGGATACAGGACGCAAGGATTCTCACGCATAAAAGCACATTCCCCTGCAAAGCAACTGGCTTAGGCAGAGATAAAGAGAGAAAAGACAGGGCTTTGGTTGACATGGGTGGATGTCTCTTCCTATCTTTTCCAAGATTTACTTTTTCCAAAGCTCATCTTTTGATCCGGCACCGCCCAGTCTTTTCTGGCAGCTATTTGACAGACAGGGGAGCTTTAACTGCAGCTGGCATCAGACTCAAATAACAATTAAGGACAAAAATCAACGTAAAGGGTGAGGAATAATAAAAAGAAACAACTCCTCAGTGGCACTTACTGCACTTTCTTGTCCTTCCTCTCATTTGCCTTCCTTTCTTCCTCTCCCTCTCTGTTTTCCCTCCTCGCCTTCTCTCTCTCATCTCAAGTCCCCAGGGCTCCTTTCTTCTCTTTTTAAATAGGGGCCTGAGCTGTGAAGTCTAATAATGGTCATTTGGCCTCCCATTAAAGGCTGGGTATCGGCCCAGGGACGGCTCACTTTAAGCCACATGACACAAGGAGCTTCCCAGTGACCATGGAAACGTGCACAGTGGGATCCCAGACGCCTCCCTGTGTCGAGAAACGTGGTGAAGCAGTGATTTGGGGGGGGTGGGGGGGGGGTGTAGAAGCAGGAAGGGGGGGGGGGGGGGGGGGGGGGGGGGGGGGGGGGTGTAGAAGCAGGAAGGTGGCTGAGGGTTCGAACACAGCCTTAGTGAAGTATATACAGAAAAAGAGCATGAGAGAGGCCCCTGCCTGGTCACAGTGGAAAACTCTCTCGACACCCCGCCAGGAAGCACAGCCAAGATAATATCAGCAAGTTGAGGCGTACACAAACATGAAAGGAGAGCCCAAACGGCAGGCCCCCCCGAGTGCCACGCACTTCACAAGCTTTTCTCTCTCCTTTCTTTCTGCTCTCCCTGCTCCTCTTCCTCCTCCTCCTCCTATCTCTTTCAGTTCCTCTTTTCATCCCTCCCTACATGCTGAGGTGTTTGAAAGTGTTACCGAAATGTGTTTGGAGCAAAGGGCAGGTGGGAAGGTAAGCTAAGGCCTATGCATTTTACCCTTGTCACAAGCTGCGACAGCTTTTTGGTAAAAGTTTGTTTCGGCCCAATAACTCACTCACTCATTCTCTACCACTTTATCCTCCACATGAAGGTCAGCTGACCTAGGGCGGGCACACCCTGGACAGGTTGCCAGTCCATCAAAGAGCCAACATACAGGCCCCCTTTACACCTGGAATCAGAATGCATTTTACATTTTCTATAATCAGAGAGTGACTGGATACCACTTCACCACATGCATTTACACCTGGTATTAACAAGCATCTTCAGTGTCCACATCAAGATCCGACTGCTTTCCAATCAAGATCTCCAGCAGACTACAGTGTCGCAACAACAACAGTCAGCTGCACATGAAGTCGCGCTATCACGCTATTGTATGGATTCCGCTTTTTTAAGCAGGGGAAGCGTCTTTATCAAGCGGAAAACTGATGAAAGCAGAGGAGACTGGGCAGTTTTGTCGCTGCTTTCACGTTAGCTGTGCTCGGAGCCACCAACATAGTTCCGATCACCTAGCTGTTGTGGGTGGAGCGGAGATGCTTTGTGGACTCACTGCGTTTACACTTCTTTTCAGCGCGGTCCCAATGTGTCTCTGACCACCTCCCGAAGTGGTTTGGCATATCGAATAACAATCTGCCCTTGTTGCGTCCAATCATAGTCTGATCACAGGAAATGCAGTTTAATGCCAGGTGTAAACGAGGCCATAGAGACACTCCACTAACTGACCTGCGGAGAGAACACACGTGGGGAGAATATGCAAGAACTAGGATTTAAACCGGCAACCTTGCTGAGAGGCAACAGTGCAAGCCACCACGAACTGCGGATGCAGTTATACCCTCACTCACTCTGAGCAGTTTAGAAAGTTTTTGCTGCTTTGCAGTTAAAATGGAGAACTGAGCATTTGTCCCACAAGTCCATGTCATACATTATTTTCCAAACCCTTATAGGCGAAGAACACAGTGTTACTCCCTCACTTTTCTTATATTCCACAAAGCAGAGCCAGAGTCTGAAGCCACGACAACACCTGCCTCTATTATGCCTCTCCAACAGCCACATGGATGAAAGCTGCCTCGATTTAAACAATCATAAACTGACTTTCATTTTGAAAAGCCCTATCATTTAACAGAAAATTGTCTCACCAATATCCTGCATCTCCAGGGCTCCATAATGAAAAGTTTTCCTTTAAAAACTTTGGGAGTGCGACACACATGCTTTATCCATATCGAACAAACGCCACAGTTATAAATCAATCAGTATTGTGGCTTTGCCCCAATTTAACAAAATAATCTGGAGACAACTGGATGTGAAACTACAGCAATTTTCTTTCCCTCTTGTCATTAAAGCTCACTGATTCACTGACGTCTTTGCAGAGAGAAGAGAGAGAAAAAAAGCATTACATGTAGAATGAAACATTGATTCATTCAGCCATCTGCAGAAAAACACAAGCCAATCCTCCATCCATCTTTGCACAATAGAAATTGGGACTGAGGTCGTGAGCATTGACAGATTCTCCGGCTGATTTGACACCACTATTATCAATGCTGTTTTGGAAGTGGACTGAAAATGCAGCCGCTTTACTCCGGCACTGAATCTTCTTTACGACAAGCCCTGCTACCTGACACCTTCCTGGCATTGCCATGGCCTTGGGATGAACTCTAACACACACCTCAGTGTGTAGGACAGCTAACCTGGCCGCAGGCTCACCGCCAGTCACCCGCAATATCACACTCGTCTGTCTTTTGCCATTTCTTTCTTTTCAAAGCTGGTGTCTCTCTTCTTCAGACACATACTTGCGTAGATTATACATCCCATCCACATCACCTCTCTCTCTCTCTCTCTCCCACATACACACATGCATGCAACTCCCTCTATGCAGCTCTGGCTGACATGCCAGACACATTTGCAGTCCAAAAGCCACTTAGCCCTAAGAAGCAGCAGCTGTTGGCTCTGGCCAGTTGTCCTACAGTGCCAACTAGAGGGCCATAGTAGAAAAAGACAGAGACACACTCCCCTGCCCACTCACATTGTTCCATGGCAACAGTGGTTTTAGGATTGAGTTTGTATGTGTATCACAGACTGAGCTTCCCACACAGGATACACTTATGTGCCTCTGGCAAAAACTTCAAAGTAGCTAGCTTTATTTCTGGAAGGACACGTCAATAAAGATCTTGAAACTTTTCTTGTTGCTCGGGTTATTTTTAAGTGATTTGTTGCAGACGGTCCCAGGCCAGTTTCACTCTGCTGCGATGAAATGTTTTTTTTGGCTGGCATTTAAGGCGGAACCGATCGTAGTTCAGAGGCAAACTGGTCAAGGGCAGTGCCAGGCCACACACAACTACCACATACCAGGAAAATTTAAATGCTACGCCAGCCAAAAGGCTTGCTTTACAAAAAGTGCTGTGCTGCATTGGAGGACGGGTCACATTTTTCTCTTATACATATACACACATATATATGCACGTGTATATACACTGTATATACATATATGATACATGTTGATTGGCCTTTGTCATAAGCTTGAAAAGCCTAATCCAACGTCTTTCTTCCCTCAAACTCCCTTTAATGGTCCTCTGTCATACCTCCACTGGTTGCTGGGGTTAGAGGCTGATGTCACGAGAGTGTGGGCAGGACGAAAAAGGGGGGAAAAGTCGGCGAGCTAAAGCTCCATGTGCCCATTGAACTGACACTGTGGAGCTTGGAAGAGGAGAGATCTCACTGGCACAGTGACAACGACCCAGACGAATCGGAAAGCCCGTGGCATGATTTCATGTTCCACAGATGCTGCCAAGAAACGCAATGTACAGTATGTATGTGAAAGACAGTGTAGAAACGAAGGTCACGTTCTGAGAAAGTCAAGCTGTAGGAAGGAAACTAAAACCAAGAATACTATATGTTATTGACTACAATAAATAGTTAAACTTGAGAGCGGATGTGAGTGGAGGTGCAGGCAAGATTTGGAACATTTACAAATGCCTCAGAGAAAGCAGACACTTGATAAACTGTAACTTAAGACAGGCAACCACTTGCAGCTGTGTTCTGCTTCTACCAGGGCACCTTGCAGTGTCATCCTTATATGACACCATAACTCAGACAACAAAACCACTTCAAAAGAATGCCTCAAACACTGTTGGCTACAGTGAGAAATGATTTACTCTGCTTTTCCTGCATTTGGGGGAGGAGCTGCTGCTGTGGCACACAAAAGGTCAGAGGTTTAACAGTCCTGCGGCTCTCACAGGAACCAGACAGGAAGTGCAGGAAAAAAGTGTGTACATATATATGACACGCCAGCACTTTGGTGAGGATTGCACGTGGACTTCGGAGGCCAGCGTGACCAACCTCTTTTCCTCCTCTGCTCTATTGCTAATATTTGCTGACGTCAGGGCATGTCTCTGCGACGGTAAGAACAACTGAATATCTTTGACTCACAAAATGGGATAATGTGGTACAAATACAAAAAAGTTGTCGACCCAAAAAGCTCTAGGCTAAATAAAGCCAAATATGTTCAGCATAGTTCTACAGTAATGAACATCAACAAAAGCTGCCAAATTATAAACACTGTAAAACCCTAGATCTAGAACATCTACACTAACTTCACACTGGGAGATGATAGCTCAAATTATCAGCACGAACATGTAAATGAGAACATTAGGAATGGACGAGGTAAGCCTCTTCCGAGTATTCAGGCAACTTTAAATAAAGGACAGAATGCCCATTGCGGCATGTTGACAAGCTACTAAGCACAGCTGGGGGGCCATGTGCTCCCAGACACTATTTATTTAGACATGGATTAGTGTAAACAGAATTTTTTTCTCCTACAATCTAGTTTTGTGCGTTCACTGGGATTCTGCATTGAAATGGAATCTAAACAGACCAGACAAGACCCCAACACTGTTTGTGGCAAAGCAGCATCAAAGTGGAGTGGGCTCTTGGGTTCAGACAGGGGCCAGACAGATAGGGCGGGAGGGAGACGGGGGCTGCCCAGCATTATGCCAGACCAGGCAGTGTGAGTGTGTAAAAAGTGGGCATAGCATCCAAATGAGGGTTGTGCATGGTGACCTGGCTGGCTGGGCAGAGTAAGCAGACTGGCAGGGGGTAAACACTGCACTGTCTGGCCTGGCAACAGCAGCATTGCCAACACAAAGCACCAAGCTGTGTTCAGGCCCTGGGCAAGGGTCTGTCAAGATGTGACAGTGGGCTTTCCCTCCTATAATTACAGTCCTGGCTGAAAAGACACAGAGGAAACAGAGAGGTGTAGAGGTTAGGGTGCGTGGCTGAAGACAAAAGGTTCACAGGCCAAGGTTTCTGCCATCCTCGCCACTGTCTTCCTTACAAATAAAAAATGCAATGAATGAATGAATGAATCAATCAAAATGGCAAGCTCATTAGAGCTCTGCTTTAACTGGTTTCTTTGAGCGGAAAGTGGCTCACTCATTGCTAACTAAAAAGGCATATTCCAATGCAGTTGCAACATTGTGGATCTGAATGCATCCCAATCATATGTTACCTGTCCATCTCGCCATTCCTGCATCGCTAATTACAAAACATCTGCTAAACTTAACTGGTATTTTGCTTTACATAACCAACTACACCAATACCCAACAGGTTAATGGGTCAAACCAGGATTCTTTTCAAACCTGTAGTCTTTAATTTCAACTGATGTCGATTCAAGTGCCACCTTGTGTGGGAATTTCATGCAGCTCTCTCTAGAGCCCAAAAGAACGTATACAACCTTTTTTTTTCACTAATGTGGTTGTACTCTGCTGGTGATCAAACCCTCGTGTAACTTGTCCAGAGGAGAGGCTTAGAAACTGAAAGTGACCTAAAATATTTGCACAAGAAAGTGTACAGATGGTTTTCATCTGTAAACGAGTTGGTGCTCCTCACTTCAATAAAGACCATTTACTAATGAGAGAAGCCCACCCATAACCGTGATATATTCTTAGTTACAATTGGAGAAGAGTTTCAATGCCTTAACATGAGGCCAGGTTTCAGGACTAAGCATCAGTATGCATCATCTAGGTAGCAGCAGGCATCACCAAAGAAAGTGCACCATTAGCATCTCTATACGGTACAAGGGCTCCTTAAATTATGAATGGCTGCTCCCTTTCTGTTACCCGGCATGCACAGGATAAATGAGACTATAGCCAGCCACCCCGCCCTCATCCTCTGGGGAATGTTGGTACATTCCATTAAGAGGAACACTTAATTAAAGCATGATAAAATACCACTCAGAGACTCCAGAGGGGTCTGGGCATAGAAGGAAATGGAGAGAGGGGAGGGATGATGAAGACAAGGGGGTGGTGAGAGAAGACAAGGGAGAAATTTAGTTCAGCCTTATTCTTGCAGCAATGAAAAGGAAGGCATAAAATGAAACAGCCATCCTTCCATGTGCTCCTGGAGTTACCTAAAATAGATAACAGATCATTTATTTGTGGATTAATAAAGAAAAAACGGGGGGAGTTGAAATGTGCACACCACGCTGCACCCCCATGCAATAATAATTCATGTTAAGTATAGTTAACGACATGATGCGTGCAGCTGTTTTGATGTGTGCAGAGTTCTTTTGCATTTGCATTTCAAAAGATAAACTCATGATCTCGTGATGACCTGAGCAAGATATTTAGAGCAAATGAAGTTATTAATCATACAATAAAAGAACCAGCTCCTTACCTTTCCCAGAACAGTGAGACAACTGGGGTCCAGCTCAGGTTGCTCCAATTTCACCACTCCAACCCATCCATACTCGTATAGGTCCTCCTCATCATTATTATTACATAGTCCCAAAGGATGCATCTGGAAAGAAGAGAGAATTGATATGTATTAATATCAAAGACACTGAGTTTCTACAGATTTCACAGATGACCATGTGGAGACCTTGCCATCATCGCTTCAGTGTAAAATCCAAGAAAAATTTGTGTGAAGGAACCTGACATCAATGGTTTATATAACCAGTATATAAATTTACTCCATCTGTGACAACCTATTTGCTTTCTTCTTTTTTTTTATAAAAAGAAACATAGGAGCTAAGGAGCAGTAGATGAAGAATGCAGAATTTGCTGTGTGCTGCAGAAATGTCCAGGTTCTAAAAACATAGAGTGCAGCCTCCCACACCTGATTTCTCAAACAGCAGTGCCAGATAAGTGTACTTGTGGACTTTTCATGGATCTGCCAACATAATAGAATTTCACTGAATATCCATTTTAGGAAAGTTGCATAATGTCTACTTCCCTTCTTACTGCTGAGGCTGATTAATGGAGCTGCTATTTCTACTGTGCCTGTATGAATTATGCGTAATGATATGGTCTACCAGACTTTAAGATTAATGTCTTGTTATAATCTAGGCCACTAAATTGACAACCATAGTCAAATGCTTGAAATGAACACAACTGTGAAGTAATACATGGAAATAATACAAACACAACCAAAAAAAAAAAAAAAAAACAAGATAAAAGCTACAGCTGCTTGCTATTTATGAAATAAACAAAATGTGCTGGATTAAAACTGTAACCATGTAAAATTCCTGGATCCAGCCTCCACCCTGGCAACAGAGCAAAGACAAGCTGTTATATTAGCATTAAAACTGGGCCAAACTGACCTGCAGGTTATCCTATTAACCCAATGACCACAACACCCCACTCAGCCACAACTGTGACGCCAAGCCCTTGGCCACTCTGGCCCCAGGGCCGCCACTGATGACCCAAGATACCTTTCTCCCTCTAGTGACCCCTGACCTTTGAACCCCACTTCATCACACTGAGAGCAGGTTAGTCGTGCAGCAGCCCAACTGGAGGGATACTCAGGCGATGTCTACTTACTCCAGTGCAGAAGAGTCAAGCCTCTGAGCTGAAGGGTTTATAGAGAGGATTTAGCTGGGAGTTATGGGGCCAAATACAATTCAGGTAGATTATGGAAGAATCATAAAGATGGAATGTGGACAATGTGTGCCATTAAATCTGTCTGTCTTGAAGATGGAATCTGATGATAAGAGTGGCATCAGTGTTAAACCTAGGGTCAGCAAGTCTTTAAAAAAGTAACCATGGCAGGATACACTGGAAAAAAAAAAAAAAAAAAGGTTGTTGGCTCGCTCATCACAGCTGTGCCTCCATAACACAGGAAGTTGTTTTTGCTGAGCAAGAAAAAAAAACAGAGTCAACACATGAAAGCCGGAGGAAGCATGAACCTTTTCCGCCTGCATCTCACAGAGTCACTGCACATTTTCTGATTCGCAAACAGACATGAGCTAAGATGACGCTGTGCACTGGGTAACTCTTTGGATGACAGATATCAGCCCAAGGCTGACAGGAACCGGGAGGCAGAGCATTACTAGCCAGGTTTTCATTCAACTTGCATTACTCGACCTATAAACTGTATCAATTCTTCGATGCATACCAGTACATCCCAGTCAGCTGAGGTAACATTTTGTGAGATACCCATATGAGCATGTTGTTGGGAAAAAGCAGGAGTCGTCAGTGTAGGAGGATCCTCAGAAAGCCTGTCCCAGTGTCTGAGTCGATCTAAATGAGGGCCAGGACAAGAAGCACTGCTTGCTGTGTGATTATGACCTCTCTCCCCTGCTTGTCTAACAGCTTGGATGGCAGTGGGGAGCCCCGCCTGCGCCCTGGGCTCTGAACACTAAGCCATTGTGCGGGGGCTCTTGCACTCCAAATGGGGCAGTGTTGTTGTTGTGGACCATATTATTTTAGAGGCTGGAAATTGCACCGTTATCTTCACCACAGGGATTTCTTCTTTTTTTTTTTTGTCAGACGTTGATGTAGGCATTGATGAATGTAGGGGATGGAGAGTTAAAAAGGAAAGGGAGCTTGGTATGGATGAGAGAGGGTGATCTGGCGAATTGTGTCACAGCTACTAGCTGTGCACACAAAATAGTAATGAGCACTTATTCAAACAGGCCTGCACATACACACACACACAAACAACATGACATAGGACTGTCCCCTCTTGTGTTCCAACTGCTAGGTTTCCCTGCTAGGCCCCAAATCACACAAGCTCAGCCCACTGGAAACACCAGGCCACTCCTTTTTTGCTCCACTTAGCTCCACAGGGTTTTAGGTGAAGGGCATCCGGTGTCCCCGAAGTGCCACGAGGGGGCAGCTCTTGTTCTGCCCTGCCTATCTTGCCCCTGGGGGAGGCAGCCTTTCACATGAATATCCTGTTACAGAGACCACGCTCTTAATGAAATCCTCCTGGGGATTTGGACTCCACCTGTCACTCAAGTTGGACAAACCCCTTGCCAACCCCCAACCCTACTGTGGAAAACCACCTGTAGACGAAGGACCCATTCATACGGGATGATTTTAATTTGATCCTGTTTGATCCATATTTTATTGATATCATTGCAATATGAAAACTGATTCAACTGTTTTTGTTATTAGCCATTTGTTATGAAGTTTATGAAGTTCAGTTCATATTTTCCCTTCAGAGTTAAGGTTCTCCTGTAACGTTCCTTGAAAATCCTTAAAGATCTTGCACTCAAATAAAATTTAGAAAAAATTAAATTAAAAAAAAAAAAAAAAAAAACTCATTAACTGTTGTTTCCTCCAAAATGACCATAAAAACAGTTGGTAGTGGGATCAAAACCAGGCACTACTTCAAAAAACTGCCACCATCGTCTCCTCCTCCTCCAACCCTCCTGCCCCATTCGAGGCCCTGAGCTCTCAGAGGAAATCAAAATGCAAGTCACACCATCCAATGCCATTCTTCTCTGTCTGTCTCTGACACAATTCACCGAGTCTTTGATCATACAACACCCACTTCTTTTGCCCCTCCTCCTCTTGCTACACCCCCTTTTTCTTTTCTCCCTCTAAATAATTGGTGGCCCTGGTTACAGCCCCCAATTGCCCTCATCTGTCCAAAAACAGTCACCCTCCCCTGATCCCGCCATGCTACGTCTCCCTTGGCTGAAAGACATTGTTGTTTTACTTTGGACATATCTCTATGTATGAATATTTTACAAAGTTGATTTGAAGTTTAAATTCAATGCCTGAAGTAGTAATGGTGACCATACAAAAACAGTCAAGTGTGTTTTCTTGCTTTCTTTATGACAAAACTGTTCTCTTTTCCTTTCAGCTCCACCGGTGAAGAAAACATTGGGAACTTGTCAATGATGAGTACCAAAATCAAAAACTCTAAAAGAAGTTACTGGACTGAAAGCGATGGAATGGTAGAAATATGGTGCTTAAAGTCCAGTAAATTACAGTGAGACATTTTTGCTGCATAACATACCAGGAGCTTAAAACATCAAAGGCAAGTGGGAGGACTAGAAGCGTGATCCTTGCTGATCTAGAGAGGATGCAGACACATACACTTGTAACAGCAACTGAAAAAACATCTTAATCACCAGTTCTTTCCATAGAGCTGAGTTCCAACAAGTATTGCCATGCAATTTAGGTCACACCGAAGTCTCTGTCATAACAATCAAAGCTGCCTTGTTGTCTGAGGTAAGTGACAGCCAGAGCCATTTTTTACAAGCTGTTTTTTTCTGAGGCTGGCTAAATGATTAACCAGGCAGATCTGATATTCATAGGTTTCCTTCAAAGGTCTGTGAAGACGAGCTGGCACCCATTTCACATGCACACAAAATCTAGAAAAATGAAAAAAAAACCCGCGCGCAGAGCCAGTCCTCGCACCCGGCTGCTTTCCCAGTGCCGCGCATGTGTGTTTACGTATCTCGCTGTTTGAGCACAGCTGTATGTAGAGGGCAGTCTGTAGCCTGAAACACAACATGGGTGACCGTGGAGTCACTCAGTGGCATCTCCCACGTCGCTTACCACGGACTCACTCACCCCACTGAAGACGCATCCCGCCCACCTGCCCAGGCCTTTAATTCAGCCAAACTTTCCAGTCTCCTCCAACACCCTCCCCAGCAACAACACTGCCCCACCGCCCCACCGATGTTCTTCAACCTCCTTCAATATGGGGGGAGTATTGTCAACTTCCTGGAATAACACACAAGTCTCGCCAACAGAGGTGGCGAGTGGTTGTGTTGAGGGCTGTGGGGATGGATGACTAGGTGGATATGTCTGATCACAGCCCACAGACCAAGTCTCCCCAGGGACCTGCGGTGGAACACAGACACGACTTGTAAGAGCAGTTTTTGAAGAAGGAAAACGCAGGGACAGAGTGGTATGTAACAGATTGTGCAGAACTAGACAAGCACACACACACACTAGTTTCCATGACTTAAGAGGACATTGCACTGACTTACTTTAATTTACTCTGAACTTTACACTGACTTTAAAACATGTCTTCACCTCAAAATCTAGTAATTTACATTATAGGGACTTTATGTGGACTGTCCCCATAAGGAAGACAGGTCCACATAATATGACTGTGTGAACAGATTTAAGTCCCCACAATATAAGAAATAGCAGGTACACATGATCATAGTATGCGACATAATCATTTTTTATTTGTTTTTATTCAACCATTTTTCATCCTATGTTAGATGCTTTTGAGGACTGATAAAAGCACTATATAAATAAAATGCATTGTTAATACTGTTTATCTCTTATGTCTCAATCAATAGTGGCTCACTCCAATTAGGACTAACTATACAACTGCAACTGCCACACCTAATTAATGGTTGCAGTGACCATTTCAAATAGGTACATACCTATTTACAGCTCTCCACTCCACCACTTTTTTAATCTAATAAAATTGTCCAACACAAGCTCCCAGAGCTCACCTTGTGTCTTAAAGTGATAATAAGATGCAGTCAACGGCTTCATAAATGACTAGACAACTTACAAATTATCCAGCTGTCATTTCAACAAGACTGCATTTGTTAGTGGTTACTGTTATGTCTTTTCAGGAAACACAACTTCCCAGAAAAATAGCAGTAAAGATTTCACCAAAAGAATAAACCTGCAAAGTGGTAAATGTCACCAATAATTACGTCAAATAATTGTATACGAACCAGTCCATAACATGGATACTACATTATATAGCACCAAAAACAAAGTAACTAAATGTAAACATGTCATCACTAGTGCCTCCACTAACCAACCTGCTTCACTTGACCCCTGACAAACTGTCAGGATGCAATAAACTCACTACTGTGCCCCGCGGGGCAGACACTGGTGCTGGGCGCTTAACCCTCACCATTCTTCTGCAGGTGTGTGCAAATACAAAAAAAAAAAAAAAACTTACATTTTTAGTGACGAGGACACAAATGACCAAGTTCTGCTAGGACTCTGCACTGCACTGTCCTCAGCTCTACAGGAAACATGAAAGAGCATTCGCGAAGTGTTTATATGAGATATGGTTCTGGAAGATAAAGACCTGAGACACGCAAACAACCTCAATCAGATAGAATTTTCAGTCACAAATACACATGAACAGACACTACATGTGTCGTTACGTGGCAAGTCCCAACTGACTGACAGTCGCAGGTCAAAGGTTACATTTTCCCAATGTCTTCTCACCATCTGTTAAGTGGAATTCCTCTCTTAGCTTTCATCTCTCCACATCTCCTCTAATTCATGATCACACTTTCCGCGGCTGGCCCACACACAAACGGTCTAAACCCTGATGAGCTCTGGCATCATGTAGGAAGGACAAAAAAGTCAAAGTCAGACACATGATCCAAACAATGATCCAAAGAAGCCCCCACAGAGACAAGAGCAGAGAGTTGTTTTAATTCAGGCTTGGTGGGGTTTATAGTTGCCACGGTATATTTGGAACTATAAGCTGCAATTGCAACGTATGCATCTGTGGGGAGCAATTTTGGCTTTGTAAGCTGCTCAAGACCAGAGAGACCATCACATGGTTCTGTGATGATGATGACAATGATGATGATGATGATGTGCTGTATCAAACTCTGTTTGAGACTTTAAGACTTCACGTCTTTCAGGCATCGCTTTCACTACTTTCATTTTTATTTATCACACGGTAAAACAGAATGTAGACTATTTTAAATTTTAATCTTGAGCACTATATGGATCTATTCAGACCTGTACTTACATGTGGTCAGGTGCTATCACAGAAAACGCTTTTTAATGCCAGGTGTAAAGGGGGCCCTAGTGGTTCAGTGCATAGTAACGCAGCACACAGTTAGGCTGCTCGAATGGTGTGCACCGTCTGTGAAGGTCTGCGCCATGGTGCTGTCTACAAGTATAAACAAGGTGGGGTTGTTGGATGATGTGTTGGGGTTGCTGCAAGTCTCATGATATGTCACCTCTTGTCAGGATTTCGTCTTCTCCTAGACACAAATTAGACAAGGTAAGTTTAAACTGTATTTGAACTGTGACAAATGTAGCCAGTGTGACTTTGCACATGCATTAAACATCAGACTACACATAGTTTACAGGATTTAACGTTCGTGGAGGAAGATATGTGGTAGATTAAATACGCATATTTCTAATCTCGAAATGTCAAGCCTCTTGCATTTCATTCAAGCTATTGAGTGGGTGGTTAGTAAAGTCAATCAATAATACATTGTATCTAAGATTGTTTAATATGTACAGCAATTTGTGAAAAATAAAATAAAATAAATTTCCTGGCTGTATTCTTCTCTGTGTCCAGAAATGCAGTGTCTGAATTTGTGGCAGGGAAACAGGCAAAGGAAATGGGTTTTAAATTGCACTCTATGTTTAGCATGCAATAATATACTCACAAACTTGAATACATTCATTAAAACGTACAAGGACACACACACACACACAGTCACCCTGCCCCTTTTTCCCAGCACTAGAAATAACTTCAAAGAGGACTGGTAGCCTTGAGGAGAGAAGGAACCAGATCCGGTTACAGTGGAGCAGCTGGGAGGGCCCTACAGGTGGGGCTGACCCTCCTCCTCCTCCTGTAACATTATCACCGTAAAGAGATCCCCCTGCTTCTCCTCTCAAATAATGAAGACTTCCTCCCTTTTGTCTTCTACACTGGTAATAAAGGAACAATTAATCCAATCCAGCCCAGTGTCCATCTTTTGTTTTGGTGGTCTTAATCAACATTAAGCAGGAAGAGAATAATAAAAAAAAA
Organism: Brachirus orientalis; assembly: GCA_016785285.1. Taxonomy (NCBI): domain Eukaryota; kingdom Metazoa; phylum Chordata; class Actinopteri; order Pleuronectiformes; family Soleidae; genus Brachirus; species Brachirus orientalis. Next base: position 3,275,409 of record JAFBJR010000190.1, read on the forward strand.
AGAGTGTTGTCAAAAGGTAGAGAATATTTTGGTGATGAGACGACTGCGAAGTAAACTGTAGTACTAATCTTTGGAAGAACCCTTCACTGAAAATCACCTCCAAGCCATCTTCATAGCAACAGAGAAAGCAAACAAGTGTTGTGGTTTCAGTGGAGTAGGGGATGCTGGCAGAAGACACCTAATATCATGTAAATGTCCTGATATGTAGCACAAGGCCCTGGGGTTGACAGCTTTAACACTGAGCAGGACTCTGAGCTTGTGACTCTATTAAGTCTCTACAAGTGCATCTCAAAACTGCCAATGGCGTGTGTGCGTGCGCGTGCGAACGCACACTCTTCCTGATGTCACTTTCAACTCTTCAGTCTTAAAAACGTAAGAGTGACATGAACAAAGGACAGACCGACAGGGTTCAGGGGTCAACATTGGGCTGGATGCAATCATTCTGGAGAAAAAAAAAAGGGGGTGGGAGGCACCTCTGCCCCCTGTGTCCCTGCACCACACTGTGTGAGAGGCTGCTGACCTTATGTGCCTCACACAAACTATCTTCCTTTCTCAGAAAAGCTACGAATCTTCACATTTCAGGGGCTAAAATGAGCAAGTGTTCTTTAACTGAAAATACTTTTTCAACTAGATTACCTCTTCCAAGGGGGTTGTGTTTCCCTAGTTTTCGTCTGTCTCTTAAGCAAACAGTTAAAAATGGATTTTGACGAAATGTTCTGGCGATGAAGGAGGCTGTGGCCAAAAGAAGGATTTACTATATTTTGGTGGTGATCTGGCATTAGGTGTATTGACAGTGTGGGAAAATGTGTGGCCTTGGCAGAGGTTTGCTCTCTCGGAATTCAAGCAATACACAGTAAAACTGTTTTCTACCAATGTTCGACACCACATTCACTCTTTGACCAGCTATCCAACACCAGCATCCCCCCCAATTATCAGTGGCATCCCCCTGTTCTGCCTCATCCCATGCTTCCTCAACCCTCCCAGCAAAACAAAAGTCAAAATCGCTTCTTAATGAGCTGGTAAACCTGTGGGGAGGAAGGAAGGAGAATATACCTGACACACTCAGCCCAATCTTTGTGTGTGCATATTTGAAAGCTGAGGTTGAAGTTGCTAAAAGTGGACTAAGGGGAGGACTGCAGTCATCAACACCAAGACTTAGAGTGGCCTTTGATATTATGCGGCATCTTTGATGGCCCCGGTGATGGAGGCTCACTCTCCCTCCTTGCCTAAAAAGTCACCAGGGTTGTGGAATGCAGAGTTATGTAGCTCTAACTTTAAACCTGTCATCAATGGCCTCACAAAAAGCTAAAACTAAAAGGGACAGCCACATTTTGTCCAATAAACTGACCAAAACCAAAACATAATGGTTTACATGGCACGGGGCTAATAACCTTATTCTTCAGGTATGGCTTGAACCACTGATGCCTTTTAAAAATTGCTTCTAAAAATGGCAAATGATCAATGAGTTAAAGTAAAACAAAGTAGGATTTGCTCTTGGGGTTCCCCCTACTTTTGGGAAATGACATTGCCTGTTATAACTGTTGTAAAAATATGTAGCTTTTTTTGTGCATTTGTTGTTGTCTTCAGATCAGGTGCAGTAGCATGTGTTGTAGCATTTTATACAAATATGATAAGATATAGGAAACCTCCCCCAAAAAACAACAAGAGAATGATTGTGCTTTAGTTTCCCTAGCTTGAATTCTCAACCCCATCTATATCACCCATTGCTCATTTTAAACTTTCTGCAGTAAAGTGGTATTTTGTAGTTCTTTTGGTGTTATCATAGACAGATGGATGTATTGCTCGAAAGCCAAAGTTATATAGTGCCACTGCAGGCGATGCAGTCCAGCTCAGGCTTTAACGGGGGCTGTTTTAAGATGATTTCCATCAAAAGTATCTTGGAGACATTATTTGAAGGTGGAAATTTAACCGTCAAAGTTGTTTAAGCACTGCATGATTCATTAACCACATACTATTGCCAAGTAAAACAGGTTTTCAGCTGAGGCAGGTTGAAGTCAGTGTCACAATAAAGGTATTGTCAGTTGTCCAACAGTGAAAATCTACCAAATTAATAAACCTGCAGAATGCCGTTTCTGAATCCAGGAAAAAAAAAAGTCCTCATGTGTGTTAAACAAAACTGCATTATACATCTGGACGAAGATGGTCAAGTAATGATATGATTATGTCATTAAATATGAAAGATAATTCTGAATTATTACATTAGGCGTCAAGGTTTTTCAGCCTGTGGAGATTAAACATGTCAAAGGCGAGCAGCTTGTTCGCAGTCATAAGCTGCCAAGACTAAAACCTATTATAATTGTTAGGGTGATGGCAAACACTCCTGAAGACCAATGCCACTTGCCAAATATACACAGGAGCTCTGGGACTGAACTCTCCTGCTGTGCAGAATGTACACATACTGTATGTATGTGTGGTAGAACCATCACACACATGCCACTCCTCAGTGGGGATAGGGCTTTTTTGCAAAGGTCAGGTTCATTTTGTTCTCACACACACACTCAACATAGTGAATGACCTTCCACACAACAACTGCACAAACAAGCCATTTTGGCCGTGGATGCTGGTGTCTGTCAGGACTTGGCGAGACTAGACTCAGCTAACCAGAACATTGGCTGAAGCTGCACTATGTGTTTGCTGAGGATTGTAGCTCCCCACCAGTGAGAGTTGAGTGGAATGTGAGCAGGACTTACAGTACATGCACATGTTTGCACACTTAAACGGTGGGATTGGTGTTGTAAGAACTGCACGCCCTCCCCTTTCTCCTCACCTCTGCTTTCACCCTGACCACAGGGTTTAGCGAGGGAGGGAGGGAAGGTGGGGCGGCAGCCAGCATTAGCTTTGGTTTCAGATTTCGGCCACCTCTGACTTGTTTTCTTTAGGAAACATTTAGCGGGGGCTACAGCTACACCAGGGGAAGTGATCACCTACATCACATCCGGGTCGGGAGGCTAAGGTTACCCTGCACTCGGGGGAAAGGGACGCAGACTGGGAACCATTAAACCACATGTGAAATGTATTTAGTGTCACCAGCAATTAACCTCATGGTTTTGTCTCAAATGTATCGGTGTTTAAAGAAAACATGGAGGGATAAGTGGTGGTGGTGGGGGGGGGATTAAGAGATTGATTTTCCTTGTGAAAACTGGTGCACAGAGGATCAGCCCATGACTGTTTCCCAAGTCTTTTCTTGGCTCGCCCGTGTCAGCTATTCTCCCCCTGCCCCTCACTTAGTTTTGCTCCCTCTCATTTCTGTGAATGGCTGCACGATCACCTTTCATGACAACCTGGAGGGGGGAAACGGGAGAAAAGCTCAATCGAGGAGCTCGGGGCCCTTCAAGAAGCAAGTGATATTCCAGAGGAAATGAGAATGCAAACATGAAATAACTTTATAAGTGACTGCCAATAAGGAACAATTAACTGAAGAACAGTTTCAGTACTTATCACCAGTGTCTGTGCTGCAGGTTAATGTTATTAAGTATGAGTGTATCAGCAAACACATCTTGACATATCAAGTTAGGTTATGCTGGCTATACATTATTCATGAAATGATTCGTCAAATAGGATACCGATAGAATTTTTTTTTTTACACTTTTTTTACACTTATTACATCCATAACGTCCATTAAGGTTGGAGCCACATAGATATCATTATCTGATCAATGCATATGCAACTCTGCACAAGCAGAGAGCATGGCAAGACCTTAAAAACACCAAAAGTTCTGTTCCCACTTCTATGATGTACTTCAAAGACATACTAGGCATCGGGGAACAACTAAATTACAATGATCTTTCAAATGTTCTTGTTGACTGCAAAGTACATTAAGGCCAGGTCTTGAAGAAAAACTTGATCTTCAGCCACAAATATTATAGACATCGGAAAAAAAAGGGAGCTTAAAGCTACACTACAGGCATCAGGCTGAAGCAGGGGGCAGGTTTATCCCACCTCTGAATCAGACATCTCTGTATGTGTTTTCAGAGCCTCTCCTTGTCCTTGTTCTGACCAGTGATCAAGTTAGACCAGTCCTTCTATTCAGAGCTGCACCGTAACACCGATACCCCCAAAGAGAGGGAGGAGGTGGAGAAGAAGAAGAAGACGGATAAGGAGAAGAAGGGGGAAAAATCCTATCTGAGAGATTAACTCACAGCACCCAACCGAGTCAGTGCTGGGTTCACCGGCTCACTCGGTTCTATCCTACCCAGAAGTCTCTTGTTCTAAAGAAAAGCACGTCTTTGATACTCAACTAGAAGGAATCTGGAGGCGTTACAGGTTTCTTTTGTGCTTTGCAATGCACAGAGAGTCTGTGTGTGTGAGTGCCAAGGCTGGGATTTCTTTTCTTTAACTCCCTCCCTCCCTCCTTCCTTTCTTTTTCTGCCTCATCCCCTTGCCTAGTCTCCTCCTCCCCTACCCCCAGCCCAAACACAAAGTCAGTAAATCATAAACCTTTTCTCCCATCACAGACTCATCTAAAAGCTCATACTCAAAGTTTCAAACCAGCTGCATGATCATGTTCAAAGTGACCATGTTTGGGTGATGGACACTTCAGAAAGGTTTGAAGGGTGGGATTTTAGACAAAAAGAGAGGGGAGGGAGGTGGTTGGGGGTAGATGGGTGGGGTTTGACTCCCTTGGAGATTTTCTTAAACCCATTACATCAGCTTTTTTCTGCTTCATGGACTCAAAATCTTTCACTTTTGTGTGGGTAGAAAATGACCTAAATTGACATTCAGAGTAGTGGGTTGGTTGGTTAATTGTCAGCAGGCATTTTTGGCAATGATAATACAAGATTCCATTGGCCTTCTTCTTCAACCCTTTGGCAAATTCAGCTTTTTTAAGCATGACCTCCACTGAATGTAAAATACCGATAACCAGAAACCATGTGAGCATTTTCAAATATATTCAACCCCTGTTGATGAGAAGGGAAAGGGTATACTAGCAGAATAATTCTAAAAAAAAAAAATTAGTGCGTGACTGCTCAACTTCCGATGGTGTGATTCAGCCTTTGAAGAGTCTTTTACAGTTCTAGTCTAGTGTGCAGTGCGTGCATCTCTACTTTTGGATTATTAAACAACCACAGATTTGATCAAGTCGAGGAGGGTGTCAAAGCGGCACATCATCTTTGGTGCACCGTAGGACACCAGCCACCGCCAGCACAACCAAGCATTGAGCAGGAAACACCATGCAGTCTCTTGAGCTTTCTTCCAGTCACATGGTGGTGGTGGTGGTGGGGGGGGGAGATGAAGAGTGGCTGGGCAAACAGTGAGGGGTAAAAGCTCAAAGGGTCCTGGTTGCCCGGGAGAGTGGGACCCACTGCACCAACAATGTCCACATCAAGTGTCCAGCTACAGACGAGGCCTCGCAAAGGTGCATTCGCAGTGTGCTTTGGGGTCAGTGGCATGGACAAGAGGGATTGGGGTATAGAAAAGGTATAAAGGCTTAGGACTTTAGAAAGAGGTGTGCAAGTGTGTATGTTTTCCAGGAAGGATAAAGGGGGGGACACAAGAGAAAGCAAGCACAGAACTTTCAAATTTCACATCTGAAACTGATCAGAGTTAAAAACATGGGAGGTGCCACTTGTTTCAGGAACATTTTCCCTCAGTGTAAATTCCCATCTCGTTTCTGAAAGTATAAATCTTCAAAACAAAACCTTGGGGGCCCCTGTGAGTGTTATAGATACTAAGGCATTACTATTTTTTTACTATAAGCTGAGTATACTAATATTTTTGTTTGGTATGGGAAATGGCATTGAGGGCTCTCCTACTTAAGAGCTTTAATGACCAATATGTACGGACATGATTCAGAGATGTTGCAACACCTCCTTAATTCAGCTATCATTTAACACAAAACCAAACCTGGCACAAACAAAATTGATCTACGAGGGATCTGGATTGAAGTGCTAAAAACTTTATAAAGTGTTGTCACTGTGTTCAAATCCTAACCCCATTAGAGCCATATGACACAGATGTTTGAACTCACTGATGCTAAGTGTTGTTTTTTTTTTTTTTGCAATTTTAGTTACCAAAATGATCCGGCCACACCTTATTCTGGTTGTTTGAAAAAACTGTGCACACACAGAAACATATACACTCATTCACTGACCGTCCCTTCACACACTAATAAAAGGGGGGGGGGGGGGGGGGGGGGGGCGGGGGGTGGGGGGGGGGGGGGGGGGGGGGGGGGGGGGCTGCAGTGGTGATCCGACAATCACTGTTATTGGAACTCTGCCGAGCAAGGCTATTGTGCAGGGGAGCGGTAAAGACACAGTGAGAAAGGCTGGGGAGGGGTGGGGGTGACATTCAGGTTGCTTCAATAGCTGGCTCCATCAGAGGGCGGAGATACAAGACAGAAAGGTGCAAGGCCAAGAAGAGGCCTGACCACTGTTGTGGAAAATGGACACACAGCGACAGGTGTAAGCAGATGAAGTCTGAGAACAGGTCAGCAAATTTGATCAAATCATTCAATCGTCTCTTTCAGTTTTAATGACAAATGAAAACCGTGAAACCTTAAAACATTCAATTTTGTGCCTGTGTCAATATATAACAAGTTGGCATTTCCTCTTTTAAGCAAAGAGTTAAAAGAATTCAGATAAGCAAATTTAATTTTAAAAAAAGCTATTCATTCTGAAAGCCTGAGGACTAAAGGTAAAATTGAACTTAGGTCTTTAAATAATCAAAATCAATGTCAACAGAAAAAGGGCATGGAATGGAATTTGGATTTTCCATAGTAATAGCATTTTTTTTTTGATTGATAGAAGTTTTTAATTGGCTGAACCAACATTACCCTCTTCAGGACCATTAAAGTTGTTTTGCTTGTGGATCCTCTTACAATTCACCTCAGGGCCACATGGACAAATAGTCTAGGTGTGGATTAATGTCACACGGTCATTCAATCCCACTCATCTCAAGCCACATCAAACCACCCCGTCGCTTGAGGATGGGGTCTGTGGACTTCACACATTCCAGTGAGGGAGGAGATACGCTTCACATTTTCCAACTTAAGTGTGTGAAATGTTTTGATTTCCAAAATCCCATGCAAGCGGTCTCTGAGAAAACTAATTTAAAATTAAAAATAAAAAAAAAAGAACATACCACAACCACAGTGAATGTTACTTGGAGGAGGGCTGTGTAAACCATCCATTCATTGTCCCTGCAGTCCATCTCAGCTGACAAGGAGCAAAACCCTGGACAGGTCATCGGTCCATCACAGGGCCAACACACAAAGCAGAACAACCATTTTCTCTCACATTCACATGCAAGCTCCATGCGGAAAGGCCCTTGTTCCGACCAGGTTGTGAACTTGGATCTTTTTGCTGCAAAGCAACAACACTAACCACTACTTCGACATGTGTAACCCACCTTATAAGTATTTCCACAACATTAGTGTCAATTACATGCAAGGAAAGTGGCCTACAATAGCGCTGTCACTTTTTACTCAAAATTCGATGTAATTTGACCATACGGTAAAGTTCACATATGAACTGTAATTACCTGCTCAAAATGCAAATTCTGCCATCACATAACTGCCTATTTAAATGGTCCACCTTACAGTCCGGCAGAGGGCGCACATAAGGTGTGGAGATTAAAGCCCACAGGACATGAGGGAGGCTCCTCCCTCTGTAGATTGAAAGCCCCTGCTTTGGTGGAGTGTCATGGGATGCACAAAGTAACCACCACTCTTTGTACGGTGGTTCTTAAATACCTGTGCGTGCTAGGGACATCTGTGCGTGCGTCCTCATCTGCTGGTGATATTGTAAATAAAAAGAAAGCCAAACTCGATCCCATTCATGTATTTCTGGCAAGTAATAACAGAAGTTGGGCCATTTGCCTTGACTGTATGTTTTAAAACAGAACCAATGTAACATTATTACATTTTGTTAATGGAAGTGATTTTCCTTTACATCTTACTCTACTGAGTGTTTTTAATACTCCAACACTAGCACCAGCACCATTAATGAGGTAAATTGTTAGTAAAATAAGGAAAACTGTGATGTTTGAGGCATATTAGGGGAGCAGGGGTGGTGTTCATTTTTTTTGAATAAATGGCAGGTCATTATAAATTCATTCAAACTTGACTTTTGGGGAAAAGTTAAAGCCCTAGCCTAAAGTAGACTGTCAAGTCCTCAGACCTTTTGCTTCAGACAACAGGGCATTTCACTTTCTGCCTAATGACTAAAATAAATAGTTTACATGTGGGCAAGGGGAGACAAAAGTAAACTTAAATTGGTATGAAAATTATGATATTACCATATACAATAAGTCCTTATAAAGGGTGATTTGTTCTCTTAATCACTGAGAGTGTTAATGATGTCACTGTCAGATCGGCCTGGGCCCAGTGGCAAGGCAAGCCACCAGAATTGCTCCGAACATTTGTTTATCAGCAGACCTACTGCAGAGCAGTGTACAAATGCTTTATTGTTCCTCCTGTTCTTGTTAGTCATGCTTCCAGAAGTAGAGGCTGATGGTGCCTGAGAAAGACAGAGAGTTTCGGGGCTGAGCGTTGGGAGTCAGCAGACCCAGGAGATAACTTTGTCCCGAAGGAGTTAAACATCAAACCCACTTTACACACAAGCACTTCCTGCACTTGGTGTTACCAGGGCCACTTTGAAAAGGTAATGACCAGCTTCTAAAGATGAGGTCATTTTAGAGTCAAGAGGACTGTTCCATCATGGAGCGGTCAGAGCCCCCACCCCACCTTACCCACTCCACTTCTGTCTTCAGCATGTTGTAGCCTATAAATTATACAACCAATAACAACAGGTTTCTCCCACATCCATGCCTTTGTATGGGGATATTTGGAAAAGACTTATCTGCTCAAAAGTTCATGACTCAAGTGTCATAAACCTCTAGGGATGCATGCGATTTGATTAGATTTTTATGAGAAACAAAGAACCACTTAACTGTAACCTTTGGGGCATTTGGCTCCACATATAAGAGGATTGCAAGTTCTAAACATTTCTCTGGACAGCCATGGTAAATATGGCCAATGGAGACAAAAAGGAATCTGGGATAATGATGCAAAGTTACTGTATTTGAGACAGCATGTCACTAAAAAAAAAAAAAACACACAGCCATTTCCTCTAAAAGCCAGTGCAAATATGAGTCATGCAATATAACAGAAATCATCAGAGCTTCATATAATTAAAAAAAAATGCTGCTTTGAGCTGCTTTATAGTGTAGATTATTTTAAAACCCCGTCTGCAGGGGCATTTACACTGGCCCTCCACCCTCATGTTTGTATTGGGCAGCACTGAATTACGGGGCTGGACTTTGTCTCGTTGATAGGCAATACGGATAAAAATATCAAAAGGACAGCGGAAGACGAAGGGTCAGGGAAGGTCAGTCTGTCTCTGCCTCAGCCACAATCAACATATGCCTCACCTTGTGGTGTTGCAGAAGGAATTTTCACTGCGATAAATTAAAGTGGTTTAATATACAATATTCAGTCTAAATCAGTGTGAAATAAGGTCATGTGCAGCTGTTCAGTGACTTGTTTTCCTCTGCAACAGTCGTGTTCGCACCAAGGTATTTCATCTTAGTGATATCGTGACGGCCCTAGCCTCGCTTTGAAGATGAACACATAATTCTGAGGATCCAAACATGATGAATGCTAAAATGGAATGAGAGCATATTCAAATAGCCTGGCAAGTCTGGACTATTTTTGCATATGAAATTCCACTGCAACTGAGGGTCGGGACCTCTGAGTCCTTCAGGAAAGAATGTGCGACTTGAAATGGGAGACCAAAGGGACTCTCTTGCATCCCCTGGCCTCCCAGCTGTGAGGACAACATACGGATCAAAGAGACTCGGTGAATCTTCAAGAGGGGCAATTGGGATGAAAGTTGGGGGGCATTTGAACGGTCTTGGGGAATTCCTGCTCAATGCACTGCGTGACGAAGCCCCATGTCCTTGGAACCATTTACAGCTTCTCTTTGTTTCATCAATAATTAAAAAGAAAACATGAAAACGACTGTAGTCAGCCTATGCCATTAGAGCCCCCAGGGTGTGCTGTTAGCATGTTACAGTGTGAGTCACTCAGTCCAGTGGGCTGAGGGTCTACTTTGTTAAATTTGTCTTGACCAGCTGTGTGGTGCCATATTAGAACAAAATGAAGAACGATGCAAACTCTTGGGACAGCCATGACAACTCTTCTGCAGAACTGGGTGAGCATGAGTCATGAAGCACGTGCAGGCTCAAAACCATGGTTGACTCTACATGGTTTGGGTACCAAGCATGTCGTTTTCCATTATTTCATTGTACCTCCTCAACGTGGGCAGGGTCTGCATAAACCTACCATGATGTTTTTACATGCGACACACACAAACAAGTGACGAGCAAAGTAGTTCTTTTCGATGTACTGAATCATTAGAATTAAAAAAGATTAGTTCAGTACTTCCTGCATGACCGGAGCACAGACTTTGTCTGACATAGTCAGTGAACTGACGTTTTGATTCAGCTCACGTCTGCCAGTCTGTTAAATACTAAGATTATAGAAATTTCCCTGTTAAATGTTGGAGATTAACACGTTTTCAGTATTTTTAAATCTATTTAACTGATCTACAATTCGGCATTGTTTGATTTGATTCCTGTTTCGGACGTCATGCTCAGGAATCTTCCAGTGATGACACACACTGCCAATAAGTAGCCGAGTCTCGAGGTCACATTTTAGTAGTGGCTTGGCTCACTTGGAACCTTGCCAGAAAACGTGCTAAAAATGTATCTGGTACCAGGTACTATCCCAAATGCAAAAGCAAAATAAACCAAGTAAAGTCAAGCTAGAACTGTGTATATGTGTAGTGTATAAGTGCTATTACAGTCAGAATACAAAGCTGTTTTTTCACTATTTCTCTTTACTCTGACCAATGGCTTTGGTCTTTAGTTACATTTATGAAGAATAAAGTTGAACCTTTTCTGATAAATAGGGAAAAACATCCATAAAATGTGGGAGATAACCTCTATGTTTACGTGGGACCTGGCATGTCACAATTCCAAGAGCTGATAATGGAGCCAGAGAACAGAAAACCTTTTGTAGAGAGACCGACGAAGACCAGCATCTCTTGTTGGGCTTCTACCCCATGATAGAGCTGAAGTCTCCCGACCTCCTGTACCTAATCTGCCAGCCTGCAAGGACCCAGCCCGGAGAAGCCTGTCATCACTACCACAGAGGCCTCTATTCATTCCTGCAAAGACAAAGCCAAAAGTGTACAGCGGCCATCCGAGGCATCCCAAGAATCCAGATATCCACCACTGATATCATTTTAGGCTTTTGTGAAGCTACGCTTTCTTTTACCCTCATTCTCTCACCACCATCCCTGCTCTTTGTTCTCTTCATGTCAAGGTCTGTTCTGCGGTGCAAGGACCTCACATGACACTGCACATATCCCCGATTCCTCGATGCAAGGTACGGAGGTACACTGGGAATGGTTGCAAATTACTGACATGATTCTTGAATAACTGGATTCAAGACTAGATAGATAGATAGATAGATAGATAGATAGATAGATAGATAGATAGATAGATAGATAGATAGATAGATAGATAGATAGATAGATAGATAGATAGATAGATAGATAGATAGATAGATAGATAGATAGATAGATAGATAGATAGATAGATAGATAGATAGATAGATAGATAGATAGATAGATAGATAGATAGATAGATTTTACAAATATTTACATTAATCTGAGAAGAAGAGGAACAATATGACAGTAATGAATATCCAGCAACATATTTAAAGAGCCATGGAACTTTATTCGACTAATTTTGCAACATTAGACACAACCCCACAAACGTGACATGGAGAGCTGCATAGTTCTGAAACACAAAAGCACTGAAAATGGCTCAAGGCAAAAAGCACGAGTGATGCTTTGACAAGAAAACTCTTTGAAGTACAGTGCAGGGAAAAAAAATACTTTTTTAAGAGACATTTTTGTGTTTTAACTTCAGAGGAAAACAAAAAAAAAGGCATGTGTTAGGTCCACAGGTTGACAGTAGGGTTCACGTTGTCCAGAGTTCAAAATGCACACTCATGTACCAAACCTTTCTGAACTTGGTGGCAAAAGCTCCACCTGCTGATAGCATCAGCTGCCCCTCACCTCCCCACCTGCCTGCTCTCTCCTCCTCCTCCTCCTCCTCCTCTCTGTTGAGCATGTGTGGTGGCCACTGATAAAAGAACTATAGATAAGAGGAAACACAAGCTGCAATGAGGAACACACTCCGAGCAGAACAGAACCTCAGCCAAGTGGAAAGGAAGCAGAAGAGAGTTGGAGGGAGAAAGACAGGAGAGGGGGAGGAGCAGGCAAGCAGAGGAGCGGGAAAGGGGTAAGAGATGAGAAGACCGGGGGAGAAAGAGAAAGTGGAAAAAAAGAAGAGGAGGCCCCGTCAAACAAAAATCAACAGTAATAAATATAATCCTGCAAGTTTAATGAACACTTATTCTTGGAAAGAAGGTCTGTATCCTTCGTACATCTAGATTAGAGGTTGTCAATTAAAATCCCCCAGGTCAAGATAGAGAAAATTACTTCACGCCAAGGTCTAAAATGTCAGATCTAATAGATGTAGTTGGTGGCTCATTCAAATACAGTGTATATTTAAATAATGCATGTGCATCAGCATCTGTGTGCAATCAACATCTGAATATCAAATCAAAATTTAGTATAATATAATTTACATAACATTTTTAACAATTTTTGTTCATTTGAAGCAGATGGGTTATAAAAATGTTCCTTTTCTAATGCAGATATAGAAACACAATTTTAGGGACTAAACTAAAAAGTGTAAATTAGTTACACTAAACAATTTTGCCTTTTTTCACTTTTTGTTTGCTAAAAATCTTAAATCTTGTTTTAAAACTCTGAGCTGCCTTTTCTCTACTCAGATTGTGCCATGTGAAGTGAATTTTCTATCAGTCTTTTTTTTTTTTTTTTTTTTACCCACAAAGTGTGAAACTGACAGGTGCAGAAAAACAAGTCATAAAAATCATCCTCAGTGTTTTATACTTGTGTTCGTTCATTAATCTTTTAGTGTGGGAAATATTCAGAATGAATGACACTGTCAGAGGAACATTTTCCTGGTGACTAAAGCGGCTTACGGCTTGTTAATTCATTGTTAATTAAATAATATACTGTATTTTTTCATTATCTGACAATCAATCATAAGTCGGTCATAGAGAGTATCGCTTAGAGGAGAAACAGACCAGACTGTGTTCAGAATTTGCACAAGTTAATATAGTGATGTAAGTGAAGAGAGAAATGGCAGACGTGACGTGACATGAATTTACAGAATGCGTTACAGTCATAAAAGTAATATTTCTTTTATTATAATACGCAGTATATTTGCAATAGATAAGCCCAACACTGATTCTCACTCCCTCCTCGTCTCCCTAGAGTGCATGTCTCTCTCTCTCTCTGTTGTTCACACAGGGAGTGTCTGCTGTGGAGCTGCTGCTATGTTTTGCACTGTTTGCGCCTTTGTTCATGCTATAATATACGTTTAAACGCTTCTCCATACTGAACTAAATGCCAGGATCCTTCGTTATGAAGCTGCAAATATTTCACAATTAAAGCCCTACTGAGAGGGAAAAAACCAAGGAGGATTCAGGAAACTGAAACAGTAGAGTGCTTTTACTTTAAAACAAGAGCTGGATGCATTATATTTGTGGCATATGCAACATTCAAACTGTGGTAAAAGTGCAAGACAGTTCTTCCTTTGTTTATATTGGAGCGGTTTGCTGAAAAAAAAAACTGATGAACCAGTGTGGTTCACTCAGTGTGGCAGTTTTAATCATGCGTCCAAACCCTAAATCAAGCAAGACAGTAAGCAATGCTGTTGATCTGCCCATGCATCCAGTGTGGCCCCAAGTCACTGATGTAATGGGTTGAGTGTTGTCTCGTGGTAATTTATATGTAACTGGACCTCTAGTGCCATAAACAAATTAAAATATAAAACTAAAAACTAAAAAAAAAGGGCCACCACAAAGCTGCTTCCACTTCAGGAAAACAAGAGTGAATGTAAATAAATCTGAGCTGTTGACACGAGCCAAGAGTGGAGGCGACAGGTGCCACAATGACTCCAACGACCTCCATGGGGATGTATGCATCCCATAGCGGTGTCCCCTTTCAAGATGGACACCGGAGGGGGACAAACCAGTTGGTTCACCCAACAGTGCGAGCATAGCAGCGGGTCTCTTCTGCGGCATTTAAACACCCACAGCTTAGGCAACATTTAGTGTATACATTGTTTGGAGACATACTTGGTATACTACGATTCTTGTATTCTTCCTCTCACCTAGTATGACCTATAGAAACCTCTTATAGTTATTTTTTACGGTAAAACTGCATCTTTCATCAACACGACAAAAAGCAATGGATATATATTTATATATACACACACACACACACACACATGCAAACACAATATTTTACGATTAATTTCACCAAACATGCCCTGGACTAGGTTTCCTCCTATTGGCTTAGAGTCAGTACAACGTGCCTTGGTAATCCACCAGTTGTCTGTCTACGCTGAAAGTCACCTCTGAGTCCAGCTCTTACACTCATGTCAGGAATCCACAGGCTCTTTGCATACCGAATGGCCGGATATCCTCTAGTTAAAAAAGGCCCTCAAAGCCAAGGCCATGTGTTGGTTGATTGGGGAGGGTGACAAGGGGTAGGGGTGTTTTTTTTTTTTTTTTTGGGGGGGGGGGGGGGGGGGGGGGGGGGCAGGGATATACTGGCAGTGCTTTAAAGGCCAATAGACTGACATCAGCATCTCTTTGAGCTGAGACAAAAGCCATGTTTCCACTGAGTGGAACGGTTCCATTTGGCACAGTACGGCATGTTTTTTTTTGTATCCATTAGAACTAGTATCAAAATATCCATCCCCAACCATTAAATTTTTAAGCAGCTTTCCCTTGGGGTACCAGAGTAAAACAGTACTGTATAGTCAGGGTGGAGCTAGGCTGGTTGATTGGGTGACAGAAAAACATTACTCCCTTGTGATCAGTGTAAACAGCCACAAACTGAGCGGGAAATAAAAGAGGTGCCGGATGTCCTCCACTGTTGTCTGTTGTGTTGCAGTTGATGCTGTCATATGTTGTTGTCCCATTGGTATGACATCACGCCATAACCCTGCTTACTGTTCTCTGTCGAAATGCAAGCCTGACCCAGGACTTTGCCATTCCGAACCATACCGTGATACAGCAAAGGCATCAAAGTGACAGCGGACTGTAGAAGTTTCTTGGAAACCAACCAACCAAGCCATTTTCCTCTGAGGATCCACAGAGCAGTGCACTTTGTTGGCTAATAGTGCAGTTGCTCCTGCTTGAAGCCCACAGATCTGTGCGTCTGTTAATGCCTTTTGTGCTGCTGCTGGGGCAGAACAAAGTGAGTTCAGGTTACTGCACTCCTCCTATTATTGGACTACATTTTTCCCTAATTATTCCAGCAAACATTGACACAGCATGTGTGGTCTCACATTTATACCCCTTCCCCTCCCATGCTAAACAGAGTGAAAGAGACAGGGGAAAGAGAGAGAAAAGAGATCAGAAAACACCAGAAAAACCTTGTGAAAGGAAGGGAAGGGATGGCAAGAGAAACGTTCTTGCTCTCACGAGCTTTTTGATCGACTGTGATGCAGTTACAAGAGAAACTGCTGGAAAACGTACTGAAATGCCCGTTTCATGTACGTGAAGAGAACACAGTGTATACCCAGGGGTCCTCCTCCTCTTTCCCCGATGCCACCTCAACACAGGAGAGAACAAATGCACCATGACAACCAAAGCTACTAATACGTTAACACCAAGATCAATCTATGGGGTAAATTGCAAAAATGTTTTCTTTTTTTTTGGGCGGAGGGATGCAAAAGAAAACAGCCTTTCTCCACAACGTTAAAGCTCAATTCACACTCTCATTTGAATTCTGAAGCTTTCCTGTTGCTGAGCAATTCTGACTCCAGCCTCAGCAAAACAATAATTATGACAAATGTATGCATCCGTAGCTTAAAAAGCCTCTGGAGTTTAGCTTTGGGCAATGCTGCAGAAAGGCTGAACCAAGTGTGCAAAATCAGTAGATCTCAGTTTGATTGACTCATCAGGTTTTAATATTCGAAATGTTGGATTCACATTTGTTCACATTCTGATATATCGGAATTACTCACTGTCAATTATTGATCATCTGAAGTGGCCAATGAGATTTGCAGACTTTTGCACCTTAAGAGAAAAGTGTGGTGCTTGGTATCGTGTGAGCTCCATGTGAATGTCCACGTGTCCAGCCTGAAGCACTTTGACAGCATATCATTTTCACTGATGCACACTGCTGTATTATGTGCAGGTGGTACAGTTGAGTATGTTCCTGCAGTGTTTGTGGATGAAACTTCAGTGTTTCAGTCTTGGCCATACAGTTGTGCATACACCTGTTAGAGTAAATGATTTCACACATGCAAAACATACTTCTGCAGGAAGTACATTAAATCAGTTTAGGTTCATCAAAAATGAACAGTGTGGTAACATTATTTGCAACCGAGTGTGTATTGCCAGAATTTACACACTATTTCTTTTGATACTAGATGAAGGTACAATGCATAAGCTTCATCTTACGGTTAAATAAACAGTAACACAATATGAGCAAATTAGAAATCTCCATGCATCGCTTCCATGTGAGGTTGGCTAAAACGGGCTGCTGAAGGCTACCATCCAACTCTCAGACCAAGCATTTCCCAAGATGTCTTTACTTCGAAATTCCTGCGGGATGCATGTCACCGGAGGGGGGTGACAATTTGACTTTGTCACATGCCTGTGGGATACAGACAGAATAGCAAAAGGCTGTATTGGCCCCTCTTTCTCCTCAGTCCTCCTCATTTTCTCCCACTCAATCTCTTGTTTCTCTCAAAACAACATCCTAACTTCTTGACAAGTCCAAAGACAAGCTATCATTACTGAGCCAAATGTGTTTGGAGAAGCTGACCTAATTCTGCCAAGCAAAGAATAGCCTAGATTCCCTCTGCACCTTTTTGTTTAAACTCTTTATAACGACAGAGGGACAAACCTGGATGAGTACAGGAATGTCGCACAGATGGAGACGGCAGAGTGATACAAATAATGTGATCCACAGACTGAATAAAATGTATGCGGACAAAAATTGGGAAATTTTGCCGGACATCGACACGTAGGGGTAATGAGGAGGTCACTAAACGGACACAGCTGGCCAATAATAGTGACCTTTATACAGTCAGGTTCACACTGAGCCACAAAATATAATATAATAAATGACTCAGTTTATTATATTGTTTTGTAAAATAATATTAAAGTAAAATAATGTAAAAGTTTAAATACCCTGGTGTAATTGTTTTTTTTTTTTCAATTATTCAATTTATCCAATTTGGCATCATTTCTAGTCCCATTATTATTTCTTTACTTTTTACAGTTGCCGGGTGCAGACATATGATGAAGACAGTACACACAGTTAGTCAAGAATATCCTATTATTTTTAACAGTTTTACATTAAAGACTTTGTCAGTCATGTTGTCTTTAATATTTGCCTTCCACTCTGTTGCTCCCGCAAGCATTCTTCTCCCTGAATCACGACATGGACACATTTCATGAGGGCAGTTATTCAGCGAGGAACAACTTCAAGATGAGTAGGGCTGCAACGATTCCTCGAGTAACTCGACTACAAAAAATGATCGACGAACTTCCTCTGCCTCTAAGCCTCGTTTAATTCAATTTAAAGCTCACGTTTCGCACGGATTCTTTTTAGTGTGACACAACGTGCTTACGGCACAGGCTGTGCGTCGCCTACAAAGCGGAAGAAGACGGAGCGAGCTTTGAGGAACGTGTGGACAGTTTAGCTGTATGGACGCCGGGACCGAAAACAGTGAGTACAGCAAAAATGCAAACGCAGCAAATCGAAAGTAATAGGAAAAAAGTATGTTTTATCAGATTACTCGATGAATCGATGGAATATTCGATAGAATACTCGATTACCAAAATATTTGATAGCTGCAGCCCTAAAGATAAGTTCTGAATCCTGACTGTAAGTGTTGTTCTTCTCTTCCTAGATTGACTGTCAGACGCCCAAGACTGAAAGATCCATGTCGCAGACCAAAAACTGTATCAGTGACGGTAGTTGGATTACAGTACTACTTAATAAAACATAGCGTAATGAAGTATTTCCCTGACGGCAGCTTTAAAATAATATCACCTGTATCAAGACTTTTCTTCACTTGATTGTCTTGGTTTGTATGACATCCCATGGTATTTTGTAGAATATTTGGGGCTGGAAGCTTTGGAAAGCACAGCATCCGCAGCATGACGTCTAATTACAGTTTCATTTAAAAGCAGCACTCCAGAGGTGCAGTGCACATGTGGATTGAGTTCAGGTCATTTTTAACTCACAGCGTACCAGCATGCTTCTTTGGTGTGAAGACAAGTATTGTATATAAGACACTGTTGGCTAATTTCACTTTTGTTCATAATGCTGCATTAGGAATGGGTTCCACTGTTTTAACCTAGTTTGATTAACTGCTTGTTAAAATGCTTTGGGGGTTTGTTCATAGTACATAGTTACTGAAAATAAAAATGTCTTAAGTAGCTGATTTTAATCAAAGATAAAATATAGATTAAAGCAATTAAAGATAATTGGCAGAAACAGAATGTGTAGAATGTTACCTGCACCACAATGCACTTCATGCTGAGGGGAGTAGATTTTCTTCACACCGGCTCTGATAATCTCTTATTTTTTGTCATCAAACAAAGGTGTCAAACGCAATGAGCTACAGTTCTTTTTTTCTGTTGCACAGGAATGCAAACTGAAAATGTTCTGTTGACTGAACAAGCTATTTCTGTGCGCTCATTTTATATGCTGATTTTCATTTGTTTACTGACAATTCACGGCCTACACAATTAAGTGAAAAACAGAGTCAAGAGGTGAACTGAGAAAGAAAATAAAAATGCGTGGCCCTAACTGGAGTCATCTGTATGAATTGCATTTTGTCATCCATTCAAATGGTTTATACACTGCTTCTTTACAAGGTTTTAAGCGGAAGCTTTGACTTCAGAGTTCAGGACGCAGGAGTTAAAAGACTGACCTCCGCATGAACTCCAAATAAATAAAACTGCAGCTGCTCACGGCTAATTTAACTACAGTGGGATGCTGGTTTATAAAAACAAGGGGAAAGAAATCTTCGATCAGAGGAGCACACATAATCTTTCGAAAAACACAATATAAATTACCACCAGTGAATTACTGATGTGTGCACGCACCAAGGTACAGACATTGCAGTAGTGTGTCTCCCAACTGTCATGGGAGTTGTCAATGAGTTATCAGTCTAATGACAGGGCTCCAGAGTGCCACCAGTATGCGGCCAAAAGTCTCTGGAGTGTGACTAAATATTTCTTCCCTTGCATGGGTGCACCTAACTTTTACAGACTTTCCCACTCATCGATCCATACATGGCGACCGAATCAGCACCGACTGTTACAGATTGATACAAACTGACACACACACACACACAGACTAAAGGCTGATTTGGCTGCCCCCTTCTCTGCACACAGCACATGATCAACGTCATCTCACCCTCTGTTTAATATCCAGCGAGAGGAGCACTGTCACCCTTGTATGTGACAGTGCTCCTCTTTTGCCGCGTGAAAAATTCACACCGTAAGGACTGCAGCACTAGAGTTGGTGTGTGTGTGCTGGGAGGTGTTAATAATAATTGAATAAAGTCTGCCCTGCCATTCATTTTGATCCCTGTGTTTGTACGCCGCCCTGTATTCACCATATAACCACTCCAAAACAATCTTTGCCTGTTGATCTAACCAGTGAAGCAATGTCACCATTTAACGGGGGTGCGTGTGTGTACACACACACTATGTTTGTTCTTCTAGTGAAGACAAAACATTTACATATACCTTGTTCTTGTTTACAGTCATTTACATAAATATGAATGTATATGGGTCAGCTGGAGTTAGGCACCAGCGCCCCCCGCGACCCTCAGTGGATAAAGTGGTAGAAAATAAGTGAGTGAGTGATTGAATTTATATGGGAAGTGATAAAAAGGCAACCCACTAAAATTGTGGCACTAAAGACAGGACGTTGAAAAATTTGGGTACACCCAAATTATTGTGCTGGTGCACCAACATGCAACAAAAAATTAGGCACACCGGTGCAATCACTGCAAAACGTTAGTCTGGAGCCCTGAATGATCATGTAGCATTTTAAAAAGGATCCATGGCCACGCTTAAGTACATGTGCACGCTTTGCCTCACACATAGATACATGCACATGGGCCCTGTATAAACTTTACAAAGAACAAAAAAAGAGTCGACTCTGCTCCACCTGATGTGTACTTTGGAAACGCACAGCAGGCCATCTGCTGTAATCAGATAAAAATTCTTTCCTCTTCCAAATCCTCCATCAAATATATCACTCTGAAGTTTTTAGCACCAGGATCTTTACATTACCAGAGAGCGTGGAAGTGACTCGATACCTTTGCCTGCCAGTTCCAAACAGACTGGGGCCAATCAAACACTCATAAATGGTTTTCTCACTGTGCCTGTGCAAGGCAACACCTTCACCTTTATTTGTACGGGAGCGGATTTAGCTCGAAGGTCTATAATTACATCATCACTGAGTTTTGCAGCGCTACATATCAGGGCCGGCATTAGTCAGAGAAGCCTTTGAAGAGCTTGGCCCGGCCCTCACTCGCTCTCTTCCCTCCTCCCCTCCACCTCCCCCCTTCAGGCAATGCCTTTGAAGTTAGCGTGTGGAGCTGTGCAGCACGTCGAGGCCTCACTGGTCTCCGCGCCTTGCCTGATCCTATCTGCTCAGGCGGCACATTCATGTGGTTTACACCCGCAGCATGACTCCCGGCAGCTATTCACAGAGCGCTGTAGGCCCCTCCCTGTTTAGGGTCCAGAGTCTGGAGTGGCAGGCAACATGGTCTGAGCTGCCATCAGGGGTCCCTGGGAAGAATAGGGGGAATTGTAGAGGTTTTGTCAAAGCCCAAGGCTCAACCAAAAAGTTTTATTGGACAGATTCTACAGACCTCACTAACTGTGTATGAAGATGGACACTGTATCAAATATAGTAAGTAAAGTACGCAGTGGAAGCTTCAACTGGAAATTAGCTCTTTCACTTTGAATTAGGCAGCGCCACACGTTGCCAAACTGCATCATGGATTGGTGGGCCTTGCTTTACTTGCAAAGTCCGGTGACACAAATATTCCAGCATGTGCCCTAGCCCATTTATAAATTTTAGCTAAACAGTATGCCTTTCTAATAAAGCTCACAGACAAACCCGTTCCTCCATGCCACCATCACTTTAGAAACTACTGCTACCAAGTTGACCTCTGACAGACCATGGTCTAAAACGTCTGAAAGCAGCCAACACCACCAGGTGTCGGGGATTCCCACTGCCCAGACCTGAAGCCACGCTTACATAAATGAGTGTATTGTTAGAGCCATGGTGTGACAGTCCTGCAGATACACACAGCACTCCATCAACCACACAACTAATTAAATCCAAAACAACACAACTCAACATATACTTGTGACTTTTTTAGTTTTGGTCTGTCACATGACTATATGACCTAAATGTAAGCAGCCATCACGAGGCAAAAAACACTTTTGTGATTTGCATTTGGGGATTTGTAATGTTGTCAATTTTATATAGGCCTACAATAATCTGATATGAGAATATGTCTTATGAGTTCAATCAGGAGGTTGTTGCACTTTGAGCATACATAAATAGTGGCTTAATTTCCCCTTGGATGATAAACTACGACATGAAATGAGCTTCACTATATAACTAAATATTTTGCTTTGCAAACAAGACAGCTAACGGAACAGAAACCCCAACATCCCCGGTGTCTTCAGCTTACCTGTGATGTTAGGATGGCATGAAAAGAAGCCAATATTTAATTTTTAAAAATCTAGGGCACATTTTTCACAAGAGTAGCATGTGAGAGGACGCAGAGATACTGTATCATCACTAAGGAGCCCGACAACATGCAGCACTCCTGGGGGGAAAAAAAGGCAGCACGGATAACCAGGCTTGTTCTCATCGGACCAAACAAGCCCAATTCATCACACTGCTGGCCACACTGCATTACAGCCTGGATTCTCCTCATTACTGGAGCAGCAACCTGCAAACTAACACACATGCAACGCCTCTAGAATATTGTCTATTCGAATGGAGGGTAAGAATATGCTAGAGTTGGAGCTTCCACCTGAATCTTATTTGTTTTCATCTGGCATCGCTGTAAATGACCTTTGCCACAGTGGTGTAGGAGCACATTTAAGAAAACAAAAGCTAGGGAAAGAAAAATGACGGGGTTGCTGACAGAGGGCCTGTCAGAAAAACCTCGCCACGCATTGGGCCGAGGGTGATCATGTGCACCAAAGCAGGCATGACTGCCTTGAACAATCACCAGAGAAAGTGAGAGTTGGGCTGAAAGAAGGCAGTATTATAATAACAACAGCATGACATTTTTAAGACACAAGGCTGATAATTACGTACAGATGTATACAGAGAACTTTGAACCCTCTGTTCTTGAACTTGGATGAGTGGGACAGACCTTTGATAAGATTTCATAAAAACAAATGCCAATGGTTAAGGAGGATTGAGCACAAGAGGACATAAGTAAAGTGAGAGGTAGGAGAAGGGGGGGAGCAGATGGAGTGTAGTGCTACCTTGGTAGTCTATTGGCAAAAGAGCATTACAAAAAGGGGGAGGCTGGTGTGGCTTTCCACAGCAGTCAGCACATTCCTGGCAAACAACAAAGCATGCCGGCTCCCTGGATGAGCCACTGTGAGCATTGTCATTTCATAACCCTCGACCCCTTAGCCTTTGTTGGGTAGACCCTCTGTGTCAGAGGACAAAAATGTGGG
Source organism: Brachirus orientalis (assembly GCA_016785285.1). NCBI lineage: Eukaryota > Metazoa > Chordata > Actinopteri > Pleuronectiformes > Soleidae > Brachirus > Brachirus orientalis. The sequence continues at coordinate 3,298,303 of JAFBJR010000190.1, forward strand.
CTAATGGGGTGGACTGGGCCTTTCAGCGGGATCTCATCAAACTCAGACGGACACATCAGGGGCTATTCAGAGAGTGAAAATACCCACCCAGAACCTTCCTCATCTTTGAATCATTGCAAATATACTGGAAAAATAACTGGAGGAAGGACAATCACTGTAAAACAACAATAACAATACTTTAACCTATTAAGTGGTGCATTTTCAAAAAGAGTCGTTCTAAAAAAATAACACCCTCAGGGAAATCTGAATTTCCTCATCACTGGAGTGTAAGGTAAAGGACATTCATACAAATGAGCTTAAAGACAATATCAGTAGCAGATTGTGGGAGAGTGACATTGCAGAATAGGGTTCCCCTGGGAGCAGCCCTGATACTGGAGATAGCAGCAGTGGAGCCCTGCACTGACTGCTAAACTCCCTCGGAGTGGAACATCAAAGATTAGCTCAGCCACTTAGTCCAGTTCAAAATAACATAGCTCCAGGGGCTACCAGAACCACCATGTTCCAGGTGTAGCTGTGCAGTGAGCAATGAAATGAAAGCTCATGCTCAAGCACACAGTAGAAGACAGAGTAGCAGGGCCATTCAATGCATATCCATGCACAATTAAGTTGAACTATCGCTGTAACTGAACTAAGCCATTCACTTGGACTACTGTCCTAGGATGCAAGCACTAATCAGGGAAGCAATTTATAGAATAAAGTGTCTGTCACCACTACACTAGGTGGCATTACTCCCTTTTCAGTTTATTGGTAATAGATAGTTTCTGGTGCTATATTTAGTGCTATTAAAATATTCAATTATTTATGTAGACTGAGCATAAAATCAGTCTCCTCATCAGTACAAAGCCATTTACCGGCCTGGGTTTCATCATGATTCTTATTCTTTGTACCAGCTTATTCTATTATTTCCAGGTTTAAGCTAGGGTGGAAACTGTGGGGCATGCACACAATCCCCCACGCCAGCTTGAGTCTGATACTGGTCCGCCTGAATGTATACATGCAACAGCAATTTGACTGCCAATCACATAATCTAGGTGTGTTAGTCTGACTTTGAGAATTCAATTTAGTAACATTTCACTTGGACTGACATGCTGATATGGAATTGCTGGCCAAATCAAAGAAGTCTGGACAAGTAGTTGAGCTGAAACGGGAAATTTGGCAGGCTACGATTAAGGCAAACCTGTATTTTAAGTAAAAAGCAAACAGTGTACTCATACATTTTGTTATACACCTGCTGTGGATGTCTGGTGAAAGAAAAGTATTAGCGTTTTTGGGTTTTTAGCCGACTTCTTTTTATAATTAGAAGTATTTTATTAGTATTTTGTGGCTTCATTTTCATGCTGACATGGAAATTGCAAGCAATAACAGGAGAAAGAAGTAGAAAATATGAGGCAAATGGAAAGCCATGGAAAACCACAACAACTGAAGTGACAATTTGTCAGTGCACGCTGGTTGAGAAAAGGTTGTAGTCATCATGTGAAGTGATTCTCATGCAATATAGAAGGCAAAATTTGGCTGCAACAGAAAGAGCAGACTGGTGGTGGGGGGTGAGAGTGTGTGTGGGGGGAGGGGGGTGTGAAGCAAGAGGAAGAGAAAAACAGTTTAGTCTGTTCTATTCCGAAAAGGGGAGAAATGCAGCCTCAAATTACTTTGGCTAAGACATGAAAGCGAAACAGGGTGGCGGTTAAGAGACGATAGCACTTAAAATACAGCTGTAACCGCCAAGCCAATAAAGGGAAAAAAGTAGGGAGCAGCACTTTTAACCTTTTAAACCAGTGTTTGTGTACTGCTACTGTTGCTTTGGCGCTGGGAGTGGCCCGATCCCTGGCACCTCCCGTCTGAGACCAGCCCATTATGGCCTCTTGGGGTTTCCAGCCTGTGGTGAGAAAGTGCACTGGATGCCTTAAACCACTAAAGCTCTCATTATAGTCTAAATGCAGAGCGACACAACTCCTGCCAGTTCCAAGGTAGGAGCTCCAGGATTTAAGCTCATCGTTGTCTTAGCACAAAACCAGCACTTTCCCTATGCACATTCAGTCGGGAAAAAAAATGCCACTTTCAAAGAACTACACCACGAAGTCTCTCAGCTATAGTTACTAGAACTTTGTGCACATGGTGACGAGGTTCAAAGGAGAAACAGCACATGGGTAAGGAAACTACAGCCTCTTCTTCCCGACGAAGGACTCAGGGGATGCTGTGTGTCTCTTAAGGAGGAAGTAGGTAAAAGTCACATTCTCTGGCCAATGACACAAGTTCCATCTGGTCCTGTCGCTGCCCCTGCCACGTCCCTGCCTCAGCTCCTCACTCTCATGCTGACAGCATAGGCCCGCTGGAAATCAGAGGCAGATGTGCGGTCACGTAGCGCATCGCAGCTCATATCACTGCAGGAAAGACAATTTGGCGTCTTGAGAGAAAATACGAAAATGATGAACAGCAGATGGTGTAGCCCTTTGCATTATTGCCGTGCTTATCAGTGGAGCTGTGAGTGTCCTCCACAATGACGAACAACACATTTACGAGCAGTCTGACTTCGCAAGTAGACCGTTTCTGAAATTGGATTATCAGCTCCTCAAGAGGTAGAGTGCTTTCAGTCTGCAAAGTATTGCCAGACTTTGTCAACTCGTGTCAAAGCTGATGTCAGTGATCACACCTACGCGAGTCATTAAGGAGATAAATTGGCCATGCTTCTGTTGTCCTGCGTAACAGGTTTAACTCCAATTAACTGTCACTAATATGTGGTAAGGTATTATCAGCTTCTAAGCTGTGAATATTTTGCAAAGTCTAAGAAACCGAGTTGTTCCGTGAGTTGACATTCTTTTCTGGGCCGCCTAACTTTACCAGGACATTTACAACTCTAGTAGCCAGGAATCAGAGTTAAATGCCTCTGAGGTAAATACACTATTAATTGTCTTAAGTCATGTGTTGATGCAAACTCCTGTTTCACTTCTTGACAGAATAATTTTGGGACTACTTTAATTAGGTTACTTGGTATTACTTTGCTGTTAGGGAGAGGATCTTCATCCTCATGTCATGCCCCCAACCCTACGTCCCTCCTCTCTTTAAGAGCAGAGCAAGAAACTAATTAACTTAATTTATTATTTTTGGCCCAGCACCATTTGCCACTTCTTGCACTCTTCAGGCAAAGCAGAGCGGTTGTTGGCTGTGCAGAATTAGCAGAAGTAAGCATGGAGTGTTATGAACAAAGATTGCGGTTGGGTCTTTGCTCCGGAACACTGCCAGGCCTCCCGTTTCCTTGTATTTGAACCCATACCTGCTGAGGTCTGTACACACTAGGTAACATGAAAATCCCTCGGGGCTCTATCCAAACAGCAGAAGTGAAGACTAGAAGGGCCCCATAAACCTCAGGCAGACCAAATCAAACCCCCCCCATTCACTCAACACTTAAGGCTCAAACCTTTAAAACTAGAAAGGAGATAAGTGCAACGGTTGCAGAGTTCACTGCGGTCGAGTGAAAGCACCAGGTCCTAAATACTATCTTCAACCCAGTTTCAGAGTAAAAGTATGTCCATTACAACACCACAGCAATTTACCAACACATTACTGCAATGTTATTTCACAAGTAAAGAATATGCAAGTGGGAAATGTGATACCAAATTTAAATTATATTCTGCAGGTTGTATGGTTTTACGTTTGTTGTCTGTTAAAGCTCTCATAAATCTTTGGTTGAATATATGCTGTGAGAAATTCAAGATAGCACACTGTGCTAGACAAACTGCCCCTCATTATAGTCTGACAAAATATAAGCTGCCTCTAAGTGGTCAGACGCTATGTTGCAAAAAAGCAAACCTAAATAGATGTGGTTTTCGATGTAAAGCTGAGGTCCGACATTTCTGTGTGGTTACCAAGTGGCGCCAAATGGCCATCACTGTGTATAAACGGGCCATTTTTGTGCAGAGTATCCCCTAATTTGATCCCCACGTGTCATCCTTTCAGAGCGTTTTAGGAAGACGAAAATGCAGTTGATTCTGCGATAAAAAAAGATGCTGCTGTGTGGCTGATTCAGCCATTGTTGCAGGGTAGGACAGAATGGATGGGGCTAGTAAACTTCACTGTCAACAAAATGAAGGAGAATGTGCAGTCTCGCTGCCATGTTGTTGAATGCAGCGCTGCTAAATTATTATGACAAAGTTGATGTTTCCTGTAATAAACTGGCTGACGGAACATGATGAAGTCCAACACAATATAATATGTATCTGCCACATACAAGAACACCAACACGTCACACGACTGACTACACAAACGGCATAGAAGCCTGTCCTCCATCAATGATCTCTTGAAGTTTCTTCAATATAAGACCACACCTCACAGAAAAGGCAGAATCTCAACCATCATCTCTGCAGCGACTTCATTCAAGCACTGACACCATAACTCCCCTCTCCCAGTGATCACAGACCTTACTTACATCAGAGGTGTAAACTGAAGGCCCGCAGGCCAAACGCGGCCCGCCACTTCATATCGTGTTTGGTTGCAATTATCGCATAATTAAATGTGTTATTTTCAACATCAAATAACATATGAGCTTGCCTGGTGTTTTGATTACAGTTTTCCACGCTATTATTTGCTGAATTTTAAATTTGCTGCTCTGTTTTGATATTAAGAGACTTATTTTGCATCATTAATTTGTTTTTAATGTGAAGTATGCATCATTCCACCCACTTTTACTTGGAAATTTCTGTGACACATCATCGTGAATATCTTTATTGCGATGATGGAATATTGTGTTATAATTTTGAGCACACTCGCTACTCATAGTTGTTTTTCACCACTTCTTTCTCTAGAGCGGCCCCCCTCTTGACCAAACTAGATGCTCCTGACTGGACCCCAGGTAATTTGAGTTTGACACCCCTGCAGTTTAAATGTTAGAGTTGTTTACTTTTTTTTTTAAACGATCAAACGAGTCACTTGGAAGCACGCTGAATCAAACAATCCACCTTTAAGTGTCCTCCCACTGCTCCCTCTTTGACACAGAATGTGTTAGAGGTGAGGAGATAAAAAGCCAAACCTCATGTCTCATGATGAGACCCTACACTGTCTCATCTGTGGCCCCACAAACACCGGGCACAAAGACTCAAAGTTCATTACGCAATCAAGATTAGTTAGTCGAGCTAAGACGTAACAGCCAGCTCGAATGAATCTCATTTTTTTTTAAAATCCATTCTCATTCACAATAATTATCTTAAAGATAAACAAACCAATAAAAACAAACTCGTGCAACTTCAGAGGCGGCGATGGTGAAGGCTACAGGCGGGACGTGTGGGCTGCTTTACGCGCTAGTACAGTCAATAAAACCGAACTTATTCCGCTGTTAAAACACTTTTTTTATTATTATTTTAAATCCCATTTTAGACCAACACTCGCCATCGAAGCGGAAACTCCGTCAAAAACGACGAACACAGTGGCCGCGCAGCGTTTGGTGCACACCCGTACACAGGCTGCACGCTCGCGCGGGGGGGAAGTTTGATAACTCCGGGGAAGCGGGTCCACGATCCACAACTTTATTTTTGTTTGTTTACTTGACGTTAGGACGCGCGTTTCGCGGGGAAGGTGCATTGCGAGCGACGAGAGAGCGGGAGTTTCGCGCGCAGGCCACCAAAATAACCTGCAAGAGCGTGTCTTCCACAGTGAATGAATTCCACCAAATAGGAGCCATCTTGTGACCGCATACGCTTGCATGCTTGGTACCATCCTCGCTGCCTGCACGCACGCACACGCGCACAAACACACACACATACACACACACGATACAACTCTTGTCAAGCCCCAAACCCCCGTGGAAAAAAGTTTGAAGGAGGCCAGCATGATACATTCCTCTGGTCTGTTGTTTATCATTCCCCTTCTGTTAGAAGAAAAAAATACTTTCCACGTACTTGAACGATCTCCCCCTCCGCGCTGATAGTGGCTCCTGCTTTAGAGAACCGTCCCTGCAAGCCAGTCGTGTAAGTCGTGTAATCTCCATTGGGACTGGACTCGAACAGAACCACTTCCACAAAGGCAGTGTCCTTGGCGCAAACGGTGCCAACGACAGAAGCGGCGACCACCAAGATCACCAGGACCACCGAGTCGGGCACACGATCCGAGCCTGGTAAAATCATCATCTTGCCGGCTGGATCTGCGCCGATCGGGACATAATTTCACACGGATTAATTAATCGGGTGAGGGTAACTGAAGCCAGGCCTGTGCGCAGTGCGGCCGATGCGTCAAAAGAGTCACAATTGTGTAATAAAAGCTGCGCCTGGGTTCAGGCGTGTTTATTTCACCACTGCAAGCCTTGTCAATTACACTGGCTGCAGACGCTCGAGCTCTCTTCCTCCCTCCCTCCTTCCTTCCTTCTTTCTCACCCCCTCCTCTCCTCCTCTACAAAGCGGATCTCCTTTGATCTCCAAACACGTGATTTTTTTTCTCTCTCCCTCTCTCAAAAGGGTTGTATCCCCACCCACCAATCTTTCTGACCCTCTCCCCTTCACTCCCCTTTCTAAAGTGCCAGCACTCAGTTAAGGAGGCACCGCCGCGAGGAGGAGGAGGAGGATGAAGATGAGGAGGGAGGTTTATTGTTTGGCAGATATGTAATGGCTGTGCGTTTTAGTTTGCGAGTATTCGTTTGGTTTAGTATGAATCGGGGTGCCACATTTTCAGCTGCTGCTAAAACGCGGCGCTGCATGGGGTCCCGGTGTCGTACCACCTTAAAACAAACACTCCCCTCCTCTGGACGGTCCATGGTCTATCTATCCATCTATCTATCCATCTATCTATCTATCTATCTATCTATCTCAAATTTTTAATTTCAAAGGACTTTATTGGCATGGGGAACAAGTTTACATTGCCAAAGCAAGTGCAAACAGAGCAAAATTGTGTTGTGACAAAATTAAAACAAGATAAATAAATAAATATATGCGTTTTAGTTTGTTTTAGTACGAATTGGGGTATATATATATGTATGTATATGCAGAGGAAAATAAAAGGGAAATGAAATAATATCTAAAAATGCTGTTGTTTTAAAAAGAAAACAATCTTTACATTACATTTGCCTTTGACACCCAGACTAGTTGTTGGCATGGTGAGCTGACTCCAGATGTTTGGAATAATCAATCACAAACCTCAACATGTAATGAAGAGAGAGTGAACTTTGTGGCTGGATGCAAAACAGAATGTTCCATGCATGTACTTATGAACATGCAGTATTTCTTCTTGAATTAAAACAGCCAAGAGGGCGACTGTTTCTCAACTATTCCATGTTTAGAAGTAGAAGAGTGTTGTGAAATGGCCATGCTGACCAGTCTTCTGCCTTTTCTTTCAGCTGGCGAGATGGTTCATTAAGTGTCTGCAAATAAGCACAGTGTGGCAGGAACAGACAGTAAATGAACTTCTACAGAGATGCTTCGATTCCCACAAAGGACAACTATTTCAGTCAGTGTGTAGCGAAACAATTTGTGGAAAGAGCTCATAGTGCTGCGACAATCATTGTTTTGTCTGAAATGTAGGTTACGAGACATAAGGTGCACAGTACAACTCAGTTCAAAGACGTAATATGACAATAACTCTTCCAAAGTGGCCTCTTGTAAAGGAAACGCTGGTGTTTCTTATGAAGGCTGAGCTCTGCTCTGTGGGAGCTGTCCAAAAGAGCTCAGAAAACAAGGTCTCATCTTGCCGTCAGCTGTGTGGCAGTGTGATTATGAAAACCAAAGATGAAGACTTTTTAGGTCAAGAATGTGGCCGCCTCTGGAAGAAAGCGTGATGGTCAACATGTGTTTGGGCTCAAAAAGAAAAAGAAGGGGGGGGAAGGTCTGCATTGCCTCCAGCGTGACAATAATTTACAGATCATACTTTGGTTTATGAATCCTGATCCACACCACATGTCCTTGGATCTGTCTTAGCACTGTGTTTCTCTCACACATGCATGGGATACACATGACTGCATGATGAAATCCGTGAATGATGGGGTTTTAATGGCATAATGCGTTCAAGCTTGATGATGAAATTTAATTTGATTTACTTGTTCGGTCCGCTAATGGGTAACACAATGTATTAGGGTGACAAGTTTCACTGATCCATGTTCCTCTTTTTGTTGCAAGGCTGCCCTCTGCTGGTCGTACGGACTTCTCAATCATCTGTTTTCAAACTACAACTCCAGTTTATTTACTGTAAATGCTCACCGGTGAACTATTATTGTGACGTTTTTTGTTGACCTTTTTGATGCTTCAGAGGAAAAAATAAATAAAATAAAACAATGATGAGTACAGGTCGTATTTTCTCACTTTTTTAGCAGACAAAGTGTCCAGCCGTCAGCAGCTGTGAATCCTCTCCTGACACTCTGGGCTCCCTCTCCTCCAGTGTTTAAACTGGAGCCACCATGAGACGAATCAGCTGTCCGCTTGTTTAGGCTGGGAGAGTGCTGAGGATGAGGATGACTATGAGAGATGATGATGATGACCTTGCCCTTTGTGTTACTGTGCTGTTAGATTAGGAGACAGCTTTCAGTTTTTCTTTAGCTATAGTTAAGTTGAGTTGGGATCCCTTAGCTATTTTTTCTTAACTTTACAATTCTTTGCTTTCTATTTCCCCCAAACAAACTCCTCTCTTAATTCTATTCTAATTTTGGAGTGTAAATATATTCACTATATATTTACAATTTACTCCAATCAAGAAAAATGTGTCTTATTTGAATAAACAGTAAATTAAAGTACTTTTTTTAAAGCTTCTCAACCATTTTCTTCATTGTAGGTTATCTGTAGAATACTTTTTTTTTTCCAGCAGTCTAACAAAGCAGCTGTTTCATTTTCATATAAATACATATAAATACATACATGGAAATACAAATGTAATTTAATTATCTACTAGTTTCTGCAAAGGTAAATTTTACCATTTACTGTATCCATATCCTCATGTGTTAACCCACACAAACTTCACTGTTTTACAAACGTCTATGTGCCATTATAAAAACTCTGCAATGATATTGTTTCTGTAAAGCCCCACTCTAGTGAGAAGAAGGCTTTGCCTTTAAATTACTTGCTTTGATAAACAAACAAACAGGAAATGAAGACAAGATCATGGGTTACTAATAATGCTCCAAGGGAACATTTGAACATGTTTGATTAGTGCTTCACTGCAGCACCCCATGTACCAACTGTGCTCTCGGCCTCTGTGAATCGTCCCTTTGTTGGCTTGGCGCTGACGTTATTTTTAATGACGGACAGAGAAGAAGGACAGAGAAGAAGAGCGCATCACTGCAGCATATTATTACATAAAGCAATTAGGGGGCCCCACGGCCCCAGATTATCGGAGGATGGTTTCCCCATGAGTACTGACTGCAACCAGCTCAGAGTGTGTTGCATGGTTGCAATGATGTCATTACACAAACTCCAGTGAGAAACTCACATGAAATGTTTTGCAGAGCATTCTAAGTTGAGGGGGTGTAAGACGTGTTAATGTAAATGATGAAATAAATATTTTATTGAGGCTTCCCAAAGAATTATATCAAATAGTCTGCAATTGGTAATTATCAAAATTGTCGGTTGTGACTGATTTGCAGCTTTCCCCTGCTTTACTGAACCCTATAACAAGTTTCAGTTCATCTTCAGCTTTTCATCTTCTTCTTCTTCTGCTTTACTTTTCCTCTAAATGGATGCTAATGCGCTGCAACTACATGCAGTGCTAAGTTCTCCATGTACACCCCACTTGCAGATTGCATCCGGCCAAATCCAAAGAAGTCTAATGCAACTGTCATCGTCCCTTCTCATAATCAGTACTGTAAATTTTGGGACATGGATTGGCAACTGATTTCCTTTTAAGAAGCTTTTCGGTTTCTATGACATTTTACATTATTCAGTACATACAGTACATATCAAACTAACCTCTGTTATGTGATGGCTGGAGCTGATGTCAGATAGTAGTGATAATGATGCAACTCGCAGCTCCCTCTCCAGGTGTTGGTGGGTCAGTCAGTCTTGAGCAGAGCTAAGTCTGAGTAATGTGCCCACAACTTTATCGCGATACAATATATGGACATGTGCAGTCGATGTCAATGTCCAATTTATTTGTACAGCACATTTAAAACAACCTTAGTTCAACAAAGTGCTGCACAGGCACAACAAATACAAAGCAAAAAACAGGTAAACAGGTAAAACAAAAAAGATAACACTAATATAATACAATAAAATAAGAAAGATGCAGCACAATAGAAAATGACAAGCTGTCTAGCTCATCCTGAATTGAATGTCAAGGAGAGGAATGTGTTTTCACGAGGGACTTAAAAGTGTCAGCTGCTGTTACAGGATAAGGTAAACTGAAAAGGCTCTATCACCTCTGGTTTTATACCTTGTTCTGGGAACATCCAGGAGCAACTGGTTAGAGGATCTCATTACTCTGTGTTTGGAGTTGTAACAGATCACATAAATAAACTGGGCCAGTCCATTTAAAACCTTAAAAACAAGCAATAAAATCTTAAAATCAATCCTGAAGACATTGGAGGGAGGACAAAACCGGTGTAATGTGGTCATGCTTTGCAGTGACGCTTGTGCATGCGTGTTGTTTGATTATATATGTCCATAAAGATCTCAAGCACGCAGATGCAAGCTTTACTGTATGTTGCAGAATAAAAAAAAAAAAAGAAGAAAGAAAAGGGCAGAGACTGTTGAACATTGCTCTGAACTCTTTGCTTTACAATGTGAATCACCTGGTTTCATGTTCAGTTCCTTTGATTTACTTTTGTGTAAATGTCCTAAAATCTCCTTCCGAATTACTAGCGGGTATTTTCTTATTCATTTATTAATTCAATGTCCACTTTATCCTCCACATGTGGGTCGCAGAGGGGTGGAGCCAATCCCCACTGACACTGGGCAAAAGGCAGGGTACACCCGGGGCAAACATACAGAGACAAAGTGCCGTTCACATTCACACCTACAGTCAATTTAGATTCTCCATTTGACCTCTGCAGTTTTTGGACTGTGGGAGGAAAGTGTGTATGTGCACATAGGGAGAACATGTAAACTGGGATTCGAAGAGGCAACTGTCTTGCTTTAGGGCATCAGTGCAAGCCGCTTTTCCACTGCATGGCCCAACAATTCAAATATTGGAAAATGAGTTGTTTACATACACAGCAAACCATTTCATTTTGCTGGTCTGAGCAGTGTATGAGCAACTTCGCCGATTCTCCTCTTTAAGAGATTACAGCTGCGTTAGCTGTAATCCCACCAGAACTCACCTCTGTCAGAATGTGCTGGTGGTGTGGAAGCAGCTTGTTGGGCACACAAGCTCAGCTGGATTTATTCAAGTGTGCTTGTCCTTGAAACTCACCCAGTTTACAACTGCTATAGAGTCTTAGTTAACCGTCCCACTTCATTATATGTAGTAAAGCATAATCGCATATCAGATCGAGGCATATTTTAAATGAACACATACAAATATTAAATTAAGCCAAAGACAAACTATATTGTTTTAGGTCGAAAACAAATGGATGAACTAAAATTAGCATTATAGGTGGGCTATTCTGTGTGAGAAAACACTTTGATGCAAAAGGTCCCTTTTTATAAAAAGCAGACTGGCTTAAATCAGAGTTCTCTCCTGGTGAAGACATTTTATATTGAGTTTTATATTTAGTTCCTACGAGCGGACATTGAGTTAAGTTGTTTGGGTCATCATTTTTCTCTGCTTTACTTAAATCTATGAAATCTAACCTTTAATGAAGCTATTCAAACTTGGATTTCTCTTCTCAATATCACAAAGGTTTATTGAGCAACACTTTATAAAAGTAATTTTGTCAGACTGGTCTGACAATTATAATTACAGTATCATCTTCACAGTGGACAAATGATAGCATCTATCATCCACTTTTTTTTTTTTTTTTTAGTGTTCTCCAGTTTTCAAACAGGTCATAACTAAATTTTTCAGGCTTTGAAGACTTAACTATTCAGGGGCTGGGCCCTTTCCTTTCCCCTCGGATCTGGCTTGAGGGTGAAAGTCGACTTTGAAGTGCAGACTAAACCAGGGGGAGGAATTTCAATAGGCCCCTAGTTCAGTCAAGGGGTAAAGTTGTAGCCATGGGGGGAGGGAGAAAATGAGAGAGGACAAGGAGCAAGGGAGAGAAAGAGACAAGGGCCAGAGTCTTTTGAAATGAAGCACCTGTACATTTGAGGCTTGCAAGAACAGGTATGTTCCCAGGGGTTGGGACTTTGGAGAATTCAAAGCCATTTCAGTCAGTTCCCTGTCTGGTCTGAGACGCGGGGAAGATATGTGGGGGATACGATGTTGGTACACTGACACAGGTGTGAACATGTTCTCAAAAGACCGGATGGATGGAGGGGAAGAATCGGTACACACACACACTGGCTCAAAGCAATGCAAAAATAAAGTGGGGAAAAATCGGAACAAACTTATAGTTGGTTATTTCTTAAAACTGAAGTTTTCCTCCACTGGTTTTAAAAAGTAATTCTGTCAACATGCAGGTGAAACCACCTAAGACAAACTAAAGCCCTAACATGAGCAAATACACAAAGATCTCAGTTTAAATTTCTGATGTTTGCCTACCAGAACAGGTAATGACATCTTGTCTATGTCTCTTTTGATTTGCCAACAAGGATTTAAAGTTATACTATATCGCCACCTGTTGACTTGGCATGGATTTGACTGTACTTAACATCAGCTGTTAGTGTTTTTATTTTCAAAGATAGAAATGTTTAAGGCTGATGTCCTCATCACTGATCAAAGGGTTTTTGTGTGTTTTCAAAGAGTCGTTGTGTGTGTGTGTGTGTGTGTGTGTGTGTTTCCATGTGTAATAACTTCCTCCACTTTACAGATTTCAACTGTTAAAACTGCTTTGGGCGAGATTTTTATCTAAAACGTTCAGTTGTACTATGAACATAAACTGCAGTGGGCCGTTTCTGTTGTGACTAGAGGGAAATTGATGCGTCCATAGTTTAGGTTATGCTGATTTAAGAGGAGGATTTAGACTAATATTAAGATGAGGGGATAATGATAATGAAACCATTAAACTTTCTTCATGGTTTCTCCCAGTCTACGGGTCACCATAGCGGATAATCCGCACAAATTTGCCAGAGAATTTTTTGCTGGATGCCCTTCCTGACCTGGTCAAATTAGAATGTCCAATTAACAATGAGCAATGGGGATTGGGTACCCCAAACCTTGACCTGGCAGGGACTTGAACCAGCAAGCCAAGTTCCTTTTCCACTTGGCCACGGGCTGGGAAAATGGCTTTAGAAGAGAAAAGCTAAATTGTACATTACTTTTATCTTTGAATTAGTTTTAAAATAAACAAATGTGTTGCAAAACAAAAATAATTTGCAAAATGATTGTGAATCAAAATGTTCTGTCAACACAAATAGTTAATCGCATTTAACTGGCATTAATCATATTAAAATCCAATGACTCTGTAGCTCTTTTTACAGGCACACTTTTTAAATATCAGTCAACTCTGTCTCATTTTTATTCAGCTCTCTCTCTCCCCCCCCCCCTTCATCTCTACTAACTCCACTCCATTAACTGAATTCCCATCACTCACTATGATGGTCCAATCCCGTTCCCTAACCTCTCACTCGATCTCTCACTTATTTCTTCTGACTGCAGGCACACATCATCATCATCATCATCATCATCACTCTGAGGAGGAAAACAACGCGTCACAGCACCAAATCACAAACATCCAAATTCCCAGATGAAAAGCTGCTCCGCACATCACACGGGCTTGTCTCAAAAAAGGGGATATTTGGTTTGCTAACTGAATTCCCATCACTCACTATGATGGTCCAATCCCATTCCCTAACCTCTCACTCGATCTCTCACTTATTTCTTCTGACTGCAGGCACACATCATCATCATCATCATCATCACTCTGAGGAGGAAAACAACGCGTCACAGCACCAAATCACAAACATCCAAATTCCCAGATGAAAAGCTGCTCCGCACATCACACGGGCTTGTCTCAAAAAAGGGGATATTTGGTTTGCGTGCAAGGATATGCTGCTGACATGGTGCAACGCTTTGCCACATGTGCCACCCAGTGGTTGGGTGGCAGTATAGATGTAAAAGATTGGGGCTGGAGTGAGGGATGAGTGGAGAACATGGTCAGGCAGAGACATGTGGTTGACCGCGACTGCAAACAGATCGTACTCCCCCCTGAATTTCTTTGACGTCTGTGGGGCTTATTTTGTTTTCAACTGATTTTGTGGTTGCCCGTCCACATGCACCGTCAGAGTCCCACACATACTCCAGAGCCTACAGTGCTGCACACACAGTTTCAGATCTTGTTGAATAGAATTATCAAAGGCATTTCAGTTCAAACAAAAAGTCTCTCCAGTAAACATAGTTTCAGTTTTCCAGAAAAGCCTGATCTTTGTGTGATTTACGGTATGAACTTCCTGGCCAAACCTCTCAGCTTTTGTCAGACAAGTCTCATTTGTTGTTCTTATAAGGCAGTAATTCCAAAAGTGTGAGCTGCTAATGATAATTTACAGTAAGCATTTAAATTCAGGCGTGGTTAATAGCACCTTTAAGTTTAAACACAGATTCTTTACATGACAACAAATGCAATTGCCAAACACATGTTGGGAAAACAAATGTGAATCTTTTTTTGTCTTAAAACAGTCAGTGCTTTAACTTTGACACAGTTCAGTTTAGATACATTGTTTATCAATGTGTATCTTGTGTATTTATTGGGAGCTATAGTAACTGAAAGTAGACAATGGTAGCAATTAAATTTTGTATTTGTTTTACCTGTATTTTTTATGGCAAAATGTTTTAAGTCACAAAAGTATTTTTGGTGCATGCAAAAACCAGTTTGACATATGAATGTTTTTTTCCGTGTAATGTGCTCTTACAAACACCAGAGGGCAGTAAAACGTCTGACTTTTGCATTGACACGTTGTTTGACCATGAGAGGACCGAGTTGAATTAAGTTTATGTTATGCATAGCAGCAGTTGTGTTTGGGGCTGAGTGTGTATCACATATTTGAGTCTGACACTGACGTTAAAGGAAGAGGAAGTGACTGTCAGGTTATAATGAAAAGAGTTAATGTGGGTTTGACACCTTCCTTCTTGGCCCTGTGTTGCATCAGTGCATGGTTGCATCACAGAGCAACCATCATGCAGAACACACACAGTATAATCACATCCTGAAGTTCTGCTGATTAGAAATACTTACATACCTCAGATGAAATGTCAGACAAAGTGAACACAACGGCAACTTTAATAGCACGCTTCACCCACAGTAGGCAGGGTGGCTATAAAACCAATTGATTTAGTTAAAATAAGATAAAATACGGTCAAATAAGCTGACCTGAGGCAATCTCCTGATCGTTGAGACACCACCACATCCATACTGATTTTTTAACGTGTTTATGTACTGACTCTATGTTACTGTCTCAAGTCTCTTTCCAGCAGTCCCTTGTTACCAAAGAAAACATGAAAACATAGCAGATTAGTAGAACAACCAAAGGGACAGATTTCCCAGAGGTCTGGTTTTCTCTCGGATCACTATCTTTACATTAGGCTAAAAGTTCATTTCTGAATTATTGACCAATGAGATTTAAGCCCAGACTTGCAGACTCAGTCGAAGGTCAGCACGTTTAAAAGGAACATCACATTGTCGTTGCTGGCAAATAGTGTTGCTGTTGCTGTAAATCTATCAGAAAAGTGAGAGCTACATAACATAAAAAAAGCGTGATATTTCACCTATCTTTAAATAAAAAAAGCAGTGCTTATCTGGGCAGACAGTGCTCGCAGAGACCCTAAGACAATCATAGCGAGGACAGACAACAAGAACAAGCTCTGTTCTACTGGTTGGATTTAGTTGAATTTCTGTATTTTTCTCAGAGGTTTTGTTTTGTACAATATCTCTTAATAAATGATGTGGTAGATGTGCCAGTTGCTGTAGAAAATGTATGATGGATGGATTAATTAAAATTTTGTACAGCAACAACGATGAGTATTTCTGTAATCCAGCTGCAGGGACATTTCTGTGTATCTGAGCACCGCTGGTGTCTCGCTAATCTATTTTACTGCCTGCTCTCTCACACACAAAAAATGTCCATTCAAGTGGTGTGCACCGACTCTCTAGATAGGTTAGCATGAACGTACATGCACTCAAGCACTCTCATGCAAGATAAATAGCCGACTCGTGTGCAGAATTTAGAACGGAGTTTCTGAATAATGATAAAATGTACAGCAAAACGGTATAACTGTGTATGTATAACCGTGTAAAAACACTTCTACACAGAAGTGAGATGCAAAGAGGAACTTGACATGCCAAATAACACGTTGTATTTTTTTTAAAAATGTATGATAATCAATAAAGTAGACGGGTTGAGTACACTGCGTGTACAATGCAATAGTGGACTTGCAAAACAAGAACATAGAGAATGAAAAAAGATAGCGCAAGAGATAGAGTTGGAAGGGTGTGGGAAGGCCCCAGGCCAAACAAACACCCCAGTGGATCGTGGGTAGAAATGTGTGATGGGAAGGAGGAGGTACAGGCAAACACATCCACCCACCGCCCCCTGCAGCTGGCTGCCGTCCCAGGGTGTGACCCTGCTCACCTCCATTGTTCAGCCGGGCTTTGCCCCATAACACCGTTGTTTACCCCAGTGCCCACCCTGATGAGCACACACGGGTGTTGCTGTTTGTGCTACAAGGCCTTTACTGTAAAGAGTCAGGTTAGGTGACAGACAGCCTGTAATTAGGTTATGTTTTTGGCTTTGTCTGGTTTTGAGCAGCACAACAAACAAACAAGCAAACAAACAAAAAATAATATGGGAAACTAGGTTATGGCCATTGAAATAAAATATTTAGTGTTAGTAGTGAAGTGTGAAGTTAACGAGAAGTGCTAACTTTGTGAAATGGGGAGTGTATAGACGCTGCGGAAGAATACGGGGAAAAAAACCTGCCCTGGCAGAGGTTTGCTTAAGTGCTCTGAATGAAATCATGTTTGCTGGAACTGAGAAATGTTTCCATCTAACAACATTGTTTGTAATCATGGTTACAATCAAATGAGCATGCTGTGAAGGGCGAGTGATCGATCCGACATTTGACTGTAATGACAGGCTTAATTATAATTGTTCTCATGTCAGCATGCAAATTTTTTAATTGGAGTCTTTAAGCTGTCAGACACTCCTGAAAACTACCTAGAAAAAGTTTTTTGTTTGTTTTTTTGTGAAAAGGTGATGCTAATATGCTTCAACAAGTCATTAATTTACAAGCACAGACTAAAATCATGGGGTTTTAATGCAATAGTATACATTTAAACCAGGTTGGGCCCAGTACGTCTTCTTTTCAACAGGGGTTTGGCCAAGATAAGGGGCAACGAGACAAACATGGAAATTACAGATAAATGACATGCCAGGTAGTCAGACAGAATAGTTGAGTACAACCATTTTCAACACAGCAATTTAAATACCACAGGGTGTCGGTTTAATCGGGATGGCCTGGTTAAAACACAACTATGCAGTTATGTCACCATCTGGATGAAATAAATGCAATTCACACACCCTGTTTTGATGCTTTTTGGGATCAGTCCATTTTGAATAGAGGCTTTGAGGATCTACCCACCTTAATTACAGGCTCCTACTGCAGGGAGGAGCCCTAGTGTTTATCTGGCTCTGCATGTGTGTGTGTGTCTACGTACTGGTTAAGCAGAGTCTAGCAGCCAGGCAGACTATACATAGATTAGGCCGTGCACACAGTTCTTCTCAGAGCCAACAAGGATACTTTAATTCCAGGATGTGTAAGGCTGCTACTGTAAATACAGTATTAGTTTGGTCAAATGTTTGCAAGTGGGTTCCGCTGATTCTTTCCACTTCAGGACATGAACATCAAGAAGTGTGTCTGGTTTCCTTAACCGGTTTTTCTGTTTCAGAAAGTAAAAAAAAAAAAAATGAATGGAAATTAGATTAGAGTTCTTATGATTTTAGTCTTAATGCCTCACACACTGTGTGGACACACACTGAACTCTGGGAATTCTCTGGGGACTGTCCAACAAGGCTGTATGTGTGAACACAAAGCTGGGGGCTCTCTGTAGAGTCGTCTGCTGGCTCCCTAGTACTGTGAACTGTAACTTACATTTGTGCTCATGTGGGAACACAGTAAGAGAAACTCTAGCCCAATGACCTGTTTGTCACGTGTGCACAGCAAACTCTGGAGAAACTTTGCGGACATGAAATACATTAAGCATGCAGAGTTCTCTAGAGGTACACACTGACACTGCCCTTTGTAGCCTCTTGTTCTTAGTGGTTGCTGGCTGTAGTTCACTGAAGGACAAAACAAAAACAGACTTATTCTGTTGGGTTTCTGAGTGAGTAACCATTCAACCAAAGCAAATGTTACAAAAAGCTCCAGGGCTCTTTTGGGAGCAAAATCTTTCTTCTAGGTCTAGTTCAAGTGATCTTCAGATGCACCCTGGAGTCTTTAAAACCAGCCAGGCAGCAACAGGTTTTAAAGTCCTGAGTGTCCTTAATATCCTTGTCTCACACTTGTATTAAAAGAGCATCAAGTGTTTGTGCATTGTATTGTTACACCCGCGTAAGCACATCATGCATTAAGAGGATTTCCATTAAGCACTCACAGAGCATTGCTTTGTTTTCACAAGCACTGTGTTCTTTACTGCAGCCCCTATAACCTCCCATGTAAAAGAATGTTGAAAGACACTGTAGACTGAAAATGTGATTTGCATTATCAAACACTCAAACAAAAGTAGTTCTTTGACTATTACGTTCTGTGAAATCTCCACACTGACAGCTGACTATGCTGTACACAGAACAGAATGCAGAAAGACTAAAACATGACAAATAAAAATCCTCCAGGTTGTCCTCCAGAAAGTTTTGGTTGTCTGTCCTTTTTTTCCCCCCACATGACTGAGAGCTATGCAAATATCCAGTAAGGTCACTTTGCTAATGACAAATATGACACTTGTGTCACCATGTTGGGAAATCCCCCAAGTGATTTCCCAAGTCAAAAATAACAGTCAAAAGCGTTTAATCCTGTGGCAAAAAGGAGTATATCATATAAGAGCTTAGTCTGTGGTCTCTCCAGTGACATCAAGAAACTGAAATGGTCATAAGGAAGTTCAATGCCACCCCTGTTTCACTATTTATATTCAACTTGTAATTGAACAGTTCAAGTAATTGAACAGGAGTTTGATAATTTTAGTATACTTCTGAAAATAAAGAACATCCTTTATTTTACAAGGAGATCCAGTTTTCCTTATTCAATATACTACACAATGACTTACACACAGGATTGTAAACCCCTACTCTCACTTTCTGAGATGTTGATTCAGCAGTGCTGGTAAAGCCCTGCAAACAAGGCCCGTGTTTGTTCTAGAAGCAGTGGTTAGTCCTCCTGGGACGAGGTACTGAAGGGGAGAAGGACTACAAGTTGTAAACACCAATGGTGGCCAGATATTGCAAAAATGTGTGAATTCCTGCTTGAGGACAAGTCCGAGATTTAGGCCTTATCTCATGGAAACAGAACTTTCCGTATACAATCTTTCTCTTTACCGTTACCTTAAAAAGGTTTTCCATAAACATGGCATCAATAAGTTCCATAAACATGGTTCCAATAAGTGTCTTCATCTAAACGAGATCCCCCCAAAATGACTCTGAACACTGTGGTACATATGCCAGGCCATACAACAACAAAAAAGAGAAGACGTGGAGCATGCACAAACTTTTTTTTTTTTTTCTTTTTTAATTAAAGCTATTGTCAAACAAGTATTTATTACAGAGTATTCAATCACAGAAACAAAAACAGAATGAACTGAGCCGGGAGGACTAAGGGGAAAAAAAGCTACCATAAAGCTGATAGACCAAATAAAACTTGATGCCCTTTTTCTTTGCATTTCTCACTAAAACCTGTTAACTTTGGGGTGACACCTGTTAAAGCAACAGGAGAGAGTCTATTAACTAAAGGCTCAAATCCATGTCTGGATTTTTTTTTTGGTAATTATACAGTATATACAGTATTTCTACACACAGTCTTTAGGTAAATAGACTAATTATGACAGTTGCCATCCATCCATTTGCACTGCTTTATCCTCCACATGAAGGTTTTGGGGGACTGCAGCAATCCCAGCCTACATGAGGTGAAAAGTGGGGTACACCCTGGACAGATTGCCAGGCCATCACAGGGCCATCATTCAGAGAAAAATAACCTGTGATAGTTTTTATGTATTTATATAGACTGTCTTTAAGCTGAATAATAACCCTATTTTTTGGTTCAGAGTACGCAACATTATGTATGGTTTCTGTCAGTCTCTTGTTGCTGTCTCCAGATCCAGGTGCTGTCTTGTGTTTTTTTTTTTTTTTGGTGCGTGAAAATGTATTTTTTATTTTTATGCTATCTTTATTGTTTATTGATAAAGCAATCATGTTCATTTTCATTGGGAACTTCCAGGGACAACAATGATGAATACTTGTTTGCAAAAAGTACGCTAATAATGTTATTAAAATTGTTTTTGTAAAAGCTTGAGAACATTATACTCGAAAAATAAAAGTGAAAAGAATCACTTGACAATGAAGAACTTGTCAAATACTTTGTCATTGCTCTTTGGCAGTTAAAGGAAATGAGGATTTGAGAGAAAGCCAATTTATTTGTTAGAAGTGAGGAACAAGGAAATTACAATGAATGCCACTAAACAAAGAATACAGAGTGTATTAGAAAATAAAGAGGCCAACTATTGTAGTTCTTACTGGACAAAAAATTATAAAAAAATATATATATAGATTTAAAATTCAGTTGCTAAAAATCTAAAGCTTTGTTGTCTTTGACCTTTGAAACACACACAATGACATTACTGTAGTTCTGTTTATCTTTCCTGGATAGTGGTTGTAAATGCGTCACATGATGGAATCGGAACGCAGTTTCAACGTAACTGCTTCACTATGCACTAAACTTTTACTCAAAATAAATTTTAAAGATTGAATTGAGACGAGGGGAGTACAAAAGACTCATCCACTACTTTGACTGTGACTGTAAAATCTGATGCAATTCGTGGAAACAGTGGACAGTGAAATCCTTGTTTACCCCAGCAAGTGGTCAAGACAGACTGAAGGGCCTCATGCCGAAGAGAAGAGAAGAGGAGGGAAATGAAGATAGACATATTGACAACAAAAACTGACCACAAGTGTTGCTAGGAAATTACATTTACACAGAAACGAGCCAACTTTATTATGAAATTCAGTGAAACTACAAATGTAACTACCTCAGCAGAGTGACCAATCAGAAGACACAAAACTATTGCATCAGAGCTGCTGAGAGCCAATCAGGTGTCACCACGACAGTAGAAAACGATCACAGACGAAATTCTACTCCAGATTCAGAGGTGGCGACTTACCGGGTGTAGTTGAACCGGGGTAACCTCAAGGTATCTACTGAATTTAATAAGGATACCCGGTATTTTCTGATTTCAGTCAGCATCAGTGGGATATTTTAACATGGTGGTAGTGGCAGCAGGGACCGGGGGAGCACATAAAGTGCTCCTGATAGCCGGGAAGCAAAGCGGCTCCTCCGTCGGCTCACAGACGGGCTTCAGCCGACCCTTATCCGTCGTTTTACCGTCAGCTGCCAGCCAGGTGTCGTCGGACTCAGACTCCAACACCTCCGTGGGGCCGCCGGTACGAAAACGACAGAGACTCACACACTTGAGTCCGGAAGAGAAAGCACTTCGAAGGTTAGTTTTTTTTATTTACTACAAAATACCGTCTTGAATATTTTGTACTGCGTATGCACCGCCATTGTTCTGGGAATGATCAAAGGAACACGCCCTAAGATATCGATCTCCTAACAGTAGTAATCGAATCGTCCAGCATGAAGCCCAAAAAGCGTTGACGCAACATTGTATATCTTGTATAGTAAGAAGCTTATCTGAAGTGTTTAGAATGGCATTTGTGTGAGATAAATCACTTAGACGTGGTTCTGCGTCCCTGGACTTTGAACCAGCTTGTCAAACTGCTGTGAGTGGTCCGACTGCGACTGGACCCGCCCGGCTCTGCCGTTACAGAGCAGGATACAGAGATCCCGAAATGTTTGCGTGGCAGGAATATGGCCGCAGTGCTGTGATCCCAAGTCATGTCGAAGAGCGTAGTCAGCATCATGGAAATAATGTGTGAAGTTCCTTCTTTTTTTATATACACATACTTGATCGGCTTCCCCTTCTCCCTCACCAGGAAACTCAAGAACAGAGTCGCAGCTCAGACTGCCAGAGACCGGAAAAAGGCCAAAATGGGGGAACTGGAGCAACAAGTTCTGGAGTTGGAGCTGGAGGTAATTTTTCTTCTTGCCTGAAAATGTCGACCCTGAGTCTGGCAACTTAATTTCTACTTTCAATTTCATGTCATGCACCCCAGCAAGTTTTAAAGCCCATACATCTGTTTATTTCTTTCCGCTGCAGAATCAGAAACTTCACATTGAAAACAGGCTGCTTCGGGAAAAGACAAGTGGCCTACTGACAGAAAATGAGGAATTGAGACAGAGACTTGGGTTGGACACCCTTGACTCTAAAGAGAAGGTAAGATTGAGTTGGGATCGGGGAGTGGGCTGCTTTGCATTGTCATACTTATTTTATTTTTAAGCGGACGCCATTTAATTTCCACTTTCTGTTACAGGTGCAGGTTCCATTGTCCACGGGGAGTGATTCAGGTTTAGGGGTCGGGTCTTCTGAGTCCGCAGCACTCAGGCTACGTGTGCCTCCGCAGCAGGTACAGGCCCAGCAGTCCCTAAATCTGAAGACTTCTCAATGGATACAGATGGTCCTGACACTACAGACAATGAGGTGAGTCTCTGACAAACTTGTTTTAGATTTTAAATCCTGTTCCCAGCTTCATAATAATGCCACTTGAGTCAAAGTTTACTAGGTTAATCTCCTTTTTTTTTTTCTTTTCTTCAATCCCTTCTAGTCTGATTTGCTACTGGGCATTCTGGATATCCTTGACCCAGAGCTGTTCTTCAAGTCATGTGAGCAGGAGTGCCAGGAGCCGCAGGTGTTGCTGGTCGGAGGGGGGGACCCAGTACCTTCCGCCACACCTTCGGCTCTGGGGGCCCCACCAGTTAAGCTGGAGGCCCTTAATGAACTGATCCACTTTGACCACATCTACACCAAGCCCGTGGAGGAGGTTGATGGGCAGTGCAGCGACTTGGAGAGTGACACAGAAGAGAAGATGGATGAGGCTGCCTTCCCTGTTACCGAGGTGGTGGTTGAGGAGGAGACGGTCTCCATCAAAGATGAGCCAGAGGAAGTGGTCATCCCCAGCTGTAATGGCCACAGTCAGGTGGATGACTTTTTCTCTGCGGCCTCTTCCCCATCCTTCAGCGCCCTGGATAAGGAAGCTTGCCTGGCAGACACCTACAGCGACTCTGGATACGAAGGGCCCCCTTCCCCTTTCAGCGACATGTCCTCTCCCTTGTGCTCTGAGAGCTCCTGGGATGACATGTTTGCCAATGAACTTTTCCCCCAGCTTATCAGTGTCTGAATTCAACCCGCGCAACTTATAATGTAATCCAGCTAATAAGTAGTGTTTAATTGCAGTTAAGCACAAGATGCTTCAGAGTAACATAAAAACCGTTCAACCCACTCGTGTTGGCTAAAGTTAAGCACATAATCTCCTTGTATTACAGCAGGTCTGTACCACTGATACTGCATTGACTTGTGGGATATGGAGTTCATGTCGGCTTATTTTTAGCTGCACGTAATTTACTGCCATAGGATCTAAGATTTGAATACAAATCTTTCACTTGCCTTTTGGAAAAGGAAATGTGGGAGGAATTCAGTATTTTTGTGAATTTGTCGGGGATGGGGACTGAACATTTAAATATTATTTATTTGTATACTCTGCTTCAGAGTCCTTGTATGTTTGCATGTATAAAGGCCATCTTCTTATTTGTCTGCCACTCTCCTTGTAGTCTAATTACTGCAATAAAATTTTTTTTTTTGCATTGCATCTTTGTCTCCTTGTTTCAGTTACTGAAGAATGGCGAAAGGGAAATGTGTCCAAGATATAGTAACATGTAAGATGGTACATGTTTAAAAGGTGAAAGCAATTGCCTGAATATTAAGGTGATATCGATTAATAGAAAAATGAAAATACTACTTTTCAGTCAATTTAAGTTCCTAAAGGAGTTTCCTAGTTCCAAATCTTTAGACACACTGGCTATTTATCACTGTGTGTTTATGTTCCATAAACATTTCTTCTAGCTGCTTTTTCTTCAGCTCTTGGTGAAGATAAAATAGTATAATGTTTTGCATGCCGCATTACTCATTCAAATGTAAATTAGCTATTGTAATTTGTGGAGTAGTCACTTAAAATTTTAGAGCTATGGCTCTGCAAATGATGGTAAGTTGGGCTGGTAAATATTTGCTGTACTCCTAGTTCAGAACAAATGGGCAAAGGTTAGTGTTTTCCCAGAACTGGTTTTTAAGCATACATTTTACATGATGTAAAATATGAGTATCAATATTTCATCTCTTTCATCCGCGCACTTTTCCCCCTACATATTTTACCATTGTTTGAGAAATTATTTCTCACATTTGCAGGCACAGTATCTATTTCCCCCATTCCTCTGCTTGTGGAAGAGCTCTGCTTTTGTTACATAACACTGTTAATCCAGCTGGGAGTTTCCTGAGTCTAACCTGAAGTATTTACTTCTCAAGAGAAACAGGTCAGTTTTTGTATTGTCTGTGTTTTGGCCTGATGTGGAAAAAGAGGAGGGGGCCACACCTTTCTCCTGAGGCCTTTATTTAATGACAATGAGCATTCATTGACTGTTAGAAGAGACAGTTGCCCCTTTTAATTTCCCAAGGCTGTAACTGCTCATTTTTTGTTTTGGGTTCGGTGTATATGACAACAGAGAATATAGTAAACCGGAGGGGAACAACAGGTTTACAATTTGACCTCCATTTTGGTTTATTGTGGTAAAAGACCACACCGGCCTTTGGCATCGCTTCTTTCTCAGCTACACTGAAAAACTAGAGAGAAACTTCGAGCTTCCTGTGTTGTAGCTGCAAACCACAGCAAAGGCAAAAACAGCCTCACAGCTGTGGAGATGAAACTGAAAAATATCTGCTGAAGCAGGTTTTTTTTTATTTATTTTTTATTTCAGTCTGCAGATGGTTTTATGGTTTAAAAATAAATAATAATTGTGTTAATTGTGTTAAGTTCTGAACTTCCTTGAGACTCAAGGAAGTTCAGAACTGATATTCAATCTGACATTTGTGAAAGAAGCCCTACCACTTTTTACAACTGCATAAAAACCCTCAGAAATTGTATTTTGTGTCTTGTGTTTGGTGTATTTAGTTTTAATTTATACTCCAGAGTGAAAAGCAGTTCAGACTACCAGGCTGAAATGATCCATACATTATTTTTCTGTTAGTGTCACTGCAATCAGATTTTTTTTTTTTTTTGCCAGTTCCAATTTTCAAAAACTAGTCAGTTTACTTTGTGACCCCAGATCAGAGACAATATACTGTGTGTGATGATTTATGTTGGTGATGATGACACATGCAAAACGGCATTTGTGCACGTACTGTATGTGCCGTCCGAGGTCACATTCAGATGCAAGACACTTGTCACTGATGTATGTGAACTATCAGATTTTATCTGCAAAAAGAATCTGATTCGGACAATGTGACTGGTGATCTGAAGCCTTGGTTACTCGGGCACTGTGATCACTATGGTCTTCAGTGCAACTGTTTTTTATTTGTCAACAGTTTATTTTGCCTTTCTTGTTAGTGCCAAAACTGATATGATATATTTTGTGATGTCCTTCTTTTTTTTTTTTTTTTTTTAAATCAAATTTGATCATTTGAGGCTCCACATCAGTACATCACTCTAAACCAGTGTGAAATCAACCTGGTTCAAAGTGCATGCTCAAATTAGAGCTAGATTTGTCATGCTAATATGACACTGTCGTCACCGATGCATGGCTTTGAATAAACCTTACTACAAGTCTCGAGTTACTGCACTCAGCAGTATTATAAAGAGGATTGCTAAACCTCACTGGCAGCTGCCACTTCAGTGTACACTAAATTCAGGGTTACAGGTGGAGCTTTCAAGCTGTTACATTTAAACTAACAAAAGGAACATTTGAACATTGAATATGTTAAATCTGATGCCAAAACAGAGATGCTTGCAAGTGTTAATCAGCTTCACTCTACTGTACACCTGGGAGGTTGAGTAAAATGTAAGCCAGGGAAAAAAGAAGTGTACCAGCTGATCAAACAGGACTTAAGGACAAAGTGAGTCAGGTGAAAAGCAAACAAGAGTTCAAGGCAGCAAGCAGAAAGCACACCTGATGCGTGGCTCATGTGACAGTGTTCTCATGTAAGGGGTAATGCTAATGGTATTGTTTGTTGGGGATGAACTGGGGCCTCACTCTCTGCATATGCATAGCTGTTGAGGGCTGAACACATCCAGCCACCTGACCCTAATGAGGAATGAAAATTGCTCACATGCCACTCCCAGGCCTTTTATATTAAAAGGCTGAGCACAAGCTGTGTAAGGACTGAGGCACAGCCTTGGTTTGTGGGGCACTTTATGAATGATTCGGCCAGGGAAAAATGAGTCAGCATCCCTGCAATTACTGGCAAAGGACATCTGTCTGTGTCTGCAGACGTGGAGGGACACGATTCACCAGCATGTTCACACGACAGACTGCTGTGCTCAGTCACATGTTCACATTCTGAGAAGGAAGCCTTGTTATTTCTGTACCTCCTTCGAAACATTTGATCCTTTGTGTCTAGCATGCTTTTCTGAATCGTTCCAAACCATCATTCCAAACTGTTAACAAGCAGTGACACAGATGACGCTGTCTTTTATCTGCCTCGTCCTATCTGAGCTATTATTTTCACCTCACAGCAAAATGAAAACTGACTGGCATGACAATCACAAACCTTTTATCCTTTCTCCAGGACCATGTCAACCATCCCTTATTGTATCGTAACTAAAACATGTGCACAAATATAAGGAGCAGCAGCAATGATGTTATCAGTGACGCACAAATACCGGTGTGTGCCCGAACACGGATGCACATTTCATAATCAAGGAAGCTTGCTTGAGCTGTGTGTGTGTGAGAGAGAGAGATCGCAATCCCCTGGCACCACTGGCAACAAAAGCCAGTCAGTCAAGTGTGCTAATGCATATTTGAACCACAGTGTTGAGCCCACTGAAGGGAACAGTCAGGCTGATAATGGTATATGCAATCTGGGCAAAGCAACCCTAAGATTTTGTATGTTTAAATAGATACAAAATGAAAACAATTAAATAGAAACAAAAAAACGCTGTGAAATTTAACAATGGCCACGTACAAAATGAAGCCTTGTGTTAGTCCATGCACTCCAGCTGTAATCAGCTGACCACCACCTGACCAGCTGACGGCAAACTGCCCCTGGCAAAGCACTGCTGCCAGCAGCCCAGCCCCCACCTCTCTAGATCACATTTTATCAGGCTTAGGAGTTGTAAAATGTTTTTCAGTGTTCTGCCTGGGCTTACTCTTGCATGGGGGTGTCCTGCACTCTGCTCCCTGTTTGGCTTAGAAAACTACGAAACTTGGTCAATCCAGCTGCATCTTGGACTCACATTCATTCAGTTAAGATAGAAAATGTGCGGAGAGCGTTCACGTCACCAGATTTTGCCTTAAAAATGAACAACAGCATATTCGCGTGGAACAACTCCGAGGTCAGCTATGAGGAGGAAATGTGATGAGACACTGTGACAGCAGGCTGCAGCTGAGGCTTCCTGGAGTGATATTTAATAGGCACAAGCTAATGCAGGCTGTGGGAGAACTGGCGTCACACATTGCACAAGGCTCCATTGCCATGGTTTCACTTCCTGTCCATGTGGCAGCTCTGCAAGAGGCAGCCTGTCTGCTGGAAGAAAAACATCAATCTTTGTGAGTCCTTTTCCACAGTGAGGCTGATTCTCCCCTCGAAGCCCATGAACTCACATAAACATATTCACAGCAGACCGGGGGGGGGGGGGGGGGGTTAAACACCGGGGGGGGGGGGGGGGTTTAAACTGCATACAACGATTATCTTTTATATCATTAAAATGACTCCATCTTTACCTGGACACAGTTTTGCATTTTACTAGAGCTGTAATCTTATTCAAAGCTTGAGGGCTTTACTTTCTATGATCGTTTTCCTTAGAGGCACAAAGCAAGAACTAAAGGTCTTTCACCACTTGGTCCAGCCAGACTCCTCCATGCATCAGCCTGGGTTTGCCAGCAGTTACACCCTCTGAACATGATCACAGAGCACAGACAGACAGACATGCACACACATGCACAAGGGGTGTCATTTCTCTGTTGATTAATTCATCTTTTATGTGATTTCATCGGGATCACTGACTGCTGTCTGAGACAATACACATTGCTTTGCTGTTCCAGCTTGTACTGTGTAGCAATATTATAAAACAGTCCCAGCCGTGATCAGGTTGAAATCTCAGTGTCATATAACAAAACCCCATGCCAGTTTTTTGGAAACTCAAGTGTTTTGTAACAATCTATCCATCCACGTTGATCACGTTGGGAACCGCTTGGTTCGCTTACAGTGGGAAAGGCAAGAGGACAATCCAGTGACACCAAGAGAGGGACCTAAATATGATCTAAAAACTTTAACTTTTCTTTTTTGGCACTGCTGCATTTGTCTCATGTACAGAGAATGCCTCGCCTGCTGCTCTTACTAGGCAGCTTCTTGTGCTTGTTTTGGGTGAGCAGCTGTTGTAACTGCGTGATATTGTCCAGGCGGTTTGGTCTGCTTACAAAAGTGCAGTCTGAAAGTGAACCGAACCAACTGCAGGTGTGAAGATTTTCCACATTTCCTGCCCAGTTGAACCCAGTCCCCCGGACTACCCTGGTGTGAAAGCAGCCTAAAAGGTTTGCTTAGCACTTGGAGCATGCTAAGATGTTCAAAAAAGACAATAGAGCTTGTAACAGTGATCATGCACTACCACAGCCAAATTTCCATTATCTCAGTAGATGTTTCAAAAAAAAAAAAAAATCAATAAACATAGCTGACAGTATTTAGTCCAAGATGAATCATGACCAGCAAACATTTGATTCAGTGCAAACACCCACCAAAACAAGAAAAAACACAAAGATTCAAGGCTGTGTAAAACAGAGTTGTATGGCTGTGCAAAAAGATTAAAGAACGACTGTTAACTTAGGGATTAATATTAATTTTGGAAAAACAGAAATAATTTTGTCTTAACATTTTCACACATCTGCAATAAATATTCCTTTGGAAAAAAGGTAAAAAGTAAAAAAAAAAAAAAACACACAGAAAATATCTTAAAAGTCCAAGGTAATGTCATCAACATAAATGCATCTCTCCTGACACACTAAACAGTCACGGTCATGTGTAAAATACTGTAATTGTAGGCAACATACAAAGTACACTGTCAGTGCTGTATCCACAGCAGGTGATTTCCCCCAGTGGCCTCGGCTGTAAAAGTGTCATGTGTTGGCCTATAAGCTCACTATACACAGATATTTTGGTCAGTGTTGAAGACAGCTTTTCATTTTCCACTTGTGTGGGACTTTGTGTGACATTAAAGTCACTGTGAACTTGGGCTAAATGACATTTGTCATGGTAACATACAAGTCCAGTTTGTCACCTCTTCTCACTGGAAAAAAAAAAGAAAAAAAAAAAAAGAATTATGTAGAAATTCCAGTGTGTGCGTGACTTTGAAAGCAGCGAGGTTGCCCTTAGCTGTTTGAGTATGCAATGATAAGAGTGTGTCTACATGTGGAAAGAGCCAGCTGCAGGGAATTTATCAGTAGGGCAAAGGGCTATAACTGTGGTGGTGAACTGGAGCAGGACAGTACAATAAAAGCACTGATAAAAACGTGGAATGTGGCCATTATTAGTTTACATTTGATGCATTTGACCTCATAACAATCAGGAATCAAGACTAACAGTAAGGATTATATGGAATGTCATCATATTGTTTAAAAGTGAAATTGCAGTAGAAATTACCATGATATTTTAGCTTTTGTTTTCTTTCAATGCCTATTCATTTTCAAAGGTGCCACAAAACGTCAGAACCCTTAATGTAGCTGGGATAAGCTGCAAATGGATGGATGGATGGATGGATGACACCTTTTGTCTTAGTTTTAAAGATGACATCATTTCGATACGTTACGTTAGGGTTGTTGCTTGCACAATATTTCACCGGCAACACTCAAATGGAGCAAATATTTAGTTTTCCTGTGGGCGGCTTTGTTGTTGTGCCTCTGCTCTGATGTGGTGAGATGTGCCAAGATGATGAGGACACCTACACTTCCACGTCCACGTCCTGAGGCTGAAGTAACAGTCCGTACGTTTCCAAGCACGGTTAATTGGACTACTGTTGTTGTCCCAGCATACAAACATTAGAGGAAATTAATTTATTAAATCTAGTGTGTCTGCCTGCGCTGCATTAGTCAGCGATACAAATCCTTTTCAGCTTGTTAGTATTAGGCAGTTAGCACTTTAAAATATTCAAATATTTAGGCCTTCAAGCGGACAGAGCCTAACTTAGGTCTCCTCTTTTTCAAAAAATGTAGCAGCCTGAATTCTACCATGTTTTGGCGGTGTCTTGTTCTTCTGTGTACTGGCTTCTTTCTGGTGTGGATTTTGTTGAAGCAACACAATACTTTTGTCATGCAATGTAAATGTACCAATGTGCCCTGTCATATTTAATTAAACTTATTCTGTAGCAGTTACTGGTGCCTCACGGCAAGAAGGTTCTTGGTGTGAATTCTGGTTGGACTGGCCCCCTGGTCTTTGGATGCTTTTCCCACGTGTGTCTGGGGTTTCTTTGAAAAACCTCCCACAGTCCAAAGAAATATAGTAGAGTAGAGTGGAAATTGACACACTACTTACTCAGTGTCCTAACTGTTACTCACATCTTCCATCATTCGCAGTGGCTTGTGCCCTACTGCATACAATCAGCCCGTACTTGTTGATGAAGAAGCAGAAGAATGAAAGAGTTACTCTACAGTGACCAAGTGTAGTAGATGGTGGTGTTACTGAATGTAAGGGACAGCGACACTCTGCTGGTGTCTGTCATTGTTTCCAACATTTCCAGAATAAAACAATGGTTTTAAACAAAACACCCCCTTAACCATGTCAAGTGAATGCAGGCAATGCAAAAGTGGTAGTGTGCTCCAAGGTGCATAGATAAGGTGGGTATTATCAAGTCATGTGACAAGCTTCTGAGACTATAAAATGCAAAAAATATAACCCCCTTAACACACACACACACACACAATGCTGACATTAGACATGATACTTCTGCAGGTTATGCACTGTATATTTGTCTTTTAACTTAATGTCACTCAGCAAGACTGCATTCAGGAAACTTGGAATTCCATCGTACAGGAACAGCAGCGGCTGTGACTGAACATGCAGGCATGTATTCAGGAATTGGTTAAAGAAGTGGTCGATTTGCTAAGCATTCTTTTGGAAGAGCACCCTTTTTTAATATTAAATTATCACATTTATTAGAAGCCACCATTATCTTTATTTGTACCCTCTTTTTTTTTTTAGCCTAAAATCTTACTCATAAATAAGTGCACTGACTTGCAGCTAATGTATTTCCAGTTTTGCTAATTGCAGCCGTCCATTTTCTGTGGTCCAGACTAGGTGTTCTGAGGCAAGAGCTCTAAAAGTTCACTTGAAAAAAAGGCTTGTTCCTGCTAGTACTTGCCTCGGCTGCCCTGCACCCCACCATTACCCTGTCCGGGGCTGAAGTATGTGGTGGTGAGGGTGCAATTGAGTTGAGCTGCAGTTCCCAGACTGTGTGGCATTCTTGAAATGTGTGCTGCTGCTGTTCCTGGTCCCACCCTCCTCTTCCAGGCAACAATCTGCCCACTTTGATTCTGTGCTGCTCCACCACCAGTGAACACAACCCCCACGCACAGGCCACTTTTTGACCTGCCCTGTCCATCACACGTGAAAAAAAGAACATCTTATCATAAATGGATAAGGAGGACTACATAGGACTTAAAGTCCTTTTCTAAAACAATTGTAAAAACACCTTTGTACATGTCAAGCCTCTGTAAAGCCTTATACAAGCATCTATAAAGCTTTAAAAGAACTTTTGCTGGTCTCCTCTATAGAATGTAAATAAAGATAGGTAATGCATCTTTGGTTCCTCCCACTGAACAAAAATGAAGCCAAATTATCCTGGATATCCAGATGCTGCCATCTTGCACTGGTCACTTAATTTAGAGCAACGACGTGCGCAGTAGAGTTTGTGGAGGGAACCCATGGTATTGTGCTCTTGCCAGCATCCACTTTCAAGTGCGTCTCAGCTGTCAATCATTATATTTAAACCCGTTTATACAACATCAAATACGGGTAACAACCAAACACTTGACAGTGTGACATGAGCTATCTTAAAAGAAAAGAAATTTATTTGAGGGGTAGAGCGAATGGAATTTGTTTGACAGTTTTGTTAAAAAAAACATAGCGGCAACAAAAGCGAACTTTGCTTTGAATCTCGAAGGCCTGACACGACGTTTCCCTAAACACACTCAGATGCCAGCAATTCGGAAACAACACAACACCCCACACAGCCCACCCTGTTGTTCTGCAGATCCAGAAGGGGAAAGCAAAACAAGCCATCTCTAATGGGTGATCAAATGAAGAAGGCAGTAATGGAAACACAGAGAGTAAATGTCGAATGCTGACATTTAAATCAGTGGGCCATCTTCTCTGTCCTCATGTGTTAATTATCCTTTGGCTCCCTGTCATTACACCTTCACTTATCTGCTCGGGTCAAGGAAGGATGAATTCCTCCTCATTTCCTAAAGGTAGAAGTGTTTTCAGAGGACGTGGTGTCTGGGAGAATGGCTTTAATTGGTTTCTTTCTCCAAAAATGTCCCCCCCCCCCCATTATAATGTTAAAGAGGCGTTAGAAAATACCCAGCTTGCATGTATGAATTGCAGTGAATCCCCCGATAAAATGATTGTTACAGACGGAGCTGAGGCTCAACTCTGGTCATCTGCTGTCCTGCAAAAGTAATCAGCCTCTGCAGCCCCCGGTTCACCGCTCACTCCTTACACACCGCGACTGTCTACAGTCGGTGGATGATCTTAATGGAAACAACAGAATATAAAAAGTATTAGATCCATGGAAGCCTCCATGCTGCTACACATGAGAATATGGTGGATGTGCATACAGATCAGCATGTGTATGCACACGTGTATCACTTCTGCCCCAGTAGACTGTTCCATCCATTGAAGTCTACATTCCAGACAAGATAATGTCTTCACCAGTCCGCATACCACAGCCTGTGTGCTTGTTGTTATTGTTGCTGTTTGGAGCCTCTGTCTCTTGAGGGTCTGTGGATCACATGATGAGGAGAGTGAGGGGATTGGGTCATGTGACCCAAAGTTAGGTACTGACAACTATGACGACCCAGTGTTTGAACTCTTCCTGGTAGATAGAAGGAAAAAAGACTAAACAATATTAAAAAAAAAAAAGAACAGGAAGAACAGAGTGCTCACATTCAGTACATTGTTGTAATGCTTTGGCACACTGCCTGGGTTCTATGCTTTTATTTTAATGTGTACGAAACTGATGTATGAACCAAGCTGTATCAGTCAGGAGGTGGTGAAAATCTTACAAATTCCACTCAACAAAAGCTTTCCTTTTTTTTTTTTATAAGAAAACACTTTCATCCCAGTTATTCTAAAGTCAAACCATAAACAATAGATTCCCTGTGCATATGATACATTTTAGCTGATAAAAAATAGTCCCACAGTGTTGGTTTGTTAAGCAAATAATGCATTTTGTCCTTTTCCATAATGAAAAGCACAGTATTTATTTGAGGGCAAAAATGTCCCCATTCTGTCCTCTATAGGACAAAGATGTATTTGGAACAGTAAACTGGAATACTGAACAGTGGTTACAAGTAAGACCTGTTTGAAGGAGCTAAAACAGGGATGGGCCCAATGTAAAGGTGTCAGACTATTAAAACTAGATTGGCAAGATTTGCAAGACAAACACTTTCACACTGGATATGTTATATATGAATTTCTTACAAAATATTTATCAGTATTTATCAAGTCAAGTTTTAAGTTAAACACTTGGCCAAAGTTGATGCAGACTGCTGGACATAAACCCGTCATTTCTGAAAGCACTAGTCAACAAGAAAATAAATTTCATCTGCTACTTAAAATGAATCATTTAACGGTGGTGAGCCTGCAATCACCCCTTTAACAGGCAAGATAAACACCAGGCAGTAGAAAATACAACTAAAACAAACGTATGACAACGTTATTGCAACCTCCGCTTACGCGACACAGCGAATTCCTGCCGTAGCCTTTCACATCACTGTCATTAAAGCTATGAATAGGCCTGCAGAGGAATGAAGAAGAGGAGTGATTAAAACAGAAACACAAAATGAAAGGTTGTCATCACAAAGGGTGTGGCAAAAGTATACAGGTTCAGCTGCCTCTGCAGCTTCCCCTCCTCTGCTCTTTTAACACAATCAATCCACGGTCGAATAACATTGTGCTGCCCGTGACAGCTGTTTGCACCTCTGACCTCTAATGATTAGCTGCTGTTGATCAGTGAAATAAATGGATCATTTTATGGATCAGCAGAAACTGGGCTATACACTTTTTTACAGGACTGCTTCTCCAGTTCAGGCTGAAGAATTTAAAAGGCATGTGAAATGTGGGTAATGGCTGCCAGAACGTTGCTGGTTCTAGGGGCTTTTGGCTCAAACATGAGGCAGTGTGGAGAGACCGGGAAATAAAAACATTTATATTTTCAAATTTTCTTTCTCTTCTCTTGTTGCGGTACAAGAATAAATCGTTTATTGGCAGAAACCGTTCATCAGCCAGCAATGCATAAAATAATTTCAGTGGACCCATTTAGCAATATCGCATAGGTGATCAAATACGACGTTGTATCTTAATCTTAAATTTTCATTATACTGTTTGAAGAAATACAAGCAGTGAATTAAATGTCGGGAATGTAAGGACATACAGGTTTAATATGTGTAATAAAAAAAAGTGACATAAATGATATAAGTACATTTATCTTTTTATCTGTACCTTTAACACTGCCCATGTAACTCATATGTAAACAGTTATGAATGTATGATTACATGGTGCAGCATTGTCAGACCTACGTACATGTACAGTAAATTAATATCCTTCCAGTAGATTCAAACACTTTAATCAACAACTTTAACTCTCCTGTGGATGAGCTGTACATGTTGTCCATTTAGCATCACATGACTGCAATCAGCAGATGGATTTTACCCAGCTCCAAAATGTTACAAACAAGCCTAATCAAATATTATAAGGCCTCTTGCCTAGTAAGGCACAGAAAGAAGAAGCCCAGCAGTTCACACAATGAGCAAGCACTAGGCAACGGAGGAGAGAAAAATCTCCCTTTTAACAGGAAGAAATCTCTGACTGAACCAGACTCGAAGATGTGCGGCATCTACCTCGGCAAGTTGGGGCGAGAGGAAAATAGAGGACAGAGGAGAGGTGGGGGACAGAAAGA
Organism: Brachirus orientalis; assembly: GCA_016785285.1. Lineage (NCBI taxonomy): Eukaryota > Metazoa > Chordata > Actinopteri > Pleuronectiformes > Soleidae > Brachirus > Brachirus orientalis. The sequence goes on from JAFBJR010000190.1 coordinate 3,333,819, forward strand.
GAGAGACAGAGACAACAAAACATATCAACAGACAATGCAAAAAGTATGTTAGACCCAAGAGCGAGAGGGAGGGGAAGAAGAACAACAAAAGAACAAAACAACAATACACACAGACAACAAGAACAAAACAACAGAACAACAATGACAGTACAGTCAGAGAGTACAGTGAGAGCAAGTTGTCTAACCTATAGTGTTAAACACCAGCCAGAAGAGAAGAGAACTCTGGAAGGCTGTTCTATAGCATCCCTACCTCACAAACAAAACAAAAACAACTGATGGTCTCAAACATAATGGGAATTTCTGGGGACTCCTTCAAGACTGTTGGAAAACCATTCCAGGTGACCACTTCATGAAGCTGACTGAGAGAATGCCAGGAGTGTGCAAAGCTGTCATCAAAGCAAAAGGGGGGCTACGTTGAAGAATCTAAAAAAATAAAACATAGTCTCATTTCTATAACACGTTTCTGTTTACTACATAATTCCAACAAGTGTTCATATGCGTTCTACAATGTAGAAATGTAGAAAACAAAATTAAAAATAAAGAAAAACCATTAAATAAGAAGATGTGTCCAAACTTTTGACTTTTGGTACTTTATATGAAAATGTAGAAATAAGCATATTCGAGGGACAGCTCAAGTTGAACGGTTTGGAAATAAAGTAAGAGAACCAAAGTTGAGATCATGTACAGAGGAGGAATAGTGATTATACTGAACAAGGGCTGTTGAAGATGGAGCCGTCAGGCAGGAGGAAAAGAAGAAGACCACCGAGAGGTTCACGGATGTTGTAAAGGCAGACGTTTTAGACATTAGCAAGCTGCCAATGACTTTAACTCATATTGTACAACGTGTATGTAACACTTAAGCATGTCTTGTATAAACCTGCAGTAATACACCTTTTTTCACAGCAGATTTTTTTGTTGACATAATGTAGTAGGACAAACACAGGTTTTACCACTAACATTAACTGCAGTTTTAAGACCCACGGGTCGCGCTGTCGATCAAGTCAAGTGGGTCACACTGAATACTTGAATACTTTAACCGGTACAAGCTGCTTTTTATTAGTTTAACTGTATACATGTATTCTCATATGTTTTCTATAAAGTAACTGAGAAATAATTTTACTCTATGGTCAATATAGCAGGGCTAAAACAATGCTTCCTATACTTCCACAATGTGAAAGGTTTCATTACTTTGGTTTCTAATCTATAATCTCATAGCGCCCTCTTTTGTTAAGATATTGTTACTACACCATGGAAGTACTGAGAGAAGTTGATCCTCATACATAGACATACACTGAGTAACACATACAGTAGATGTCACACATGACACAATTCATCTTCATGAAGCTTTTCTGAGAGTATAAAGCCACAATTAAAGTGTTAAATACCAGCCTAAATGATTCAACTTCCTCATGAGCTGTGACAAAATTAATCACAGTGTGACAAATCAGGAAAATTAGGCACTTATTCAGATGTATACTGCGATTTCTCATGAGAATAAAACCCCCCCACAGCCAAAAATGTAATAGCTAATAACTTCTGCAAATTGTCCGGCTTTAGATTTCACAAACAGAGGTCTTATTGTACTTATGCCAAATAAATGTATTGTGTTAAATATCTGGGGGGAAAAAAGTGGAGAAGCCATTGGAATGCAAAGAAAAACCTAATTATTCAGAGATTTCCTTTCCCCATCAAGAAGTCTGAAGAATGACTTGTTTTATTTCATTTAGCTCAAAAGGAAAAATAAAAAACTTCAACTCATTTAAGATGCAAAACACCGTTGTACGTGCAAAGCAGCTCAACTCCAGAAGCCAATATTCCGGATTTGAGGATTAGCTGGAAGAGTTAATTGCTTTAAACCAATGATAGCAAATTAATCCTTTGATTACTGGACTCATTTTTATGAGTAGCGGTAGAGAGGAGGGAAGGAAAAATAAGAAAAAGAAGAAAGAGACAGGAAGTGCAGGGTGGAGGAGGGGCTTCATTGGTCAACCAAACCAATGATTCAGGCAGTGATGGCTGTAGCCGCACAGTCTTACATGAAGGCGGGGATGCTGGTGGAGATCAGATGACTAATTATACTCTGCTCTTTGGCCTGAAGCAGTGATTTCTGGGAAGCAACGCACGGCACAGGACTGCAGAGCTTGATCTCCCACCTGACGACAATGAGTCAAACAGACCCAGCTCATATTTTGGTTTCCATTCCTGACGCAGCAGGCGATGAGTGAGTGTGTGTGTACATATGTGTCGTGTGTGCTGGCGTCAGGTTGAACAGGCAGTTCAGGTGCCAGCATGTTTTTTTCTGTCTCCACATAAAGCTCTCCCTGTCTCCAACCATATAATAAAGTGACTTTTTAAGGCTTTGTGATGGTTAGTGCACCTCAAAGTGCTGTTTCTATGGCAACAGAAATGAGTTTTCACAGTTTCCTCTCAGTCAGTCTGTGTTTCTGCAAAGAGAGATTGTTTCGCCACATTCTTCTTCTCCTCTAGGCCCAGTTTGTGTTTCAGTCGTTTGCAGCCTAGATAAATGTGCCTGTTAAGAAAACTAGACTTTTAAGTATAGCCTACATGTCAAAATGATTTTATTTTTTTTTTTATAGTCAGTGGGTCATATGACATGGGAGCTCAGACAATTTATTTCATGAGCTTTTATTAGCTAAGGTCAGTCTTCAACACATTTGCATAAAAATGCAGCTGCACCATACATTGTAAAGTAAGAATACGGTGAGATATAGCATTGCACACCATGTTGTTATTGTTGTTGTTGGGAGAGATTTGGGGGAGGTGATGGAACAAAAGCAGTCATTGGAAAATCCACAGTTTGTCCAGATTGCAGGCAAACAAGAAAAATGATGTAAAGTTCACATCTACATGCGATTACTGATTATTCTAATCCATAACTATCTGTAACTATGACATCTTCCCCGTTTTTGGGTAGGAGCCCCACACAGTTTTTGGCAGCCGTTCTGCCGCTAGAGCATGAATAAGGTCCAGCACTAACAAAGGGTGATAAAGCCTGGTTCACAGTCAGCAGTGCACTACATTTTAAAAAGGTAAAGCATAAGACTGATATCAGGCTACCTTGAAGTCCAGTGAAGCATCTCTATATTTCCCTCTGATTTTCAATAAGGAATAACATTTTCTTTAATACCTGGTCACACTGAATGAAAAACAGTGTGGACATGGAATAAGATACTTGTCAGTGTATTCTGGGTTTGAATGGATGGACAGTACTTTGTAATAGGTACTTGATGGACTTGGATTGTTTATAGAATTACGTCAAAATAAAAGGTCCTACCCTTTGAAGGGGCAACAGATATTTGGCCACATTGGCTCTTGTTTTGTCACTGCCATAAAGATGCTGCAGTAGCAAGACGTCGCTGGGGAAAATTTTGCTTTTCCTCAGAGTTAAGTGGTGTGTCATAATCATAGACCAAATAAAAAAAAATAATTTGCACTCCTCCGGGCTGATTGCTGTTCTCTGCAATGTCTTGGTTTTGGAAAAGCAAAGTTCCTTTCTGTCGTAAGCGTAAAAGCAAGGATTTTATGGGGGTCAATATAAATATGAATCGTGACATAATGACAAATTGGAACTAACAGTAGCAGCTGAAAAAACACAACATACAAGACAAGATTCGAATGAGTAAATAAGATCAAGGAATGCCTTTGTTGAAACAAAATGCTCCCATTTTTGTTCTCAGCGTCCTTTTTTTTTGTCTCTGCTATGCTTCAGTCAGGGTCTCTGAAAACAGAAAGTAATGGCTGCGGATGTGAAACACTGATCGCACTGGTGACCTTCTGGGACTCACCTCTAGTGGAAACAGGCCTTCGAGGCAGTGACAGCTCGAGAGTGGCTCCCACCATTATCAAAATCATAATTCATCTTATCGTTACACTGCACGGTGTTTCAGATTGATGCCCAGCATCAGAGCTGTGTGCCTGGTGGAAGCCCCGGCAGAGGCACAACCTTGTGATAATGTTTCATTTCATCCACACCTTGTCTTCCTGTACAGTAATACCTCAGCTAGATCATTTGGACCATAAAACTTAAGACGTTGTGGAAAATTGGATTTAAAGCTGAGTGAAGGCCCTAGAGGCTGTAGCATAATGATGTTTGGGTACAGAATTTCTTTCTCTCTTTTTTCCGACTTTTCCATCCTTTCTCCCCTTTTTTATTTTGCTATCAATTATTTAAAGTGTACTTTGGTGTGCAGTAATATTTCTGTCCTACATTTTGCAAGAAGCCACCATGAATGAATACCCACAGTTGCCTTTAAACTTTATGAATTCATTCATTCTGCCAATCCAGGTTTCCTCTGACACTTGAAGTGGCAGCGTTAAAATCATAATAATCCCTCGCTTTTCTATTACCATTAACGGTAATAGAAAAGGGAACATGACAACGTGATTGTGTAAGAGAGATCATGAAAATCAGCAGATCACTATCAATGCAGGAAAAGTATATGAAGAGACGTGAAGGGGAATTCAAGTAAGAGTACAACCACCACACCACTGCTACTTCTGCTCTTTTTCTCCTGTTCCTCCCTCTGGACTCCCTGTGGAAGGTCAATAACACGGGAGCTGGATTGCAGGAGTGGGAGCCAAGATGGAAGAATGCAATCTCGTCGCTAAGCCTGGATCCCCTCTGGAACTTTGGACTTTATCTTTCGTCCAGCTCTGTCAGCTGCTGCCTGCAGCTTCTGATCACCTCCACCCTTCATCACTGGCTCTCCAGTGCAGACACGAAGTCGCTTCGGGTTTTTCGTCGTCCATTTGACGCAAGTTACTCAGAGCGCGCAGAGGATGGATGGATGGATGGATGGATGGATGGATGGATGTATCAGTCAGTGCTGCTGTGTTTAAGCCTCTGGGCTGAGGCCCCAGGCAGTGGAATCACACTTCAATGTTAAACTTCACTTCCTGGATTGTATATGGTGCTTTTTGAGAGTTCGTTAACAGTCCTGTCATACTTGTTACTCTCTGCGTGCTTTTGTCTCTCAAAACTCACTGAGAATTCATTATTACCCTGTAAAGTGTGTATAAAATGGGGCCAATAGTTCAAAAACCTATTCAAGGTTCATAAACTACACTGAAACATTTTTTAAAGCTAAAATTAGATTAGATAGGCTTTATAGTCATTGTACAGAAACCCATACAACAAAATTAAGGAGGGCTCATCTAAAGGTGCATTTGAATATAAACATTTAGATAATAATAAATAAGAATAAATAAGTCAAGAAAATAAATATATGTTGCACATGGAACAAATTATTGTACAGTTTGAGTGTCCTGACTGGTTTCCATGCTCCTGAATCTCCTTCCAGAGGGGAGCAGGCTGAGCAGGTGGTATCCAGGTTGGAGGTAGTCATGGATGATTTTCTTTGCTCTGGATCGACATCACGAGTCGGGGATGTCATCCAGGGAGAGCAAAGGCTTTATCTCCCTCTGCAGCTTTTTCTTGTCAGCCGTCGTGCAGCCCTCAAACCACACAGTGATGGAGTACGATAGCACATTCTCTGTGGTGGAACAGCACAAAGTCAACAGCAGCTTCGCCCAGTTTGTTCCATCTGAGCGCTCTGAGGAAGTGGATCCACTGCTGGACCTTCCTCATTACAACGGTCATCTTCTCTGGCCAAGAAAGGTCCTCAGAGTAAGTTCCCAGGAATTTGAAGGTGAGAATTTGCTCCATACAGTCAACAATAATGTAGGGTGAGGGTCAGCGTTGTGCCTCCTAAAGTCCATTGAAAAACTGGCATATTGATTGGCTTATTATTTATGGTAACAGTTATCCCTTCTTTATAACTTGTGGTTAATGTTCATTCTAGTTGCTGCTTGGTCTTTGTCATGGTTGAGCTGCATGTGTATGTGATCTATGTGACGACCGTGTGGTCGTGCAAAACATCGTACCAGACCTTGATGTCATGATTTTCAGTGAAATCATCTGATTAAGATACTAAGTCAGGTTGAGAGATACTGCAAGTCGTTGTGTCTGCGTTAGACGTCGAAGGCGCGCAAGAGGCCTAACTCTTCCACATAGTGAGAACGAATGCGAAACATGCCATCTCTCAAAGCGCTCTGCTACTCCGTCACATGGAGTCAAGCAGTGTCACCCTTCATCTCACCACTTTCATGCTTCACGGCCTTATGTCCATATCCATTGCCGTGATTGTTCCCAACACATCAAATGCAATATGAACCCTGCATCGTTTGCTGCCTCACTCTCACCTGCACACAAATGTTGCCTCCTGTGGATGGCTCCAAGGCCTTTTCATTAGTGATGAGGCCATTTGTCTGCCAGGTGGATAGTTCCCTGGATTAGGCTCTGTCAAAGCTAAGGTAACAGCCTTCAAACAGGGGTTGTTATTTTCCTCTGGTCTCACCGGAGAATCAGGACTGCGTTGTGCTAGTGGCAGTGACACAGCGTCACAGGGCAGGTGTGATGTGTTTGTTTATCTTGAATTTGACCTAAAGGCTTCATTGCTTTTCCGATGTATTGCTTTATGATTCACATGCTTTGCGATGACTATTTTAAGGTACACCTGTAAAATCTAATGCAATTCCTTAAAACAGCTCTTTTACTCATACCACTACTACTAATAATAGTGTTCAATTTTATTTAGAAACATTTTACAAATGTGATTTTATGACAATAGTACAGAAACCTAAAACCGTAAACTGTTTAGCATATGAACATTTCATTAATTTAGGTAAAACTGTACATATGTGGTAGAAGCATAATCAACCTCTTTTGTTGATTTATTGGTATTTTTTTCTTAATTCTATATATATATATTAATTATATTTCATTTATATTTATTTTATAATATATTAATTGTATACATATATATATATACACACACACATTTTTTGTGTGTGCTATATTTATTCTAAACATAATTAAATGTTGTACATGGGAAAAAAAATAGACAAATCGAATTGCTGTTTTAGTTACATGTTATTATTGATTAAATTTGTTGATTCTATTTTATTAGGGCCCAAACATGAAAGTGCCAGGGTTCATCATCCACTCAGGAGGAAAATATATATATTTAGTTATATTAAATTTATCAGTTGGCATTGTTAAATGCTTTAGTCTTTTTTCATCATAACCTTTTCAGCCCTATATATCTTTATCAGTTGACACAACAAGCATTCAAAACACGTTTCATTTATGTGACTTCCGAGAAAATCTAATTTCTGTCTCTAACAAGGCAGATTTGGAGAAAACGTCACATCACATCAAAAGGAGCCTGTTTTATGAAAGAAATACAAAAGGAAAGTACTGACCGTATCTCTAAGTGTCAGCCGTCCTGCATGCAATATTCATCAATCTGCCTGTTTGCTTGTCTGTGTTTGATGTAACGTGTCTGTCTGACATGTATGAAGCACATGGACAACGACAGAAAAGGCTTGATTTCCCTCAAACATCTCAACAGATGAGACAAACTGGCAACACACAAACTGACAAGGTATATACTGAAGAGCTGACAATGTAATTAGACAGACAGGACACAAAACTAACTGCAAGTGAATGCCAAAGTAAAACAGGAAGCTGAAAATGAACTAAGTGATAAAAGAAATTACATCAGAACAGAACACAAATTCAAATAACAACATGAACATTACATTCAAATCTAAAAGGATGCAGGAAGATTGCCCATTCTAACTAAATCTGAACTATAATCATTTTCGTGAAGGTTTGAATATGTCTCAGATTTAATTATCTAATTTTCTCTGTTCCATTCAATACATTCTAGGTTATTGTTTGGATGTATACAGTATATTTTTTTTGTATGTAGATTTACAGTATTTCTAGTGTTTTCTGTGGATATTAAGATTGTATATTGTATATGATCTGCTCAAAAATATTTTAAGTTGTAAAAGAGACAACACTCAACTCCATGCTTCTATAAGAAAGATTCCACCTCAATATTCCACAGAGCACCACAGGAAGTAATTCCTGTGTGGTCATCAAATTTTGCAATCCCATCCTCAGAGTATCAGACATCCAGAGTCAATAACACACTTGATTTTGGAAAAGTTATTGTTATGTTGTGTTTTTTTTTTTTAATAATATTCTCAACCAGCTTTTCTATTTGTTGTGTCAAAATGCTTTTTTAATTTCATTTTTAACATTTTTAATTTCACATTTTTCATGTTTCGAAACAACAAATTAAAGATGTGAACATACTGTACGACTCTCACCGACAAATTTACTGCGATGTTTCAAAACTCAGGCAAATGTGTTTTTAGACGTGAGGGGCCACCTTTAGTAGGAGTAGCTGTGACCTGTGATTAACTGCATGGACATGGGACATGGGTGAAAAAAAATTAAATAAGAAAAGAATAATAATAATCATCCTCATCATCAATAATGTTAACATCTTCATCAGTTGTGTGAAAAAATGTATATTTAAAAATTTCTATCCTATGACCTATATTTCAGTATTTTATTTCAATTACAATGAAAGCAAACATAAAATATTTGCATTCACTGTAATTCCGTACATATTTTATATTTTGCATGAAGCAATGTTAATGAAACCAAATTCCCCCCTGGGATCAATGAAATGCACTGCTTTTTAGGACAGATATGCAGATGTGCCATAAAAAGCAGCAGCAGCACAAGGGTTTGTCACGTCATATATCTGATGCAAGTCTATTTCTAGTTAACAGTTAAGATTGAAATAATTTAAATATTATGCTGTCAACGCTGCATTTTTCAGGATTATTATCACTTTTTTTACTGGATAAATCGAAGTACAGCGATAACAGGCAAGAAAAGGGGAACACAGAAACAATAGCGAGTACAAAAAATTCAACTTTACTTAGCAATGTTGCAAAAAGTAAGTAGAGCACATAAAGAAAAATATCTTCAAGGAAAATGGACTGAAGACTAGAAAGCAATATAGTGTGCGCGGTGTAGTGAGTGTGGAGTACACAGTACATCACCCACAAAACCATATGTACACTGCAGATGACGTGAATCTGTGCTGATGTGAGCTGCTACCTCACCATCCGGACCTCACATCATGGGCCTGTTGTTTGCTGCTTCTCCCTCCGTCCCCATCTGTTGCCTCCCATGTTCCCGTTGGTGAAGGAGGACAAAGCACCTCTAGCAACACTTATGTTCCGATGCCAGATATCTGCAAATGAGAACGTAAATGAGGGTGTTACCGCCGTGCTTTAATAATGACATGAGGTCACTTTCTAAATGGCCCGCATGACAAAAGCCTCCACACGTCACTAAAATCACAATGACACACAAAACTGTAAGTCGTCCACATCAGAGGTCATCAAAGCAGCAGGAGGGAGAAAACGACACCCACTAACTAGAGCATTATGGGTGAAACATGCCACATGAGGCCAGATCGTGCAACTTCATCGTTGCTATTTAGTTTACGACCATAACCTTTTCCCCAAATCCATATTTTTTGCTTTCCTCATAGTAGACACATATTTACCTATGCATTAATGGTGCCCTTGAAAATGAACAGAAGCTACAGCTGAGGTGATTTTTTTTTTTTTTGCAAGAGACTGGTTTGATGGTAACACACCCCAGCTCGCTCTTAATCATTTCATGTTCCGTCCTGTGACAGGAGAAAGCAGGTCACACTGCAAGTGCTGCTGTGAAGCTCCAGGCAATGTCACTAGTGGGTGAGACGAAATAAATGGAAAACAGTTGTTCATGGAAAAACTGGACCTGACCACTGATTAGACAAATTGTTCAGGGTCATGTATTTAATTTAAATTTACTGACCTAGGACACTGGCCCAACACTGTGGATCAGTGAAAGGTGTCAGAATTCAAAATGTATTTTAACTACAGTACTGTATTTATTCGAGCACCGGTGTTAAGTATTTGGTTTTGTAATAGCTGTAGTTGCATGGCCAATTACAGACGTGAGTGTGGCGTAATTATTCTCTAACATTTCAACATAACTTCCACTGACTATAATGTCATTTATGAACACATTTCACTTAACATCTGATGCACTGGTTGCACTGGACTGCATTAGACCATATATCCATATACCACTTATTCTTTCAGTGTATTCTTATTCCCTGGTGACCTTGAGCTATACATCCTGAAGGTTCACCGACAACCATTCACACTCCTGTTGATATCAATGGGCAGTTTAGAGATTCCAAATAGCCTTATGCAAATGTACATGGTTTAGATTGTGGGAGGAAAGCTGGAGGATCTGGAGAAAACACACACACACACACACGTTTGCGCTTCTATCAGAGTGAGGACCCTCATAGACATAATGCATTCACTAGCCCCTTACCCTAACCTTAACCATCACAACTAGATGTCTAACCCTAACCCTTACCCTAACCAAAACCCAATTCTAACCCTAACCCTAAAACCAGGTCTTAACCCCCAAAAAAGCCATTTTAAGGGGCGAAAAAAAGTGAGGACCACCCAAAATGTCCTCACTTTGTAGGAATTTTGGTCCTCACTCTGCAGCAAGTACAAGAACACACACACGCACACACACACAAGGAGAACAATCAAATCCACACAAAACAGCTGCTTCAACCACAAGTAACAAATTCTCTAGTTCTGAGAAACCAGTGCTGTCACAATGACAACCTATACTTTAATTAAGAGACAAAGTCAACATACATTATCTTTCAAGGAAGTAATGTGTACATTTTAGTGCCATTCCTCAAATAAACAGCATGTGGCAGTGTTGAGTCAAGCAATGTGGTCACGTGTCAGAAGAAACCAAATAGACAGTTTGGAAAAATGACTGTGATCAGCAGTAACAATTTCGATTGTCATTCTACTCGAATTCTAAATTTGACTTAATGGACCTTAAAAGATGTACCACATATAAGACATTTTATTTGATTAAGTCCGAGAATCACACAGTACAATTAATTCGTAATTGGAATTAAAAGCACTCATTACATTTGATAAACCTCATCTGGCTGTCCTTAGCTTTCCAGAGTGATTTTGGAAATGTAAAAATCAAAACAGGCTCACTTTCCTGATCATAAACATTTAAAGAAGAGTGAGAGTCAGAGTCATGATGACCACCAATGTTCTCTTGACCTTCTCTTTCCAGGTAAATAAGATGTTCTGCCAGGCCAGACAAGCAAAGGCATAAATGCCTGCATATGTTCCGACCCTCTGCTGCTCCAGTTCTTATTTGTTATCTAGTGAGCAGCTGGCTGCTAATGTTTTGCCCACAAGTGGAGCCAAGCACCTCAGCCTTTGAGAGGGCAACGAGCACTTGCGTTCCAGCATGCTAATTTGGCTCAGTCTGGTGATACACCCACTGGACCGAGTTAGGCTCAGGGGCATGTCTGTTATTTGCATGCCACCACACAGGTACTATTAATTATTAATTTTTTAGATGTGACAACAAAGGCTTGTCAAACTGAAGTGGATGACATGTTGTTGTTCCTGTTTAATGTGCCGCAGCACAAATACCGGAACACATAGGACAAAAGCTACAGAATCAGCGAGGCTGCAGTATTTGCTGAGACAATATGCAGAATACAATGAAAAGTTTTGTGTTCAAAAGCCAACAAGCTCTGAAGTGAAACGCCATCGTGTCTTTTCAGTTCAATTCAATTTATTTGTATAGCGCCAAATCACAACATACAATATCTCAGGGCACTGTACATAGTAAGGCTGAAACCTTTACAATATTACAGAGAGAGAAGAAACCCAACACTTATATATAATGAACAAGTACTAGGCATCAGTGGAGAGAAAAAAAAACTCCACACCACCACCGTCTACTCTTCCAGTCAATAACAAATTACTCTTCTTTGTGGGAGTGAAATATGGTCACAAATTACAGGTTGGGCTTAGAACACTCATTGAACATCAGACAATGAAGGAGAATTTGATATAAAAAAATAAAAAAATGGCAGCTTGTTGTCAGGCAGTGATCATGGTAGGAATGTAACCATTGAACATGTCTTCTTTGAATAATAACTAATTGCTTCTTATATAATGTGAATGGCTGGCTGTCTCTATGTGACCCTGTGATGGACTGGCAACCTGTCCAGGGTGTACCCTGCCCTTTGCCCTATGTCAGCTGGGATTAGGCACACGTGCCACTCCCCCAACCCTCATGTGGAGGATAAAAGCGGTAGAAGATGAGTGAGTGAGACTGAGTGATAAGAAATGCTTCTTTAATCTTCCGTCAGGATCAGAATCAGAGTCAGAATTAGAAATACTTTATTGATCCCTGAGGGGAAAATTGCTTAAACACCCCCGTTTCAATAAAAGGCATCAGCATGGTGAATTTGGTATGATGTTCAAGTCACTGCAACATGACATACAACAAGTTCAAAAAATATATGATAGATAATAAATAAGATGATACGGAGATGAAAGTGAAATCCAAACCTATAAATCTAGAGAAGCTTTGCTCACATTCGCCAGCTTCAATGTGATGACAAACGACACTCACAGTGGTGTTGACAAAATATTGTGGCATGCTTCATTTCAACTCTGCCACAGACAAATGGCAGAGCGAGACAACACAAGCTGGTGCAGTCATAAATGACAGGAGTTACAACAGGCAAGGGTAAGAGCCAAAAGTCTCTCATTAGGCTCTGCAGCATCTACTGAGACAAAACAGGAAGGAAAACAGCAGGACATCTGAAAACAAAATAGAGCCTGGAGGTGGCTGCACATTAGGCCGTTTCACTGAGCATCACAGTTAGACTCATGAAACTCATCCAAAAGTGAGTGTACAGGACATGTTTAGGACAGCAAAAGGACAGTAAAAGGGGAGAAACCGATGGGATATATATAGATATATATATATTTATATTTTTTTTAAATAAAAAATATATATAACATGAAACAAGTGCTTCATGAACTAATCAAATACTGTGCAAGTAAATAAACAGTGTTTCCTATTCCTAATTCCAACCTAAGCTCTAAAGCCAAACAGGCCATTTGCTATAGCTTTGTTTTAGATTTTGTAAATTTCCTAAATAATTTGGCAAACCCCCAGCATTAGTGCCATTTAAATTACTGTGTAGGATCTGACATGATGTAATATACAGTACTTTAATTTACTTATTACATTATTATTACACATGTGCAAAATTATTACACATATACATTACATTTTTTTTCTATTTTAAGTATTTTTGCATTTGTATAGCATCATGCATATCATTAAAAATATCTGAACTATATCTACGCAGCCAAACATTAGAAATGACTGATGATAGAAAGGAAGTTTCAGAAAAAAAAAAAAAAAAAAAAAAAAACTGCTGCAGATTTTAAAAAAAAAAAAAAACATGCTGCAGATTTTTTGTTGCTCTAGTTGTGTACCTAGTTGTTTGTTACTGAAGTGGAAGCAGGCATTTTAGCAACTGCTATCCTCCAAGTATGCAATCTCAGTAAATCTTATGGAAACAAATCTAAAATTATCTGCATTATGAATGCACAATACACACATTTAATTTGGGTGAAATGGCCGTGTTTAGTCTAGGAGACGGAAATGATGATAATCAAGATGATAAATCACATTCCTATTTCAACATCCATTATGAAAACTGGTATAATAAGAAAAACCCATCTCAAATGCTTTTTACTTAACCAACAAAAGCTGAAAAGCAGCAAACAGGACAAGTGTTTCCATCGGGCCAAAGAAGATCTACAAGTCAACATGTGAACTGACAGAGAATGGACTATCATTTGGCCTTAAAGTCACCACGGCCCCAAATGATTTCTTCTGTGTCTACTTGCAGGGATAAACAGCCACAATTTATCTGGGGGTCAGTTTCCTCTGTGAAAATAGGAACCTTTCCCACTAACACCTGTATGAATAATTCAGCACCCTGGGCTCTATCAGAGGCTGTCAGAAATGTCAGCGAGTATGAAGTACCCTTGGCTTTCCCTAAAGGAAGTTGTCTCCACACCCTGTGGTGGGGTTACAGGGTTGTGCACACACACACACGCACACACCCACACACCCACACACACACACACACACATTTGCTCTTCCATCAGAGTGAGGACCCTCATAGACATAATGCATTCTCTAGCCCCTTACCCCAACCTTAACCTAAACCCAATTCTAACCCTAACCCTAAACCCAGGTCTTAACCCTGAAAAAGCCATTTTAAGGGGTGAAAAAAGTGAGGACCAGCCAAAATGTCCTCACTTTGTCCAAATGTCCTCACTTTGTAGGAATTATACAAATTTTGATCCTCACTCTGCAGCAAGTACAAGAACACAGACACACGCGTGCACACCCAGACTCTGCCAAGCATATCTGCAGTGAGTAAACTGTGACACTTTTCCCTTTTCTATGAGCTAACAGTGACTGTTTCCATAAATGCTGTTTCATCTGTTTCAGGAGAAATAGTGGTTGAACTTCACATATTCACTTCAAACCTCTGCACAAACAAAGAAGATTCTTTTTTTTCCCACCCATGTTGGTTAAACATGGGTGGTTAAACTTAAATTCTTCTTCTTTGATAAAGCTTATAGTTAGAGCTGGCTCAGGGAAACCTGAACCGTCTCTTAGTTATGCTGCTATAGACCTAGACAGCTGGGGGATTTCCTGTGGTGCACTCACACTCACTCTTTCACACTCACTCTCTCACACCCAGGGTATGAATGTGACTTAATTATGTCTCATTAACCTTATTTTTTCCTCTCTCCCAAGTCCGTGTCTTTCCTTCCGTCCTCTCTCTCTCCCTCTGTCCTCATCTTGCAGGCTGCAGGATCCAGATCCAGTTTTGATGATATTATTATTATTATCATCATCACTAACAATAATGCTGCTGTCATTATTATTATGCTTTGATTAAAAGGGTTCATCAGTATAATTTCTGATGCTGCTTGTGTAAATGACACAAGCAAATATACAACTGTTGTATATTTGCTCCTGGTCTCTCTCTTCTGTCTCTCCCT
>JAFBJR010000190.1:3348745-3470037 GCA_016785285.1 Brachirus orientalis
TCTGTCCCCCACCTCTCCTCTGTCCCCCATTTTCCTCTCACCCCAACCGGTCGAGGCAGATGACCGCACATCTTTGAGTCTGGTTCTGTCAGAGATTTCTTCCTGTTAAAAGGGAGTTTTTTCTCTCCACTGATGCCTAGTGTTTGCTCATTGTGTGAACTGTTGGGTTTCTTGTCTCTCTGCAATATTGTAAAGGTTTTAAAGGCCTCACTATGCACAGTGCCTTGAGATAATGTATGTTGTGATTTGGCGCTATACAAATACAATTGAATTGAATTGAAAATTGAATTAAACCCCAAAAGACAACTGTTTCCTCGTGGAAGCAAAATATCTCCTGTCTTCAACAAACTCTGTAAGGAAGTGTATGAAACCACAGAAAAACATGTTGTCTACTGAGTTGCCCTGGAACACGCTTCACCCATTAAAAAGAAAAAAACCCATGTGACCTCTGCAGAGGCAAAATGGGCAGCAGGCCAAGAATAAAGCAGTTTCTAATATGATGTGCTTATGGAAATGGCAGATAATTAGGCAACTCATCTCTATATAATCAACTGCAATGAGTAAAAACCCTCCTTAGGCAAAATAAATGGATGTTTTGTACAGTGTTATTTATAACAGAGTGCGAGGTGCGTACAAATGTGGGCGTCATGATTAACACCTTACTTTCTCCTGTGGAATCTGGAAGATCGCTGCTAGGTGAACTAGTTGCATGCTGAGTGATAGGGACTTGTCTTTAAATAGAAGATGCATTAGGTGGTTATTTAAATGATTCAATGATCTTGAGGTATTTTATCATTTTTACTTAAATTAATGTAATCTAAATGCAATTTAGAAATGTATGCATTTGTGTGTGTGTCAAGTTATGTTAGTTATGTTAAGAGACAGCTCAATGATCTACCTTTCTTTTTAGGTTTTTAGGTTGATAACTATAAAGATAAAACAACAAAATATATAAACTGACACTTTGAACTGAAAATTCGGTCATAATCACCAATATACAAAAAAAAATTATTATTGCGTTATTTAAATTAACACTGTAAACTAAACATCAACATCCCAGAGATGAAACTAATGAAGCCTATTTGTGTTTTCCAGCAAAATTAGAAAAGACATTAAGTTAAACACAAATTAATCAGCAACACCCAATAACACAGGCCACTGGTCATAAGGGAGTGACTAACAAGATTTCCTGAATCCCAAACTTCATTTACACATCTCAACATCATCCATACCAGTTGTGCCTTCAGGTCCCGAGGTGTGCATCTTCCTGAGAAATCCCAATGAGATCCTTCTCTAATTCCTGCTCCTTTTCCTTAGCAAACTTTTCTTCAGCATGTGCCTTCTCAGGTGGTGCACCAGGTTAGCTCCCCCTGGAAACATGGGTGGGCCGATATCCAGGTTTTTGCACTGCACAGGCTGTTCCTGCCCCCTACAGGCCGGGAGGTCTGGAGCTTCACCCACGAGCTCATGTTTATGTTTGATGCTGAGAGTTTTGACGCAACAGTGTGTGCCCTAGATGGCACTAAACGCCACACACTGGAGTTTTAAATAATAAAACCCTATAATTCTTTAATTACATTGGTATGAATAATGAAAAATATAAACATATCTTCCAAAAAATGTATTTGAACCACAGTATTCCCTCTCTTTGTGAAGAGCATAGCCACTTCTTAACTAGACTTTGGGGATACTTGAAGTCGATTCTCACCAAGAAAAAAAACACTTGTCATTTTCTGTCTAT
This sequence comes from Brachirus orientalis, assembly GCA_016785285.1. NCBI lineage: Eukaryota > Metazoa > Chordata > Actinopteri > Pleuronectiformes > Soleidae > Brachirus > Brachirus orientalis. The sequence goes on from JAFBJR010000190.1 coordinate 3,350,487, forward strand.
ATTTAATTTTCTGATAGCTATCGCTGGCTAGATAACGTGATATACAGCAAGTGGCTGAAGCATTTTTATTTATTGTTTCCAGTCTGACTGTGTGCAATATTATTTTTTATTTAACCCTCAAAGGATTCACTTCAAGCTTCAGAGACCAGACTTTACGACTGAGTAGCATTGCTGTAATTCCGGGAAAATCTGGTTCCTTTGTGGTCATGAAAACTGAATGTTGAGTTCCATAGAATTACAGCTGAGTCACTAATATTTGAAATTCTACTCACATGAATATCATAGCTTTATAAATACACATCAAAAAAAAAAAAAAAAAACATCTATTATCTATAATGATTTTAATGATTTTGAGAGCGCAATGGAAAGCTGGAGTCCACCCAAACGAACACTGGGTGAGAGGTCACTGTGGACAGGTCACCAGTTCATCACAAGGTCAGACCATTTATAGTCACATTCATAACAATAAATCACCAACTAAAGCTGTAATAGTGGGCAAGATCACTGTAAAAATGGTTGATTGTCTTATCCCCAGATATATAACGCCGCCTGATTTTTGTGGACATTCCACTGCATCTATTTTCTAGTTGGTTGTTCAATAGCAAAGGCAGTTGCTGCTAAAGCTGGAATAGCAACCCTCTTAGGTTAGAACAACAAATAGGAGCATCTCCTCTCTCTTTAATCTAATCACATCCACCCATTTTAACCTAATCCCAGTCTGAATGTCTCTGGACTACAGTAGGAGGCCAGACTACCCGGAGGGAAATTCACAGAAAGGCCACAGTTCAGACTGAAAACCTTCATGCTGCGTGGCACCAGTCCTAACCAGGGCTTAAAGAACTCAAGCCTTCAAAACTGAAACATCCAGAGGACAAGGGAAGGTCTTGGGGAGCAGCGAAAAGTCACATCCGTAAATTTCACGATGAGACTTCTCTGAGCAGCCTTGCCTCTGCTCGGCCCCTGCTGCACTCCGCCGCCTCTCTTCATTCTCTTCCACACCCTCCCTCCCCTCATCATTCTCTTATGTCAACACGCTTCTGCTGATGGATGAGCTCATTTGCTACAAATCTCTTTCAACTCGAACGGGACCCTGTTGTGGCCTTTGTGCTACATCGTTAGACGCGGCGAGGAAAGACCTCACAATAGGGATACTGTATGTGCGCATGTCAGTGCACACAAGAAAGCACATGTTGCATTCCAACATGAAACAGAAGAAGTGATTGTTTTAGAAATGGCCTCTTAGCCTCTGTATTTCCTGCCACAAACACCCAGGAGCGACAGACAAACACCAAAACAATGCTGTTAGTAATACATTTGTCTTGACAGTGCCGTAGAGAGCTGAATCAAAACCATTGAAAATGCAATAACATGGAGCAGGAAACTGCAGAGATGGGATTGCCTTGTTTTCCCTTCTTGGTGATTTAGTGTATATAGGCCTGTGCTTGTTCACTGTAGTCATAGAGACAATAGATTGGCACAAGCAAATCAAAACCAAATTTCTACAAGCAACAGCCTCGTTTAAATCAAAGTGGAAGTGCTGTGCATTTTTTCTGACTGTTGCCTGGTGTAATAATGTGGTCTTCAAAATATATATTTCTTGATAAGCCACTCCATTCTCATGTGTCAGGTTTGATACAGACTACGTCTTTGTTTTCCGGCCAGCTGGCCTGCCTCAGGTTACTGAGTCTGCCTCGCATTAAATATGATGAATACAGTGTCCCCAAGAACAAACCAGCCATTTGACACTTCATCCCCCTTGATGCATTGCTAATATCCTGGAGATCCATGGCGGGCGGTTTGGGGCCTTGTGTTGTGCTGGGGCATAGCCCTCCTCAGTACAGGTGACTAATCATCTTACACATGGCAATAGGGCAGGCTTTAGGAGAATCAGACTTAAAACCTTACTGATGAGGAAAACTTAAATCACACTCAGAAATGAAAGAAATGAAAACAGTATAAGGGATGTGTTGCCCATCCTGGGCTACAAGATTTAAAGTTTAGGATCGGTGCCCACTGAAGACAGACGAAGTGAGTGGTCTTGGAAAAGGCTTGCTTGTTGTGTGTGTGTGTGTGTGTGTGTGTGTGTGTGTGTGTGTGTGTGTGTGTCTTATCCAAGAGCCTTATCTCTAAATTTAATCATAACCACTTCATACCTAACATTGACCACAATTAATCAGAGCCTCAAAAATGATGTTCTGCCTCAATAGGACCAGTCTTTGGTCTTAACAAAGTAAATGTTTACGGTCCAAAATAGTTAAAACAAAGAATATATATATTTAAATAAAATGCACATACACACACTCACAAACGTGACTTGAGGACCTTTCTGATCTTCAGCTGCCAGATGAGGCAGGGAATATCTGAAATTAGGAAAAACCAAAAAAAAAAAATAAAAAAATAAAAAAATAGAGCAGATAACAAGAAATTGCCATGTGAAGGCCAACAGAGGTCGTCACCTGATCTCCAGGGAAGAGTCTCTGCCACTCTGATCTCTGATCAGGTATACTGTAGCCTATGTTGTAACCTAACCCCGCAGTCCCACAGCTCGACCTCAGACATCTTGCTCCACACACAAACTTCGCTGTCACAGACAGCCAGGTTTCACTCTGCCAACTGTGGTGGATATTAAGTATTTGAAGTTAATCACAAGTTTGTACAGAGATAAATAGAGTTGTACAAGTTCATAATCACTCACCTCTTATTGTAGGTGTACAGTAATCCTGCTTAAAATATTGTGGAAAATAATCTCCTGGTTTTCTATTTAGGAATGCCAAAGCGTAGTGCATCACTACACAGTTAAAATGTATACACTTTGATCGTTATGCACAATCAATAATAATTTTCCCTTAGTTCATTAATCCACCTTGTCATGCTTCGTCAGCCCAAGAAATTCCAACAATAATTTTCCCTTAGTTCATTAATCCACCTTGTCATGCTTCGTCAGCCCAAGAAATTCCAACAAGAGCAACGGAAAGATGAGTTAAGGAAAAAAAATTAAAATGTTGCTATTATTTGACCATTTTGTGATATGAACTTTTTTTTATTCTAATATTAAGCATAATCAGTTTGTCATTCAGAATTTATACCCACAGAGTAGAACACCACAAACCCATAATGCAAATAACCAACCACTGCTATAAAACTAACTTTTGAATCTTATAGAATTACTACAAAAAATAAACGTGTAAATGAAATAAAAACAAATTCTAAAAGTTAACTTTTTTATTACCCCCCTTTTTTCATTATCCTGTTGGCTATTAAAATGAAAAGCAACATTAAATTGTAAAATACCCCAGAGTGAGTAAAACTAGATTTAAAAAGTAGAGAATTATAAGGAAAACAATCCAGTACATAAAAATTTATATATGATGCCGTAAAACAATAGTAAGTAAACAGAATCAACGGAATCCAATTAAAAACATACCAAAAAGGTCTTCCGACAATATTACAACTCTCTGCTGCTCTCAGGTTTTCAGTCCATTCCTGAGACGTGAACCACAGTAATAAAAATTTAAAGGTGAAGACCAGAAGATCTCATGTAGAAGGTTCATAAGATAAGAAAAAGAAAAGGTACAAGCAAGACCATTACACAACTTTAGAAACTTGCAAAGAGTGTCTTCTTCCTTTTCGGAGTCAACATGTGCAGTTATGAAAAAATTTTGATGGAGGCGTAGTTTTCAAAAAAAGGGGAAAAAAACAGCAATTCGTTTTAATTAATGAGTGGCAACGTATTCTCCTTGTGTCCGTGTTGATCTGAGAGAAATAAATGAAGAAATGTTCTTCAGATATGATGCTGGATAAAGAATTAAAATTAAATAATATACATATCAAACAAATAAACATGTGAATAACTGGATTGTTTGGTGGGAAAACAGGGGTCAAAGGTTTTCAGCGCTGGGTTTATAGAACTTAGGAGGGTTAGGAGTGACTAACAGCTGTTTGCAGCCTTAGAATAAGCATTTTATATGTACTTGTGTGTGCCAGACCCTTGCTTTATGAAGGCAGCCATTTTGCACCTCTCACAGCAGATGGAAAGAACATATCAGTCACAGCACACTTGCTATGAAAATGCTGAAGAACAACATCTTTTCTGAAAGGCTACTGCAATTCACTGATGTGCTTGGGGAATAGAAGAGTGAGGTATAATGCGCAGTCTTGCCATTAGATGTCACTAATTCTTACACACTGGACCTTTAGAGATGAGGGTTTCCATTTGGCAAAAGGGACTGAGCTTCAGCACCAATCATTGTGATTTCATTTTAGTCTGATTGATGGGCTGTAGATAATTCTTTACTACTCATAGCTTGAGTTGATATCTCAAATGCAGTTAGTGGTAGACATGACTGTTGGAAAAATAGTTGATTATTGAGTTTTTTTTTAAAATACTCACATTTTGGGATATATGTTTTGGGCTCCTCTCATCAGATAAGAACCAAACAATGCAGTTATTTCACATGTTACAAATGGCCCAGGGCAGTCTCTTGATCTTTAAAACTTTTTGCTGATAGTGATATGGCTCCACTTGTTTTTATTGTATAACTCTCTTTTCGATTATTTCCCGTTCCTTTTACGACTCACTAACCCCAGCAATCCTGTCTATATTATGGATATTTCAAATGACACCATGAAGTCCTCGTTGCACCGTGGGCATATGCACCTCTAATGTGCATGACAGGATGGAACTCTCTTACGGCTGAAACTGAGGAACCAATTTTTAAGGCAACCAGGCGATCAGCAGTAGCAGAGTATCCCAATTTAACCTCTCACAGTGCTTCATATCCTACAGACAGTCCAAGCCTGTGGGTGGGGCATCACACAACGTGTCCGAAACATCTGTTCAATCTGTTCATCTGTGCTCCAGTGGTCAATAGGCCACGATCGAAGGGCACTCTAAAAATGTAACTGACTGGAAGGGAAGCTTATACATTCAGTACGCACACATGCTACTAAAATGTCTTCGATAGCAACAAAGAGAGTATTTTTGTCCTGTGGCAGAAGTATTTACCGTTCCATATAAACTATTGCCACACTGTGGCCTCTGAGGGTTGAAACACGGGGAGGAGACACTATCACCAGCTCATGACATGACTGAGAGGCTCAGTCACCACTGACAGAATAGAGTTTACTGGGGTGTGCGAAGAACAGCCTTTGGGCAGCAGAAGCAACAGCTCAAACACAAACTGTCAGCTCAGGCACCTGCTTGTTATTTGCCATTGTGCCCTTAAAAGTTATAAATACAACTAATTAGTCTGCTGACTTCTCCGGACCAGCATGACCCACCCTTCTCGTGAGCTCGAGATGACTGCTTAATAAGTGCTAAAACAGACAGGAGCATTATATAAAGCCCCTTGGACATTCCTCTGCCTCGCCACACTTCGGTTGGTGAGTCTTTCTTTTCTCATTCCTTTGCTCACTAAGTCAATTTTAAGTCCAAACGTTACTTATTGACGTTCATCAGAAAACAGCAGCTATATTTCGCCTACTCCCAGGATTCCTTTATTTTTCTGAAACATGAGTCAACAGGCCAAAACAGAGCCGACACATGGGGAGTACAGCAGGTGTGGCCCCTGGTACCCATTGAGAAAATGGTGGCAGTCCAGTTCGCTTTTCAATCAGGATGTTGGCCTGCCGCCTTTCCTGGAGCCTAGGGATGCTTGGTGGTTGAATATAGACTGGTTCCAGAGGAGTTTGGCAACCTCAGCTTGGCCGGGGTACATACCTGCTCCACTGTATGTTCCCTACATCCCTGGGTCGAAGCATCAGACCAGTCAGAAGAATAGTAAGGAGCCTCGCAAGTGGAGGGTCATCCTGGACGTGGCTCACTTCTCCCCCTCTGAGATTTCTCTCAGTGTTAAAGATGGATTCCTGGTGGTTGGAGGTACAGAACATTAGATGACAGCTCTGATAATGAAACAGCTCTAAAAAGATTGCTAATTAGTTGAAAACACAAGATCGTTTCTACTGTTTCTACAACAAAGTGCTTTGTCTACATATCACAGAGCTAGCTCTCTCACAGTTCACAGAATAAAACTCTCAAAACTTCACACTTAGGGAAAAGGAAGCTGTAACAGTTTAAAATTAAACCTCTCATCTCTGTGGCAGAAATTAATTAATGTACTGGATGGTTCTGTGTTGTGCTTGCTTAGTCTTGTCTCCTTAGTTTCTTCTTCATAAATGGTTATTTCTCTCCAGGGAAGCATGAAGAGAGGCGAGATGAGGACGGGTTTATTGCCAGATCATTTACACGGAAGTACAGGTAAACAGTGATATTAACCTGCACAGTATAAGCTCTTTACAGCAGCCAAGAATGCAGCACCAAAGGTCTGTTTTCAGCAGTGCCCTATGTCTCTGTGCTCATTGCCAACATAATGTTTAGTATTTGCAGCACTGGCACACTGTTTATGGTGGGACTCTAAATGTGATTCTGTCATTTTGAGGCTCCCAGGTGAAGTCGATGCTACCAAAATCACGTCCACACTTTCTGTTGATGGTATCCTAACCATGGAAGCTCCGGTTCCAGAAGCATCTTTTCCTGCTGCCACTATCATTCCCATTAAGGTGAGTACTAATGGGAAGTTTGCCATTTTGAGAAATGTTTATGTACACTGAAAATACAAGACTGATTCCTCTTACATTTATGCCCAGTAAAGGTGGGTCAGCAAACACCAGCTGTAAAACTGAGGGAAACAGCTTGTTTGCACTGGCTCCCTGTTAAACCCTTGTTATGGCCAAATTCAACAAAATCTGTCTCCCAGTTTAGCATACAAATTGATGCATTTATCTCAATTAGTAATTATTTTTACTCTCCTTTAAAAGGGTTAATAATTGATTGTTGCATTGCAGCAGAATATGCAAAGCAGGTAATTGCCTGAAGCCTCAAGCTGAAAACAGCTAAATAATGATTCATACATAGCAGTGGCAATTTGCAAGAACCTAAATGTAATGATATGCTAAGTTTTGCAGAGACACCATAGTTAGAAACCCCTTAACAAGGACCAATGTCACCAGGTTACTTTTGCTTTGGCCCCAAACTCTTTTAAAAGATCTGCAACTTTTAATGTGTAGGCAGTTTTTAGGCTTAAACATTATATGAGATATAATAACTAAATCTTGCATCAAACATACTGGTTGGTAATTATGATTTATCCTCTACACTGCAAATTTATAATGACAAGCTCTGAATAATGGCTCCTGCATGCATCCAAGTTCCATAACTCTCAAGTTTGCTCCTATGACAGAAACTGACATTCAGATTCAGAAAGCTGAGCTTGCTCACCTTAAGTGTGGCCAATCATTTCCTTATGCAGTTGGAGATGGAGGCAACTGGAGAACAGGAAGACAATCGGGAGGAAGACGAGACCCCTGAAAAAGACCCAGATAGTAGCAGAGGACCAGAGGCAACAAATAGTGTGTATGCAGAAGATCATGAGGTGGAGTCTCCACTAGAGGTCCGCAGTGATCAGGTCCACCCTGACAGTGTTACAGCTGATCTTCAGCAACATGGGGAGAGGGGGGAGTGGGAGGAAGAAATCCATCTAGTTGGAGAGCCCCACCCTTCAGCATCTGCAGAGATTCCTCAAGATTCCTCTCAGCAGTATGAAGACCCAGAAAATGAAGAAAACCGCGATACAGACATGTCCAAACAGCCAATACATGAAGAACCAGCCACAAATGGGGAGATCCAGGTAACAGATCCAGGGAATGGATCAGCTGAGGCTGCTAAGAAGATCACCCTGCCTGAGGAGCTGGAGCTTGGCAAAAGTCCACTGAGTGAAGGCACAAGCCAGGAGCTGGAGGCTCCTAACATAAAAGAAGAACACACTGAGTAGCCAGAAACACAGAATCGTACAAATGCTGCACACAACGCATACGGAAAAAAAATGCCTCCACAGCGTGCCCTGCATCAGGCCTGCAGATGCATTTTAGTCAATAAACAGCACAATAACTATTCCTGCCTTTGGAGCTCCAATAAAGCAATAGCATGTGAAAATATTGTGTTTTTGTTATTATATTTACATTATTGCTGCCCCCCCCACCCCGGGAGGTTTTGACATTCATCAGATACTATATGTTTGCACAGCTGTACATTTATCATCTTTACATTAGAAACAAATATAAGACAATTGATGTCAAGTCAAGTCAATTTTATTTATATAGTCCATCACAAACACAACTTGCCTTGAAGGGCTTCCAAGTGTGAACAGCAAGTGACACCCTCTATCCTTGGACCATCACATCAAGTGAGGGGAAAACCCCCTTAAAAAATGTGAGAAACCTCAGGAAGAGCCACAGAGGAGGGATCCCTCTTTCAGGACGGACAGATGTGAGGAGAATTAACTATATAGCAGTAATTAGCTACATAATATATGGCAATGGTTATAGTTGTATTATCTGACCTGTGTTGTTGAAGCTCTGGAGGGAGAGAAAGCAATGTTATTATCATGATAAAAAAATTGAGTGCTGAGGAGAGAGAGAGAGAGAGAGAGAGAGAGAGAGAGAGGCTGTTCCCCCAGCAGTCTAGGCCTATGGCAGCATAACTAAGCAATAATTAGTTATGTTGACTTCAACCAGCTCTAACTATAAGCTTTATTAAAGAGGAAAGTTATAAGTTTAACTTTAAATGTAGCGACAGTGTCTGCCTCCTGCACCCACAGTGGGAGCTGGTTCCACAGCAGAGGAGCTTGGTAGCTGAAAGCTCTGCCTCCCATTCTACTCTGAGAGACTCTGGGAACCACAAGCAGGCCTCCATTTTCTGAACACAGTGGTCTATATGGGTCATAAGGAATAATCATGTCTTTTACATAAGAAGGGGCCCGATTTTAAATTCTATTCTAGATTTAACACGGAGCCAGTGTAAAGAGCTCGGCCCTGGAGTGATGTGCTCTCTTTTCCTAGTTCCCTTTAGTACCCATGCTGCTGCACTCTGAACCAACTGAAGACTCTTTAGAGACATTTTCGTGCATCCTGATGAGTTACAGTAATCTAGTCTGGATGTAATGAAGGCATTAACAAGCTTTTCAGCATCCTTTAATGACAGAATGTTTCTGATTTTTTGTTATGTTGCGCAGGTGGAAGTAGGCTGACTTACAGACCTGTTGTATGTGTGAGTCAAATGACAAGTCTGGGTCGAAAATAATTCCAAGATTCTTTACAGTAGAACTGGAGGCCATGGTAAGACAGGATCTTGTCGTCCAGGATGACAAGATGCTCAGGTACAGCTTCCCTACGGTGTTTAGGGCCGAGGACCATAACTTCAGTTTTACCAGTGTTAAGAAGTAAAAGGTTATATCCATCTTCTTGCATATGTATATCAGTGCATATCAGTGGAAATTTAACTTGTCTTTCATCATAATACTACCTAAGGGAAGCATGTTTAAGGTAAAAAAGAATTGGTCCAAGAACCAAACCTTGTGGAACTCCGTGATTAACTCCAGTAGATAAAGAAAATTCATCATTAACATGAACAAACTGAGATCTCTCTGATGAGTAAGATTTAAACCAGTTCAATGCAGTTCCTTTGATTCCAATAACATGCTCCAGCCTCTGTTATAAAATGTTGTGGTCAACAGTGTCGAATGCAGCACAGGTCTCATAGTACCAGTATAGATACAAGGCCTTTGTCTGAGGTCAACAGAAGGTCGTTTGTAACTTTCAACAGTGTCGTTTCTGTGCTGTGTTGTTAAACCCCGACTGAAAGTCTTTAAACAGATCATTGCTGAGCAGATAATTGGTTTGCTGCAGCTCTTTCAAGGATTGTAGAGATAAACAGAAGGTAAGATATGGAACAATTATTAGTCAGAACATCTGGGTGAAGAGTAATTTTTTTTTGAGTAGGGGTTGAATTTCGGTAAATTTAAAAGAGTGCAGTACATAACATGTAGAGAGATTTATTTGATAAAATATGGGATTATTAATTAAGGGTAAAACTTCCTTGAACATAGTTGTGGGAATGGGTCAAAGAGACAAGTGGATCGTTTTGATCATGCTACTATTAAATTTAGCTCAGAGAGATCAATGGGTAAGAAATTATTATAATTAATTAAGAAATCTAAATGACAGTGTGGTGAGACAGATGGTTGCAAAACAACAGATCTGTATTATTAGTTGGCAGGATGAGATAACTTTTTTCTCTAATACTTGTTCTCATATTGGTGAAAAAGGTCATAAAGTTGTCACTACCTAGAGTTAGTGAGCTATGACTGTGTCAGTCTGGCTACAGTGTTGGAAAGAAACCTATGATTGTTCTTGTTTTCCTCTATTAAATATGAATAATAGGATGCTCTGGTAATACAGAGGGCTTTCTTTTATTTTGTCAGATTATTCCTCCAGGTTAAGAATGACTCCTCTTGATTGGTGGAGCGCCACTTCCTTTCTAACTTATGTGTTATTTGTTTTAAAGCACGTAATATGCAGTTATAGCACGCTACTAACCTTCTCTGACTCACTACCTTCCTTTTCAGAGGGGCAACAGAATCTAGTGTTGCACATAGTGAAATTATTGACAAGCTTTTCAATTTGAGTGGGAGTTAAGTTTGAATAGATATCCTCATTTATATTGGCACTGTGCAGTGATGTCAGTGTCAGTGGAGCTCTCTCTCTCTCCTTAAATTTAGATACAGTCATGTCAGACAGATTTTGACTGTAATAATAGTTATCTCTACGTCCCCTGCTTATGGACGTAGAGATAACTAACTCTGATTAGAATAGGGTCGGAGTGTGTATATATATTTTCAACATTTATACTGTGAGTCAGCACAAGATCGAGGGTGTGGTTAAAACTGTGAGTGGGTTTATTGACATGTTGGATAAATCCAATTGAAGTCACTACAGACATAAAAGCTGTCACTGTCAATATCTATATGAAGATTGAAATCACCCATAGTAATTACTTTAGCTGTACTAAGAACTAATTCAGGTAGGAAGTCAGAGAAGCTTTAACACTTAGACTACAGAGGCCTTTAGTTGATTATGGTGTTCAAGTTTGAAAAAAAAAAATCAAATTCATACCAATCTTTCATTTTGGTTTTATTAAACAGAGAGGATTACATAATTTTGGATTACACAGCATGTAGTGGAACTGTCCCAATATTTGCACCCACATCCAAAAGCTCTGGCAGTGCTGCCTGAGTGTGTTCGGCCCATTCTGCAGAACACAGCAGCGCCGCTCTCACCCAGCATTAAGCTTGTCCCTAATCCACTGCCCAAATCCTTTTGTTATCAATAAAAGCACAGAGTCCCTGGATCCCTGGAACTGGGCCCATGAGTGGCACGGCTATCAATAAAAGACACGTGTTAAGACACACAGAGAAATTTGGTGGTCATTTTTTTATTGCAACAGCCAATACAAAGACATCAACAGAATGTAAAGAATACAGGAAGCAAAGGTCTTTGGCTAACAAGTCAAACTTTCCTCTCCAACATCCATGTGACATTTTGTGAATTCTCAATTAAAAAAAAAAATAAATAAATTCAAAGCACATTGCAAAACCTAGAAGAGTTCAGTTTAATATCTAGAATGAATTAAAAGTACAGTATATGTACACAACACACTGGAACACATTATTAATGCACATATCTCACCATCTACTGAAGTATTTGATCAGTTTAGGTGAGATTCATTGACTAATATACTGTTTAAGCACACCTGATATTTTTGATCTTCAGCACCCTGAAAACATGAAATGTGACATCAGTTGAATGCTGATGACTCGATCATGTTTGCCAAACCAGCTGGGCTGAAATTAAAAATCTTAAGCAGAATATGGATAAAAGACAAAGCCGCAATTATCCTGTTCCTCTAAATGTTAGGTTTCTATAGAAAGTAATTTTACTGGCAACTGAGTTAACTCAATTAATCTTTTTCTTGCCAAAAATGCCATGCCAAAAATTCCTTTTTTTTCTTTATTCTATTCCTTGTATTTTCTTTTTTTGTCACTGATCAGAGTAAAAACACCAGATCTGGTTTGCTTATTCTGGTTCAATTCAATTCAATTCAATTCAATTCAATTCAATTCAAATCAAATCAAATCAAATCAAATCAAATCAAATCAATTCAATTCAGTTCAAATCAATTCAATTCAATTCAATTCAATTCAATTCAATTCAATTCAATTCAATTCAATTCAATTCAATTCAATTCAAATCAAATCAATTCAATTCAGTTCAATTCAATTCAATTCAATTCAATTCAGTTCAATTCAGTTCAAATCAATTCAAATCAATTCAATTCAATTCAATTCAATTCAGTTCAATTCAATTCAATTCAATTCAATTCAATTCAATTCAATTCAATTCAATTCTGGTCACAAGTATAGTACATGTTCCCATACTTACTAAGATGAGGGGCTACACTGATCTTTACCCACACATGCATACCTAATCCTACATTCTATTCCATTTTTATATATTGTCTTAACTGGAGCATTCACAATCAATGTAAATAAGTCACACTGTCATAAATCTTGGACTGAATGCACCCGTCTAAATAAAGGTCTGGATGTGCCATTGCAGACATTGGTGCAGGACATTCACATCACACAAGTGGACTCACAGATTTGGAAATATTTTGGCCTTTGCAGGTTTTGTGTATTTTTTTTTATGCACAAAACTATCAAAAATAATTAGATTTGGAAACAATTAGAATAATTGTTAGCTGCAGCCATAGAGAAGTGAATAAGAATTGGGGAGAAAACTTTTATTTCCATCAGTTGGAAGATGAGGCACTTCATTGTTGAGACATGTACAAATAAATTCATGCCTGGCACATCACGAAAATCTCCCAGAATATTTTACACATTTTATAATCCAGGTTTGTAAAAAACATGAAGCTGAAAGCTGCAAATTTCACATCAAACATGTACTTGTCTGTGTAGGGGGATATGTCATGTTAGTCTTTAGACCAAAGGTGCCTCCTGGGGCCTGGGGAGCTCCACTTCCTGCGACTCATCAGCCAGAGAGCCCTCGTTACTGAAGAGGTGATATGGGGGCGTCTGTCGAGCTTCGATGATGAGGACTCCCTCGGGGGACAAAGAGGCGAAGACTGCCAGAGGGTCCACATCTACAGGGATCCTGATCAAACAGAGAAGAAGGTATGTGAGGGATAGTTTGCATGTATTTTATGCAATGGTATATGTTTGGTATAAGAAATGAGTTTCTTGGTAAAAGGGCTGTGTGTAGTCAGAATGTTTAAAAATCATGTGGGAGGATGAAAATGAAAAAAAAAAAGCATTGGTGGGAAAGAAAAAGCCCAGAAGAAATGTCAAAATTCCTTCTTCTGGGACCTGTGACATTTATCTGTAATAGCTGTGTAAAAAACTGTTAAATGCTGGGATTTTCTTTTATTGATGCTCTGTCAATAGACACAAACTGCCTGCAGCCAGATTATCTTTGCACCGCATATCTAGGAGAGAAATAAACAAGGCTTAGTGCAGGATTTAGATTGTTATGAAGAACAGTCTCCCTGTCCTTCTTTGCTGGGAAAAGACATTATCTCACACACCAGAGATGAACTGAAAGCCATCAGGACTTTTCAGGTTTGGTGAGAGATTTACAAAATGAAACCCGATTTCAATTTACAAAGGTCTGTCGATAAAATGTTCTATTTATACTTCTAATTAATGTAATACCAACAATTGAACGTGATTATTTTAGGTTTTTTTTTTTTGCCTCTTTTAAGACATGTCTCGTGCTAAAAATGCTACAATTATCATCCACACACTTTTCTTTTTAACGTTTGTGAGGACGCCCTAATGACCCCCAATGTTAACCTCACCTAAACCTATATTTCTAACTACAAAAACAAGGCACCATTGGCAGAAACATTGCTGAGTCTCATCTCAAGGTTGTTAAAATACTAACGCATTCATTCTCAACGTTTTCGTTTGAAGTCTGTCTGTCCTGAGCTGTCTCTACCTTCATCTGACAAGACAGACGAGCCAAAGCAACCCCATATCTTTCCCTTCTTGGAGTGACCTCTTTCTCTCCTGCTCTGCTCCCCTGCTCTGTGATTGGTTAACTTCTCCTGTGACCGGCCAGATTTTTTTCCAAAACAGTACTCAGGGGAGATGCAGAAGTCTAGTTTTCTCTCAGACCAATTGATTTACATATGCTGTGTTTCCATTATGGTACCATTCTATCCAGCAGCTTTTTTTTTTTTTGCTGCATTAAAGAAACACTGGTCGCCAGGGAGTTAAATGTTTCTGTCACACAATCAGCTGAATGTACTGTCAGACTGTACCATATCCTTTTAATCTGGTACCCCAAGGGAAGGGTACCAAAAATGGAACGGTTGGGCCAGTTATTTTGGTCCAAGTCCTAATGGAAATGCAAACAAAAAATTGTCATTGGAGTTTTAAGAAAGGAATGTTGTCCCATTCTTGTCTGATGCAGGATTCTAGCTGCTCAATAGTCCTAGGCCATTCATTTCATGATGTGCCAAATGTTTTCTATTGGTGAAAGGTCTGGACTAAAGGCAGGTCAGTTCAGCACCTGAATTCTTCCTTTGCAAAGACATGCTGTTGTGATGGATTCAGTATATGGTTTTGCATTGTCTTGCTAAAATATGCAAAGCCTTCCCTGAAAGAGACGTTGTCTAGCTGGGAGCATATTTTGCACTAAAACCTCTATGTGCTTTTCAGCATTTATGGTGCTTTTTCCAGATGTATAAGCTGCTCACGCCATAGGCATTAAGGCAACCCTATACCATCAGAGATGCAGGGTTTTGAACTGCCTGCTGGTCACTCTCCTCTTTAGTCCGCAAGCCATGGCGACCATGGTTTCCAAAAAGGATTTAAAATTTTGATTCGTCTGACCACTGAACAATTTTCCATTTTGCCTCAGACCATTTTAAATGAGCTTTTGTCCAGAGAAGACATCGGTGAAGAAGTGGTGAAGACAACGTGTTCACATACAAGGCTTCCTGTTTGCATGATACGGCTTTAACTTGCATTTGTGGATTGCACGGCCAACTGTGTTCACAGACAGTGGTTACTGGAAGAAATCAGCCCATGCAATGATTTCCTGTTTTTAATGCAGTGCTGCCTCAGAGCCCGAAGAGCACAAGCATCCAGTTTTGTTTCTCGGCCTTATCCCTTGAACATAGAGATTTCTTCTGATTCTCTGAATATTTGATGATATAACGTTATGGTTCCACAATTTTTAGATGCAGTTTGTCACAGATTGGTGAACCTCTGCCCATCTTTACCTTTGAGAGACTCTGCCTCTCTGAAATGCTCCTTTTATACCCAATCATGTTACTGATCTGTTGCCAGTTAACCTAATCAGTTGCCAAATGCACCTTTGATTTGTGACATTTATTTTTCTAGCCTATTGTTGCCTCTGTTCCAACTTTTGTTGTTGTGTTGCAGCCTTCAATTTCAAATATTTTCTATGAAATGGTAAAACGTCTCAATTTCAACACCCGATATGTTGCTTACGTCCTATTAGGAATAAAATACTGGTTTGCAAATCATTGCATTCTTTTTTTATTTGCATTTTATACATTGTTCCAACTTTTTTGGAATTGGGGTTGTGTATGTATATGCAATATAAACACACACACACACAATAGTAAGAGAGAGGGGGACTGCAAAAAGGAGATCCAAGCTTCCTCTGTCTTTATCCGACAGCGTGGCCAATTATGGGTATTGTGGGTTCTCTCTTCTGTGTGAGCAGCCAAGTGTCTCTGCGAGTTAATATAAACATTAGGCTGCCTGTTCAGAGCAGAAGACCGTGGGTCGACACTCTATTTAATTAGAGAGTACTCTCCACAGGCTTCCCACTCCACTGAGAAATGCAACTCAAACAGGGCCGAAGACTTCACAGCAGATAGATGGACGGGTCGAGGCAAGTTAAACCTTGTGGTCAAATAAAGTCAAAAGTCTCATACAGAGTCTCACTGAGCTTTGAAGTTTGACTTCAACAGCAACCTCTAGACTTATTCCAAAAGCACAAAGTGAAGAGGGAAGCTCTCCCCACAGAAAACGTAAAGAAAAACAGTCAGGAGTGAAAAATAGTTTCAATCAAATGAGATCCCCTCATCCTCAAGTGGTTATTGATGCTATTGTGGACACATGAAAATAGGCCATAACAATTACTTTTAAGTCCAAATGTAGGATTTTAGTTAATCCCACTTGACAGTAAAGCAATTACAATTATTATTTTTATGATATAGTCAAAATATAACAGGCCAAAAGAGTTCTGTTATGGGCAATATTTCCATGACAATGTCACGCTGGTGTTCAATTGGGAGGGACGGTAAATGGTCTAAGAGCCGTAGTTACACATTTACAGCTTGCAGCATCTATCAGTATCTTCCATGGAGCCAATTGCCACAAAGCAAAGTTGCTCCCATATGAACTACATGCTCTTTCACACATCCTACACACAAACACAGTGCTGAATCATCCCATTAATATCACACCGCTTGAGAGTAGAAAGAGAGGCAGATCATCAGCTTTCTAAATATCAAGCCACTGCAAATGTGTCACAAGATCTGAGGTCAGAGTATATGGTTAATAAATTACACATTTCTCACTGATTTGGATCAGAGTTCAACAGGAAAAATATTTTCCATGTCATCCTAGTAGCCTTCAAAATGTTACAACATAACATAACTTCTCTTCCCTCCACTCACTCTTTACAGGCAAATAACCTGCAGTGATGCATGTAGAGGCCCCGCCCACACATTCAGGCCCCGTCATCACCGCTCCTCATCCCTCACTTCTATAGCTGCTCTTCACTGAGCAGATGTTATGGTCATAATTCCCTTTCAGTCAGTTCCCTCCATACAACACATACAGTATAGGACATGTGTTCATGCCCTGATGAGCAGAGCAGCTACAGAAGCAGAGACAATAGTGCAGGTGGACTAAATCATTAAATGCAAATAAAGTGTATTTTAATTTTCTTTAAGTTTTCAACTGCGGTAAAATATGTACATAAGAAAATTATTATGTGTTCATTTTCTTTAATCTGACCTGGTATAGCCCCATACAGGTTGATGCACGGCTTTAATTTGAACATCAATCTGTTTTTTTTTCGAGCCTCCGCTTCTGACGGAATCACAGCTAACCAATCAGAATGAGTTTTGCTGATGATGTGCAGTCAAAAACATTCAAAACAGTGGCACATCGTCTGACTGGGTGTGTTTCGGATCATTCTTATGTCTTAAATGAGTCCTCTGTCTCTTCAAACTTGGAGCCACTTGTTGAGGCAGTTCTTTAAATTGTCTGACAGACATACAGTTTGTCCTGGAGCAGCCGTGGACAGATTAAGCCATGGACAGATCCTGAACCAAGCAATAAAACTTCCCAAGCTCTCTATTTCAGCTACTGCAAGTTTGTTGTCTCTCTTTAATATTGTGTGCACCCAGGTATTTTGTCTTGTTTTCTTTTTGTCAGTAAAATCAGCACCAGCTTTTTCCCTCCATGCCAAATTTTTTTTTCTAGTGAACATTATTTATTCTCCTCTTTGCATTGTGCTTTTTTTGTGAATGAGAGGGTGCTCAGAAATTCATCTGCAAATTATTCAGATTTTTGTGCCATTTATTTGTGCTGAATGAGCCCAAGTTGTGATTTCAATATGTGCATCAAAATTATATTTTAAAGGGTATGCAAGTGAATGGCATGGTTTCTGCCTTTTAAGGCATCTTAATGTTGATGTTGATTTAAATAGTGTGACATTCTGAGCTCTAATTTCGTAGACCAGGTGCAGGCGCGGCACCTAGGGGATGTGTTCAGGCGGATTTTGCAAGTTTCGTGCACAGCAAAAGGGGCGCAAGTTGTTGCGGCGGACGAAATTACCACTGTGCGGGCTACGCTGTGCCATCTTGCGCTGCGCCACGAAATTAGAGCCCTTTTATGTGTAAGTATCCCAAAACTCAAACCTCATACAAGGTAAAACTCGAAAATAGTGCTCCACAGGCAGCCAAATTCACCAAAAGAGGCAGCAGTGGCCAACAATTACAGGGGTTGAAGAGTGTAAGAACTGAGTAATGACGGTTGCTTGTATGTGCTGGTGGTAATAGAGGTTATAAAAGAGAATTGGCGGAGAGGGAAGTGTTTTAAAATTTGTCATTATATACTTTAGAAAAAGTAATATTAAAAAAAAGCAAAAAGCAACAAAGTTAAAAGCTCAGCCTCTCAGCTCAGCCTCTCTTGAATGCAAAGCATCCATGCTTTATCTGCTTAGCCTAAATATTTATATTTCCCCCCTCCCTCCACCACCGCCCTATCCTGTCACCATGGCTGCTTGGGAGCACAAGTCTGATCTGGGGGGTTTCCAATTAAAAGGATTGTGATGTGTCCAGTACAGACCTAGTGCAACTGCTTCTTCAATTACCCAGAAGGAAATTAGCAGAACTGGAGTGAAGCACCAGCGATACGGTGATTCGCACCAACGATTAAAGCTGCTGTTTGAAGTCCTCCTACTGTCCAATTAAAACAGGGGGAGGCAGAGAGCCAGACAGGTTATGAAAACTTCTTCAGCCCATAGGGTTTAGCAGAATTACAACAGGAGCACTGCTTAATACTCATCCATGTGGTGTGCGCTTCAGTATTAGCGTTGTTTGTTGTTGTTTGTTGTTTGTTCAAACATGAGTTTTGAATGGAGGGTTGTTTGTCCACTCACAGCATGTATGAGACTGAAGAATGAAACTCTTTGCAGTAAAAGATGTGGATACAACTGATTTTTACGTTGAGATAAATACATATTGTTGATTAAGTGAATGCACCTCTACAAATCTGTGTGTATTTTCTATTCTATTTATTCACAGTAATAATAATAATACAGGAAGAAGAAACAGGCAGAGTCAGGGATCTATGGATGATAAGGTGGTGCTGAATGTAAAAAAAGAAAAAAGAAACAAATATCTTTGTACAAGCTGCACTGAAGAAGGGAGGTGAGCTTGCTTGGTTCAGGGGCTGAAACTTTATCACTTGACTGCGTCAGGACAGACTTTAAGAATCCTCTTTTTTTTCATTTTCATTCCTAGCTATGCACATTTTATTATTTAAATATTTTTAATCTTGCATCATCAACATACATATTCTGACTGGTTAGATATGTACCTGTGAGAAACTGAATTTTGAAACAAACTGTCCTTGGTTCCCAAATAAAAGCTCCAATTATCATTCACAGGGTACCTCACGATAAGATACGATACAGTACGCAATACATGGCCCACGATACCGATATTATCATGATACAACGATTCTGCGATGGCGAAAAGTTAACAGCGCAGGATTTCTTCATTCACAATATAGAGAACAAGGTGCATGAAGTCCTACTTTAGCTGCCTCTTGTACAAACACACTTAATTTGTCATTGTCAAAGTGTGCCATAAGACAGCATAGTCCTGCAGTAAGAGTTTTTCAGTCTGCAAAAAAAATTCCAAGACAATAAAACAACCATGTAAACAAATCCGTGTTAATAAAAACCACATAGGAGCACATGACTTTACGAAAACATTCAAAGGGCCTTGAAAGTTCTTGGAAGAAAAAGCATCGCGAGCACTCAAGGATTTTGTGGGAATCCTGCACTTAGTGAAATTTGATTCCTGATGTGAAAGCTCACACTGACTGGCTATAGGTTTGAAAAATATTTTTATTGTGAAAATAAATCACATGAGTAAAAGAGTATAATGTTTTGGCCTTTTAGAAACGCTGAGGAAAGAAATCCTCCCTGGGAAAATAGAAGTTTGGCTGAAGTTACTATGACATATGGTAGAACTTGATGGTTTACGGTTTTGTGTTGTTATTGTTTTGGGTGGGGGCCAATTGAAGAGTATTTTTGCCTTCACAAACTGGTTTATTTCAATATGTTTTATAGGCTTGAGATAGTGAAATATGCAATACTACTACTAACACAACTATAGTACTAGGGCTGCAACTACCGATTATTTTCACAATATTTGAATCTGTTGTTATTTTCTCAATCAATCGGGTAATTTTTTGGTCTGTAAAATGTTGAAAAATGTTAACCAGTGTTTACCAAAGCTGGAAATAATTATGCTCCCAAATGTCTTGTTTTGGTGACAAACCAAAATGATTCAGTTTTAATGATTTCTTTGTTATATGGAGCAAAGAAACCACAACATATTAACATTTAAGAAGCTTAAAAAATGAGAAAGCTTGTTTTCAATATTGAAAAAAGAAACACTAAAACAATTAATCGATTATCAAAATGGTTGACAATTAATTCAGTAATCAATTAATAATTGATTAAATGAATAATTGTTGCAGCTATAACTACTACTACTAGTAGCAATAATAATATTGACTCCTTGGGTGGCAATAATGAGAATAATGTTATTACATATTTTATAATGTTATTACTAGGGCTGCAGCTATCGATTATTTTAGTAATCAAGTAATCTATCGATTATTCTGCTGATTAATCGAGTAATCGGATAAAAAATCTGGGACATTCTGCAGTTTAAACTGTGTTCGTTTCTTGGTTTAGTTTGTAGTGGTCCCACACTTTTGACACATTTTGTCGTTTGTTACGCTGCGTGTCTTCCCCTTGCTCCTCGTTGCCTTCATCTCATCCTTCCACACTTTATTTATGTTCCCTAACTTCATCTTAAGTGATCACCAGGACTCTCAAGTTTGGAAGTGAGATGAGGGAGTGTTGATGAGCAGGACTACTACACTACACCAAATAAATTGTTTCATTTTTGCCTTTCGGAAGAAAAAAAAATGGATCCAAGAAACATTTGGCCCCAAATTAGCCCCTTAAACAGCACTGGTAACTGTCTGTCCAGAATGAAAGAATAGTTTTCTGTTTCTTTCCTGACATCTTTAAATCTAAATATATAACATAAACAGTAAAAAAAAAATGCAAATGTTGCGTTCATAGTCTTTACACTTTAATAAGCAGCTATTATTATAAATTAAGTGATATAAGTGAAGTGATTACCTGAGCGCGCTCTTTCTGAAACCTGTGCATGTATTCACAGCGTCTCATGTGCTTCTATGGAATGAGTACTTGTAGCGGAAACCTTTCTTCAGACCTTACCCAGTAACAAGAAATACTATTTTCTGATTGGCTGATAGGTTACTAACTCAAAACAACTAAATAAATGGACGACACAGAGCAATCTGCCTTTGGATCATCCATTCATAGATTACTAATTTATGTGTGATGAGTTTTATCACTTGACAGTGTGAGAAATGTCATGTTTGGTGTGTGAGCGTGTGAACCTATTGAAATGCGTGTGCCTCAAGCTGAATGCGTGATCACAATCATTGACAATCATCCTGGCAGGATGTCGGCGTACGTGAACGCATGGTGTAAGTGAACTCACCATCCGGGCGGAACACTGCCCAGATGTGCAAATGTAATACTGTATTTAACGATAACTTGACACAGATAATTTGCCTTGAGTCATTTTAGTAATCGAATTACTGGAATTATTCGAGGAACCGTTTTGGCCCTCGTTATTGCATATTTTACAATAGCGATACATAATTATCCCTTAAATTTAATACTGTTCCTCCTCAAACATGATTGGTCAAAGGAAGAGAAACCAGAAACCAAAACTGGCTCCCTTACCTCCAGATTCGACATATTCGCATACAGAACAGTTTTCATGAATAAAAAAATGATTAATTAGCAATAAGAAGGAAAAAAGAAATTGTATGTGCGTACACTGAACTAAATTGTACTCACTGTATCGTCTTTTTGAAATTCTTTGTCACTGTGCCTCCTTCCTCCTGCTTCTCTTCATGTTTCCCTGTTTGGAAAAGAGAGGAGCAAAAGAATCAAACGAGGCCAAGTTCAACATTGCGTAATAGTTTGTAACATGACTCATACATGTATGACCTTGTCAACTTGAACAGGACACTGATTACACTGTTTACCCTTGAATCT
Source organism: Brachirus orientalis (assembly GCA_016785285.1). Classification (NCBI taxonomy): domain Eukaryota; kingdom Metazoa; phylum Chordata; class Actinopteri; order Pleuronectiformes; family Soleidae; genus Brachirus; species Brachirus orientalis. Next base: position 3,372,357 of record JAFBJR010000190.1, read on the forward strand.
ATCCAACTGATTTACACTCCTATGCTGCTCAGTTCCGGCAGTCATTTTACTTTAAAATCCTCTAGGGTGGGTTGCAATGGACATGCTGAAATGATTAACATTCATTCATTCCCTCAAGTTGGTCTATGAGAGACACAAATCTGGAGTTGGGGAGAAGAGCTCGGCCTGGAAAGCCCCACCTTCTCCTCCATGCTCTGTCTATGACTGCTCTTTCCCTCAGGCCTGCCAGCAGCTGCTCTGAGGCGGCTAAATGTCAACACCACAGAGAGCGGCGTGGCCAGCTCCACCCCTCGACCTCGGGGCCGGCTCGGCTATGTGCTACCTTATACCCCCACAGTGACAACTCATCCAGTTGAGAGTGCTGGACTGTGCCAGAGTTTGTGGCTCCAGAGAGAAGTGAGCTAAGATCACCAGTGAAGTCATGGGACTATTATGAAAACCTCATCCTGACTTCAGACGTCAAACTGGGCCCTTGATTACATTCCTCAGATATTTCATGAATAACGGAGGTTTGGTTGGAGAGCCGTCCAACATGGCTGTCCTTCTTTTCAGATCCCTTGCAACATAGATGCCAAATTCCGGATGCTGTGTGTAATATTGTATGTTCTGGGAGGAGACAGGGCAGATGGTGCTGCGTCGTTATGGGCGAGGTTTTCATCAAGGTCAGACTTGTAAGTTTCCCAAATGAAGATGGACGATACAGCTTTGTTTGATGCGACATGGGGGGGGGGTCATACACTGTGTCTCCTTGGAATTATGAATTACTTACAGCTGAGTCTAAACGTTCAACTTGAGTTTGACGATTTGTGGTTTTGTTGTTGATGGAAGATGAGTCACTGATAATACACTTCACCTCTACATGCTCGGTGAAAGGTTTCTCTCATCAGTCAACGTTTTCAGGCAGAAAAATGTAAACAGGGGCTGCAAATAATCATTAATTTCCTTATCGGTTAATCTGGTGATTTTAATGTGGTCAATAAAATGTCCGAAAACGGTGTAAAATGTGGATCAGTATTTCCAAAATCTCAAAATAAAAACCCCTTAAATGTCCAAGAACTAAAGCCATAAGACATTTGTTTATTTTATAGAGAAGCAAACAACCAAAAATTATTGACATTAAATTGATTATTGGATTACCTGGCTATTCATTTAGCAGCTGATTATCAATAATCAATGAGTCTTGCAGCCCTAATGTAAGTCCAGGTCAATTAATGAATGTGAACAAATGACTTAAGTTTGTTGGTCCATCTGTCTTGTGTAACTGCTACTATTGTTGAGAATGAAAACTATATATACCACACATTAATTGCCTGTTTGTGTTAATCTGATCAACTGTGTTAATCTGATTGCTTGGAGTGTTAAGTGAAATCACTAAAAAGCAACTTTAACGTGCCATCTTGTCTTAATGGGCCTTCGACAGATATTAAAAAACATTAAACAAGAATTAAATCCTGAAATAAATTTGTATGTAAGCATTCAAGGCCCACAGAAAACGTCCAAGTTTCCAAGTTAATCCATTAAGAACTGTCTACACAGACAGAGCTGCCACATCATGGCCATTGTTGATTTCCCAATCTTCCAGTAAAATTTTAACTAGAACATGCTGAACGTCATGACCTCGTTGAAAGCTTATTGTTAAAAGACTAGTTGGACACACTTGTAATACAATAACTTTTGGAACAAGGAGTTGAGTCACTGTGGCGGACATGCAGGGCCCAAAATGGTGCCGACTAAATGACCCAACTGGCATGATCAACTTTGTGTTTATAAAAAACTCAGCGTATGGGGACCTGCTGTCCTCTGTGCACCCCACAACACCGGGTATCCCTGGAATTCGAATGAATCTTTTGAAGCATAGAGGAATGTGAAGTGAGGAAGCAATTCTTGCAAGTTACTCCCATAATCAGTGACTGAGCTGGAAACACTCCGTTGCGTGACCCTGGCTTAAGATACAAGAAGAGCGGTGTTCACTAGGTCAAAGCAATGCCCTATTTCCAGAACATTCTCTCTGGTGTTTAAGGGCAGTGAGTGGCCTGTCTTAATGTCAACAGTGACTGTTGTCACGGGCCTTGCCTCGAATCTAAATCCAGCTCCTGGGTGGTTGAGGGAATGTATCTCCAGGAATTTGAAACAGGTGTGTAAGCTTGAGGATCTGCCTGCCAATGTGCGAGTCCCAGACCCTGAAATGTGTCCAGCTCTCATTATTGGTGGGACAGAGAGCATTTTACAGTCTGCTGCCTGAAGGAAAGAGGGAAGTACAGTCCTAACTGTACTTCCCTGTAGATAACTGGAAAACGTTCAATAAAAAAAGGAAGTGGAGGGACTAATAGTGCTACAGTGGCAACCTTAAAACAACAACAAAAGCAAAAAACTTAGAGGAATCTAAATTCCTTCAGTGAAACTGCACTCAGCTTTTAGAAAATGGACTTATAATGTTTTGTAAACATTAATTATTTGAAATAAATGAAATACCTACAATATTAAATTTGATAAAAACCTTTCACATGATTTCCTCTACATTATCTGTATGTATGTACTCTACATGTCTGATTTAAAGCTGGGTCATATTTAAACTTCGTGATCAGTAATATTCACTCTTATCTCAGCTTTTATTTGTGTGAATCTTCACATTCTCAAAATAGAACCTTATTAAGGGACATGACCTGACCTTGGTGTCCCTAGTTTAAATGCACGTTGGAGAGCAGGTGTTGTTTTTGAACGTGCTCTATAAATAAAACTGAATTATTTCTCATATCACTGAGAAGAGTCATCGCAGTTCACAGTTGTCATGAGTTCAGTTTTGGCTCCCTGGTGAATAATAAACTCACCTGACACTTCCACAAAGCCGTCCCTCGTTTTCACGTGTAATTCCTCTGGTTTGAAACTGTGGACGTTCACGCAAACCTTCCACGGCTCTCCCCCGGCGCTGGAGCAGCTGCTGCTGCTGCTGCTGGTAGCGATGGTGGTGGGGGAGCTCCGGGAGGAAGGCTCCCCGTACCTGCTGGTGTACAGCGCGGGGCCTCCCGTGGAATGGCGCGGGGGGAAACCTGAGCGTAACGTGCTGCTGAAAGGCGACGGACTGAGGCGCGAGCTGAGCCGACCCGGCCGGGCCCAGCCCGGCCAGTCCATCGCCAGATCATCAGGGAAAGATGGCATCCCAAACTCATCCTCCATAAACCGAGACGCGAGCTGATCCCGGAATGGAGACTGATCCCTGAACGGCGATTCTCCAAACGGGTCTCTGGGAAACCTCTGCCGGTTTCCCATGGTGTAAAAGTCTCCCTCTGCCATGTCCAGAAAAAGTTCAACTTTTTTGTACCAAGTTAACCGAAGTTCCTCTTTATCGTAAAGTCAGTGATTTCCGATGTATGTTCGGCAAAAAAGTATGATCTCTTTTTGGTTTGCGCGTGTCGCCGTTACGCAATCAGTCACCTGTTGGTCCGACAGCGAGCTCCAAAGTGGGCACGAAGTTTCGTGAAACTTCACCTAAACTGATGACTTTCCCTCTTGCGCTGGGTTTTATACTGGGACCTTCCCAAATGGTGAGTGCGTGCGTGCGTGCGTACTTAGCTCAAGTGTTGGGAAAGTGCTGGGAGGATCTGGGAAGCTCGCACACTGTAAAAAAAAAAAACTACCAATCTAAGAAGTAAAATTAAATATCCTTCCCTGTACTAAAATATGGTGAATGAATAACATGCTTTCACTCCGAATAAACATTTTATTATGTAAATTTAGGTCAAAACACACACAAAAAAATGCTTGAAAAAAAAGAAGATGAAATGACTTGCTGATATGGGTTTGTTTTGCAGTGTAGACGCCGCAGCTGACCAGAGATCAGCCTCCCCTTGACCATACTAAGTTACTGGCTTGATGTCACTCATGCACAGTTGGAGCTCCCTGCTCCTGATGACTCACTGGCTTTTTAATAGAAAATAACGCAGCGCTTCCCGTCAAACTCACTGATGTCACAGTGCAGATAAAACAAAGCAGCTATGAGAAGATGCCCCCTGTTTACTGTTTACAGATCACAGAGCAAAGACTTCAGAGGCGTTTCGCTCAGAACATGATTTTATTTTGCTTATTCGGAACACGCAGTGTTGTGGAAGGGGATCAGCAGTTTATGTCCCCTTCAAGGTGACATATTATTACAGTGAAGTTCACACTGACACAAGATAAAATGTGACAGCATTAAAAAAACCCAAAAAACATATTCCTCTGCAATTTATGCCTTCGTATGGGAAAAGGGGAGTAAGTTTAAACACTGGATCACTATTGCTTTATGACATTTTAATTTAAATGCATACGTTCAGAGAAATCTTATACACAGACAGATTCTACTGATTGATGCCCTTCGTTCATATTCCCAATTACATTACACCTACTGTTGTGAAAACTCCAGCAGGATGCAAGAATCTGATGAGACTCTACATAATTCAACCAAGATCATAATATTCCACATGTCTTAGTTAGATTAATGATGTCCTATTCGGGTTTTTACAGCAGTGGACTTAAAGCTACAGTATGCAGGATTTGTTTGGCCTCACTGGTTCATAATGCTGCAATAACTTTACAAGACAGTACAGACAGACCAGACAACTACAACTATACAGTTGTAGGACCACTACAACTGTGTCCTCAGGTCCTTACTGGTGCTGGATTACTGTCAAGTGTCTGCAAATGTAAAAATCTGGAGTCTAAAGGAGAACTAGGCCATTACTGCAACTTGGCAGAGAGTTTCAGCGATAGAGAGACTGTCTTGAGTCATCTGTCGTGCATGAAACAAGTGCATCTGTGTGTGCTCGTCTCATGAGCGGAGCTCACAACAGTTTGCAGTGATTCCAAAACAAACCTGTGCATGAAACTCAACAATCAACTTTTTTTTGCCTACTGCAGCTTTAATGTGGATTCAAGGCATAATCAGACAATGTGCTGTATAAACAGAAATATGGTGTAAGCATTTTTTGAAAATCAGAAAAGGGTTAATAGTCTGGTCAGTTGTCTTTACATACATTCATATTCCTATATACTGGTTACAGATTATAGTCTGATTATGATTTACTTCTAAGTGGTCCAATTGTTTGGAAACTCTCACAGGGCATTATAATCTGGAAAAGATTTATACATATCAACATGACTGAATCGGAACACTCAACAATTTGTGATTTGATTTTTCCTTATTTTGAGTTTATTCAGTAATCATAAAAAAAAGTTTACACAGCACTGTCTTATTCGGGCTATTGTATTCATCAGGTTAAAATCAGAACATTGCTGTCCAAGTGAACATAGTCATGGTCAAATTGAATTTTTCAACTTCACTGGTCAATGTATCATATCCATAAAAAAAACATTTTAACATCCAACATTTTCCAGAACACATTCTGTAAATCAAATAAGCACACCTTCTGTATATTTTGATAACGCAGCTGCATATTTACACCATAGTTATTACATGTTTAAAAGTTATTTTGCACAAAGACTCACGCGTGGTAGGGGTGTAGGGACACTGGCCCAGGTGTCCATCTAGACAGATTATCAACATGACTGCACAAATCATCTGCTGGTACCAACACCTCTTGACATGAGTCATCTTCAGTTTATGGTTTGCGGAGGACTTTTGTGCCAAGATGCTTCCTTCTTTAGAATCACATTTCCTCCATTTGGTCTAGTTCCTTGACATTCAGAAAATAAGATGAGAGCATTGAGTGCACATAGAGCAGTCAGGCCTGTAGCAGTTACAGGATGATGGATTTTAGATGATCGAGAAATACGACTTTCTTAATCATATGCAAAAGCAGTTTCAAACTTTTTGCAGAGTAAAACCCTGCAGTCTCAAAATTAACGTCAAAAATCAGCCTGACATTTTGGAAAAGATGCTTGTTTGCGCCTGTAGAGAGTCAAAAGAGGAAATCAATCCGATATCTGTGTGGTAAAAAAAAACAAACAAACAAACAAAAACACTGTTGCCATGTCTCTAATCCAGTGCTAACACTGTTTCACTAGAAAATGTAACTGTGCTCAGATGAGCACAATAACGGGTGTTATAGCTCAAATGCTTTTCAAAGAGAGTGAGAGCTGGCACTCTGGTTTCTTGGTTTACCGCATTTTATACTCAGAAAAACTGCAGCTATTGTTTTTTGGTGTTTCTCAGATAGCAAAGGTGGATTTGGACAGATTCTGAATGTGCTTCTATAAATATATTTACATGCCTCAATTTGTAGTTTTATAGGGCAAAATGCTACATTCCAACTTGCTAAGTGCTGCTGCCTGCTACGCCCGTTCTCATATTTGTTTGACATGAAAGTGGTTTTTGTCAACATATTTAACTGTTGTTAAAGAGAAACCCTGAAACAAAAGGTCAGACACAGCGGTATTATCGGAAATCTGTGGTTCATTTGTCTGCTTAGACCCAAAGGGAATCCTTTACAACAAACCAAACATTAATTACAGCAGTGTCATAACTATACTCATAACTAGACAGCGTTGCATAGAAAGGTTGACCACTACTGAGAGGGATAACAGAAACAATAAATATTAAATAAGTAATAAATAGGTATGTTGCTGCACAATTCAAAACTGGACCTTTCTCTGTCAAGATCATGCCTTAGCTCTGCAGTAAAGAATCCATACTGTTTATTTTAAGGCTCATGTTCGACATGTTGTAACCAAATAAGAGGCTGCCTTTACTTCCCGCGCTTCAAAGCATCAAGTAAGAACAGACAAAGAAGAGAAATGACAACCTCCTGACTCCATTAAAATCCCCTCTCCCAAATCTTGTGCGACATTGTGATCCATCTCCATATATTACTAATTTCTCAATAATTTCCACTTGATCAGAGGATAAATGAATTTGATACTTAAGATGACAGACTCTGTGCTTTCTGTCTGGCTACCTGTCAGTAGTTTTTTTTTTCCCAGAGAAAACATTTATATTCTCCAGTGTGTGACATACAGAGGTCAGAGAAATAAACTTTACCCTTACCCCTCATAACATAACAACAAACAAACATACCAAAGGACATTCCATCTCCAGTGGTCTCTGTGTGGGCATAGAGAGTACAACTGACTAAAGGAATGCAATGATTGGATCCCTGTCGGGGACTTTTTCCCATCAAGCATCAAAGCAAAGCACAGAGATGCACACTGCTCCAACAACTAATGTCCTCCCTCTCGAGTGGAAAACTGAGAGGCGCTTCAGTCCCTTAATGTTTTCTGGGACACCTAATGCCTGGTTTTGTTGCGTTTGTTCAGTGAACCACAACTACGACTGCGACTCCGAGTCCCAAAGATTGAAATAAAGGATGAACTGCGGCTGTAGCTTCTGTAGGAGGAGTAACTGGGGCTACGGCTACGGCTCCTACTCCTGCTCCGACTAATGCTATGGATTAGGCTGCGACTCCGGCTGCGGGTGAGAAGGCTACTCCAGGATGACATGCTTGTGCACCGGCTGCTGGAGGAGGGACTGGGTCTGAAGTAAGGGATGGGTCGTTTCCTGGCACTGTGGAGAAAGAGAAAGGTGAGCGCTGTAACAAGAGCAGCAGTGCAGAAAAACCAAAACTTTTTAGCTGATAATTCAAATTACATCAATCCTTCCAGATGAGAATGTCCAGATTTATTATAGTCGCTCTGTGAGCCTTTGACTAGTCCCCCAGGAGCCAAAAAAGTTGAAGTAGAATTGAATTAATGACACAAAAAGACATTTCCCTGAACAGTACTTGAAAGTGTGTGACTGAACCCATGAGGTGACCTGCCTCCTCCATGTTTGACACAGGTGCCACCCCTGACCTGAATACTGTAGAAATGTCTTTACTGATGCCAACACATCTGACCCAGAAAACTCCCCGTTGCTTTTTTTCCCTACCCGACTTTCAGGACATTTCCCAGAGTTTGTAGGTGAAAATGTGTGATCTAAGGTCCAGATCATACTTTACGCATTTGTGCGTGAGCACAGATCAGCAAGGTCCATGACATGAGTTTTGTCATCCATTTCCATTTCCCAGTGGTCTGTGCAGATGTGGACAAACACAAGTGAGCCTCCAGTTGGAGTCTGTGTGTCTCATAGGCACCAACTGATCATGCTCCCTGTAGCAAAAACCTTTCCAGTCCAGTTGGTGGCGCACTCTTGTTCTTTGTTGCTCAAAAAAGTTAACAACAACAGAAAATGGTAACTATGAGAGATATGAGATATCACTGTTGCTGTAGTGGAATGTGAGGCAGAGTATGCATATGTAGAACACTAGACTGATGTGGACCACCTTTTTTAGTTTGAATGGAAGCAATGGCATATACTATGTAAATGTGAAAATATTAAGTGGCTCTGTGGACACAGAATGCGGAAAGTACAACCCAGTCCCTTAAAAGCCAAAGGGTCAGACTATCACATACGTGCGTGTTACCACTGCAATGAATGGTAATGCTTCTGGGGTCTTTGCTGTATATCATTAGTTTGGATGAAAGTAGTGTAAAAAAAATGAAAGCAACTGCAGTAGACAAGATTGGTTGTATTATTTTGTTTTGTCCCTTTTAGATTTCAGCACCTGTGGTGGCTTTAAAGTTGATTATCTCCCCTTCTCTCCCTCACATGAAGGAATGATTCCACCCTGGAGATCTGTCCGAATGATGGGGCGGAGAGTGGCACCAGCCATGAATTTATTCTGCCTTCAGGCATTGAAATATAAAGTATATTGTGACTATAAATAATCAGGCTGGGGAAGCTGTACCTTGTGATACGACGTGCTTCCAGATGGCTTGGCGAGTCTCTCCTCCGTTTCTTCATTGGCGAGTAGGATTTGCGCCGTTGTCTCTTCCCACTAACCTTACGTGTATACTTCACATCTGTCTCTCTGTAGCTCCCTGCTCTCTTCCTGTCTTGTAGTCTGGGAGGCAGGCAATACCATGTCAAACAAGGAATCACAAACGATGTAAATATATATGTATATGCTTTTTTTTTTTAAATGCACTAAGCTGGAGACATCAGCAGCTGGAACATCTGGCAAAGTTCACCTGTCTGTACTGTATCTGGAGTAGCTTCCCCTGGAGCTCAGGCTGGCCACACTGCCTCGCCGCCTTAGGTCAGCTGAACAACTCGTAGAGTATGACCTGGAAACAGAAGAAATCACAACTATTTGAATGTATGTGTGCAAATTTTCACCTTGAAATGAAACATGCACAGGCTGTCTAAGACAGGGACAGTGCAGTCTACTTCCTGAGGAAGCTCGGGTCCTTTTACATGTGCAGTGCGTTGTGGTTTATATGGTAGTCTTCACTTTATTAACCTTTCCATGACCTGAAAAAATGGAGCATCCGGAGTAAGTTGATTTAACAGGGAATGAAATCATTTCAGCCCGATGTCATCACTTCTCTGCGTAAGGGAAAGGGACTCATCCTTACAGCAGCTGTTTCATGTGCAGACCTGACTGCTGCGTTGGATATTAAATAGCAGATTACAGTCATGTTTTATGCTTCAATTCATCACCCAGCTGTAAATATGTGCACTACATGTTCTGCTAAATGGAAAACTGCAGGATTACTGAAGGTATTTTATGTACAAGACACAACTAGTTAAAACTGTAAAATCACTTCATCAACAGTTGTTTGTTGAGTGTCATCTGCAGGTAGTTTTTTCCTTTTTTTGCGATTGAGGCTCTCTGTCTAGAACTCCCTTGACCAGATGAGCAGGGACAGATGCACATGCTTGATATGTGACAAATAACCTGAGGCAACCCTTTCCTCTCTGAAACGCTCCGCCAGGATTTTATTGTTTTTATGACTCCATTTTCTTTTTGGCTGATACGCAGCATAGGTAGTTATTTTCAATGTTGGAGTTTTGACCTGTCCACTGAAGGGGACACAGAGTGTAAGTGCAGCCAATTACAGACATTCCAGTTGGATAGGATAGCTGGATTATTTTGAAAGGTTATTAAGGAATTATTTAACAGTAATGCCAAAATTATGCATATTGCCTACCCTTGATTAAACCCACCTGCAGGATGACAAAGACAGGCTTCGAGAGTAGCGTCCAGAGTATCTGGAACTCTCTGAGGATCTGCTCCTGCTCCTGCTCCTGCTCCTGCTGCTGAATGACCGGGTTTTCAGCCGTTGTCGTGGTGACCCTCTCGTCTTCCGAGAACAGCTGGAGGTCTTTGGAGGCCTCTCAACTTCTACCTGACAGCCCAAAGTTATCTGCTCTCTGTGAAATAAAAAGAAAAACAAATTGCAATGCCTCCCTGCGTCAAGTGATGAAGCCCAGTCTGTATCTGGGACTGTTTTTAAGCAACACTTGCCCTTATTCTCCCTCGTTAAATGAATATTTCAAAAGAGGAATCAGAGCAAATCACATGATAAACAGTCTGAAATTTTCCAATGAAGCATTCCTTCAGATGGATTATTATAAACAACACAACATTACCTCTTGCCATTTCCACTGAAAAGGGTTGCAGACAAGCTGTCGTCCTTGTAAGGCTTGCATAAGGAAGTATAACTGGTCACGGAGTTTCCTGAATCTGAAGCATTGTCTCTGTCAGTGAGCTTCAGCTTCTCTGGAGAGGCCAGACCTTGACAAACGTTTCTCTTGTTGTCAGTGACACTCGCCTGAGAAACGCCAGTTTTGCTCGATGGTGGAGATGACGTGTCATTCCCAGAATCGTAATCATGTGAACCATCAGTCTGGATTGATAAAGGCTGAGACCCTTTTTCATGTAAGAGCTCGCTTCCAGGTTTTGATAACAAAATCTGCAAAGAGACAAACAGGTTGCAGCTTAGAAGTAATTGTGTGCTTACAACTATAACCTGTTACCTGCTTTGATGCATTGTGAATACTCTAGTACAAAGGCATTTATTTCCGTGAAAACACAAAGAGGAAATTTCTTTTTTTCTCTCTCTCTCTCTGGACAGAAAACTGAAAGATAGAGACATCATGCAGATTTAAAGCATGCGATTAACCTCAAAAGAAAGTTGGAAATCAACTAAAGTCAAAGAAATCAACAAGAAACAGTTTGTCTAAACTAAAATATCTGAACAAGAGAAGAGCAGATAAGAAAGAAAAAGTACACGTGGATAAATCTACCAGTCAGGTCTACTTGGAGTGAAGAGAAAAAGTAAATAGCCCCATTGAAAAAAGCCTCATTTAAAGAACACTGAACAAACAGCACAAAATGGGTATTATGTATGAAAGAAAAGGATTGCAGACAAAGAGAGATCCCATCAGTCTAACTAAGAAAGCCCTCAGAATAGGACAGATGACTGTGATCTTTTTTTTCCTGTCAAAAGTAAACAATTAGCCTGCACCGACCTACAAGTAAATCCCTAAATCTGCGGATAGCATCCACTTACCAATCAAGATTTCCTCCTTAAGTAGGTAAGGTGTAAGAAAAAGGGAAGAGCGGGCAACATAAGTGCATCATTAGAGTCGTAAATAGCAAGAAAAAGACAATAACCCTCTCTTCAAACCCAGAGCCAGTTAGACTTTTGTTGGCATGTTCCCTTTTCTTTCCTTAATGGTGCATTGTTTTGGGAGCTTTTGGAAGCGAGAGGACTTCATATGTGTGAACTCAACTGCACGCTGATTTTAGACATTTTGCACTGCAAACACTTAGAGATGAAAAAAAGATGCTGACTTTCCAAGGAAAATAGAAGAGAAACCTTAAGAAATAATGATATATCTTCACTTATGGATTACAATACGCTCTAAGCTTAATCCTGTCCTCTCTTTCTTTCTAGTCTTTTTTAGTATCATTTCAATGGTCGACACGACAGGCCAACACATGGGGGGATTTAAACATTTTGTTTCTGTGCTTCTACCTTCCTCTGTACGTTTGCATCTGCCCATAATCTGTGTACTCAGCAGTAAAAGATTTCACTTACAGAAACATGCTTCACTGTCACCTTTAGATATTTGGGCTGTGCCCTCAAATAAATATTTCAGCTGTGCTATGCAAATGATTCCTGTGTGCTTTCCTTTCCTTTTGTTACGACCACAAAAGAAATTCAACACATGACATTTTCAGAGAAGTCACCATTCTTTGATAATCAAACACATTTATGTTGACTGTGAAACTGAAAGTCTTTTTTCTGCCCTGCCATACCTACCTGTACCTTTTTTGGTTTGCTTTTTTGGGGGAAGGAAACGTTAATAAAAATCATACTATATTAATTTATTTAAATCAATGCAAGCACCTGTGAACAATTCTGATAAAGTAAAGCTGACCCCTCTGTCTTGGGGAAACTGAATGTCAAGCATAATTCAAAATATATATTAATTGACTGAATTTCAATTAAAACCCTGTGGTGTGTAATTAAAGACATCTGTCTGTGCAATTAGCATAATTTAATGATTGCTGGGGAGAAATTAAATACTCTTTATGCTCCAATAACCATGACAATGATTTCAAAGCCATAGCTGTGTTTTTGTGTCTCTTTGGGAGAATTTTTTTTTTTTTTTTGTGGGAGATCACAAAAAATATAAATAATAATAATAATAATAATGATAATACTTAACCTGCAGTAAAGAGCCATGTTAAAATTCAAATTCTGTTGCTTAGAAGTGGTCAAAAATGGATGTAGCGCCCCAAGAGTTGAAATTTAAAAGGAAATATTGTATTTCATTTATTTATTTGTTTATTTATTTTGGTGCAGACAGAACAATGTCACATATTTGTGAACGGTCGGACAAGATGCAACTGAGTATGATTCACCTTTGTAAACACAAAGGTGGAAGGAAAAAAAAAGAAAAAAATATATAATCTACTCAGCTCTGTAAAGCTTTTCTGTTGTTTTTTTCTCAGGGCCAAATAAAATGTAACTATAAATACTCAAAGTAAATGTTCATTTTCAGTTCAACCCAGACTCTGCTAATGTTCCAGTTATATCTTACACTGTGCATGCTTTTAAAACTGTTGTTGGTGTTGAAGTTATATTTTAGTTGTAGCAGCTGTAATTATAATTCTATCATTAGAGTTAAAACCACTGGACACATTATTGAGCACTCTGCAGGAACAACTGTAATAGTAGAAACTAAATGTGTGCTTAGAAACGGATCTTGAAAATAAAGGTTGTTGATGGTGTTATTTTCAACCCATGGGAACATAAGATTTCAAAACACTGTATTCTGTGTTATTAGTATTATTGTTGTTGTATATAAAAATAATGGAGGAAAAAAAAAGAGACTTGACAAAATGAATGCAAAACAAAGGATTCATTAAATGAGCTCAAAATCAGACCATGTTGAGTCATTTTGTAAAAAGAAATCCCTAAGAGAACTCATGGGTTTGAATGTCCTCCTGGCAATAATTTCTTTATCAAAGCACCAAGATTTTATTTTATTTTATTTTTTCTCTATTGAGAAAGGGTTTCCAAAAACACTTGTCTCACTGTTGCAATCTTGCTTTGGGAGCATCGTCATCGAGGAGTACTTACGGTGCTGGTTGAGAGGATGGAGCGATATTTTGGAGCCGTTTTACACACTGATTTGGTTGCTGCTGGTCTCCACTTCATGTCCCCGTGGCTTTGCACTCCGTTGGTTTTCTCTCCTACACCTGCCCGGTCTCCTAAATCCTGATGTACCACTGATTTCTGCAGATGGTTTCTGTCGAGAAATTCTCCACTTAGTTTTCATGACATAGAGCAGCACTTACGCACAACAATGTCAGCGAGGCATCTGAATTTACATGAGCAACATTTTCATCTATTGTGTTTCTTTTTTTTTTTTGGCAGGATTGGAAATTGAGTTACAATGTATATTTGAATAGAACATGAAAACTATCCTAACAAACAATTACTAATTTCTTGATTTGATATATTTTTAAAACTTCTTATGTTCCAAGGATTGTCACAGTAAAAAAAAAAAAGCTATGCACATAACTCAATTAGTAATTTTAGAAATAGCTCTGCAATGCAATAAATTATCATTATACCATATCATTATATGACTGTAATCAAATTTGAGCTGTAATTGCATTTGATTGATTTAACTCAGATTTGGGTTTATTCTTTTCTGCCCAATAATGAATAACAATAACAATTATTATTATTTTATATCGATAGCTTTTTTGATCATATTTCTGATTGATGATATTTTGAAAACTGCACCTCAAAATGAAGTTGACCATTCAGTGATGTTCAGTGATGTCCCTGAGGATGCCAATCTTTGTATCACATGCAAAACACTGATGAATTATGATTCTACAATCAATTATCACCGCTGAAAGCATCCACTTCCTACGTAGCTCGGCATGCTATTACTGTTAAGTCTTAGAAATACACATTATTTGAAGTCCAGACTTTTGCGCTATATCTTTATAATTGAGTGCATTGATCTGTGAATTGAATTCGGGGGCCATTTCTTGTGAAGCACTGATAAGAGCTGGCCATGCCTTAGATCAGGAAGTCACCTCTGCCTTATCAGTCATCACTGTGGTGTGATGAGGAACTCAGCAGACACCAAGGACTGATAAGATAAAGAGAGCAGGACTGACGTGAGGAGGAGGGATGGGGTTCTCACCTGTCCTCTGTGGAGGAGCGGCGGGAAGAACTGTATGACTCTGACCTCCGATAGCGACGCTTCCGTCGCGAGTGAGTCCGGGAGCTATGGGAGGTGATGAGGAGAGCAGAGGGAAGATGGCACAAGGGGCAATTAGCAATTAGATATTTACATGCCAGTGTTTCGTAAGCAGAACACATCCAGTCTTTTTACGTGACAATCAATATCTGGGCCTAATTCTGGCCGTTTGAGCACTGGCTATTTTTAAGTCAGGCTTGGGTCACACCTTCCGCTGTCTGTCTCTGCAGAGAGCTGTGTGCATGTGAAAATGCAAGTGTTTTCAGTAGCAGCATCTGCAGCATTCTTAACTATTCTTGCATTAAACAAAATATCTTGTAGATAGAGGTAGTGATTTAGTCGACCACTGCATGGATACACTCAGAAGGTACTCATAAGAAAACTAAAAAAAAGTACTTTTACTCTAGTAGAAATATAGTAATATAGTACTTTAAATGACATACATATTTGCTCATATATTGGTTCTTAAATCCTTAACTAATATTTTTTAGTTCCTCCTCCACTAGTTGAGCGCTTCCTCACAGTTCAAATAAATCAAATTGTGGTAATTGTGGTTTCATTGTTCATGTTATTTATCAAGTTAAATAACTACTATAATTTACTAAGCTGTAAGCTCTATTTACAGTTAAACTCAAAACCTTAATTTTTTTTAGTGGGCTCAGGGAAACCTGAAACTTCTATTTAGTTATGTTGCAATAGATTTAGACTGCTGGGGGAACTCATGTGGTGCACTCACACTCACATGATTTTTAACTTGGTTCTTCATTTCCCTAGTTTGTATCTGTCCTTTCTGTCCTGTCCTCCCTCTCCTTTTGTTTCTCCTGCTCCTGGCCTCTCTCTCTGGTCTCTGCCACGCCTCCCTCCTTCCTTTTCTCTCCCCACAGCTCCCCTGTCCCCCGCTTTTACTTTCACCTGAACCGGTCGAGGTCGATGCTGCACATCTTTGAGTTTTTTCTCTCTCCACTGATGCCTGGTGCTTGCTCATTGTGTGAGCTGTTGGGTTTCTCTTCTCTCTATATTATATAAAGGTTTCTGCCTTACTCGGTACAGTGTCGTGAGATAATGTATGCTGTGATTTGGTGCGATGCAAATAAAAGTGCATTCAATTGAATTAATATGACAAAGCAAAAATGTGTTGATGCCGCATCAGGCTGTAGAGATGTGGTTATTGAATGAGATGCAGTCATAAGTTTAAACACATTGGAAATAATTTAGATTATGGATTTTTTTAGATCAAAGTGGACTCAAAGAAGCTTTGTAAATAAATTGATGAACCTGGGGCTTAAAGCGTTCACTTAGCCTTTACAGCTCTATATATTTAAAGATGTACTGTTTCAAATAAGCTCTTTTTCAAGGATGTCATCGTGTCCTCTCCGTGTTAAACACCAATGTTCTCATCGACTTACTATGTGACATGGGCCTGAAATAGGGGAAGTGTGTTTGAGGAAAACAACACATGGAGAATACACCAGAGAAGCTGAGAATTGGAGCATCAAAAACTCAAAGGATCAAAATAAAGCAGAAGGCTATGGTTCATGGTAAAGTAAACAGCAACTGAACTTGGCTCTGTGTTAACAAACAACTGCCCACTCCTCCAAAGTCAAATCCTATAATGTTACATGATCACAGCATGAAAATGGTTTTTCTTTCCCTTTCAACACTTTTATTTTTCATATCTCTGATTCCCATTTCTAGAGCTTTCAAACAATTTTACTCGTAGCAATGGTTTTTTCATGCTTCACTAAAAAGAGAGACGGAGAAATAAATACAAGTTACATATTTCTGAATTCACCCGTCATGCCCTTTACATTGGAGGAAGCCTCTCTTTCTTCCTAAGCAATGAGTTGCCCTGAAAAGAGTGAACCCATTCACTCTTTTCAGGGCGGAGGAAAAAAAAAAAAAGTGATACTGTAGGTTTTGCGAGACTATGTGATTCTGATGCAACAAACACACACAGACCTTTTTTTGTGCTTGCGTTCATCCTTCCTCTTATGTCTTAAACTTGAAGAGCTGGATGAGACGAAAGAGAATAGAAACATGAGCAGGGAGTGTTGAGATGGACACAGACATCAAGCAGACATGTGTCCATGTAAGAACAGTTCCCCTTTAAGTTTGTTCTTCTACAGAGCCTCAGTGAAATCCCAGAGTAGTCATACATACCTGTGCTTCGACTTCTTGGAGGTGTATCTGGAAGAAGGGAAAAACACAGTACGTTTTTGGGTAACTTAAAAATAAACGTTAATAATGTTAATAATGTTTTTAATATTGTTATAGTAGACAACAACTACCTATGCCGCTTGCTTTTCTTGGAGCTCTTCTTCTTCTTCTTTTTCTTCTTCCTTGGTGGCGACAGGCTGTGGGAGGGAGACCTGAAGCAGGAGACCAATAAAGTATATAGTGACATTTGTTCTGTACACCTCTGTTTATTTATTTCAGGAAGCATGACAAAGATGTAGAACATATCACTGCAGTCACCTTTTTCTTTTCCTCTTGCGCTCAGACTTTCTTTTCTTTTTCTTTGCCTTGAGCCGAGGGTAGAGGTCCTCATCATAGGAGGAGCTGCAGGTAGAGACAAAGACACTTTGATATCATTTCATGTCACGACTATTAGAAGCCACATTTGGATTTTTAATTACACTATTTATGAATTACAATATCTGCCCCTTTGGAATTTTATTTTAAGTACTATCCATTAAATCATAGTCACTTTCTGCGAGCCCCCTTTTGCCCAAAATCCCGTTAAATTTGGCATAATGGAAATGTAAACTGACAAAATTAATGTAAACTTGTTTTGAAGCTGCATTGCCATGTAGGTCATCTAAAAGAGCAACCACTTTGATTTTATATTTCTATTTATTTGAAACAGGGCACACGTACAACAAAAAGGGATACACGAACATTCTGTCATTTTGAAATAAATTAAGCCTTAAATAAATAAGGAAAATGACTGCCCATTAACGAGGTTGTTGCTAAGTGCTGTGTTTTCATTACAGATGGTAAGAAATGAACCGTATCTAAAACAGGACACAGACCTTCACTGCTCAGTCACAGCATTAGTTACATGATTTCCTGTTTTGAATCATCATGGAAGAAAACAAGACTCTCAAGAGTTGCCACGACCAAATCACGCTATGTATTTGTATGTTTTTAGGTTCTGTACGTTGCTATAGTTCTATCAATATGATGAATTGACAACATACATAGTAGATCTCACACTAGTATTTGGTGCAGGCTGCATATTAAATGCTTTTCTTTCACTCGGAATGCACTGTGGGACTATTGCAAACAAGTCAGTCAAAACACATCAATGAATTTAGCTATAAACACTACATCATCCAAACAGAGCTCTTGGAAAAGAACTCTCTTTCTGTTGCTGGTGCTTCTGCCGTGGTGCAAGCAAATACTGTGGAATGAGTGGATACCACATTGCCATCAATTTACAACGCCTGCTATGAATTTGGCCATAGCAAAAAACTGTTCTGCTTATTTCTTATACTCGTCTCCAGCACCAAGAGCCAGAACTGCCCAAAGCCAATCATGTTCCCCTGGGGGTTACATTTTAACACTGTATTGAAAGAAAAAAAAAAAAAAACATCAAAAAATGGATGATCAGTCATCAACCATTCCATGCTGATGAACTTGGCTCGTGACAGGAAAGCATTTTAATGGTTTTGCTCAATGTACTGAATAAGCTGGACTGTACTGAAGAAACAATTTGGCCCTTTAATGCAACACATAAATTACTAAAAATGTCCATAGTTTTAATAAATATCTGAGTGAGAAAGTGCTCAGGATCACTGTTTTCATATGTCCTTTTATTGATTGAAAGAAACTTGTTCATTCGGTTTTCTCTGTGCATAGAAGTGTCAAACTCCCTCTATGAAAGACTCAAAGGTCTCCAAGGTCAATTTCCACCTGAAATAATTTACAAACCAATAACCCTAAAAGAATGGGTGGAGTAAAATAAGCAACATGACTCATCACTGGCACTGCACAACAGCACTGAAATGCATCCTGATTCCCTTCCAAAACTACCACCAGTGAGATTATCTGGGAACCAACTGTCCCACATGAGATGATCCCATCACACCAGACTGAGGAAATCCTATCCAGACTGATAAAAAGCACAAAGCAGATCACACGCTAGTGGGCATCAGTGGAGTCAAGAAAACATAGCTATTTTCCTCAAAGAGGCAAATGTGTGTTACATCCTATCAACTGCCTGGTTAACTTTGCCTGGTTAACTTTATGTTACCAGGTCCTTCAATAATGTATGCGTGCAGTTGACCTCTTTCTTTGACTAACATGGTTTGTTAATAAAAACATTTGTTCTAATCTTAAAGTGTAATGTGTATATATAATCAATTAGTGAGCTCTATAGAGTTAAAAAAAAAACACAAGGAAAAAAAAACAAAAAACATTTAAAACAATGTTGATTAGTGACAACTAATCAACCACAACCCTGCACTTCCCGATCAAATCTGTGCTGGATGAGCTGCTTTATGAGAAGATCCAGATCCAATTACTTATTAGTCAATAAACATTTTTTTGGACCGAAAACCTTATGTTTTCTATTGGGGGAAAAAACAGTTAATATCACCAGGACATTTACCTGACTTAACAAAGTTCTTTTAGAGTCACACAACGTTATACAGCAGACTTTGTGGGCTGACTATAGGATCCTATATGGCAAGTGAATAATAATGATACGAGGACAATTAATGAAATATGGCTTTCACATTAACGTTGATGTCAGCAATGTCCTGTCTTTTGCTGCCATGAGCATTCCCTCAGGTGGGGCCGACATCACAAGCAGGTTGTTGTAATTGTAATGAGTTGTTTGTTAAAAGTGTTGTAGCCAAACTTGTCAATTATTATTTTGGAAGGTCGACATGATAGCACCACATCTAAATACATTTGTGTTGCATCTCCGCCTTTGTATTCCACCGTTACTATGAAACAAGAAAAAAAAATTAAATCACAGAATGCCGGAGAATGATGGGCATATGAATAGTCTCTGTAAATGACACTAAGTATGTATTTAGAAATAAAAATGAAGGAAAATACTTGTGGTAACTAGAAAAAAAAACACTAGAGTTATATGATATTCCTGCCTTTTGTCTGTTCTTCTCTGACAGCGTCAATTTGTATTTATAGAGAAAAGAAACTTGTAAAGTTCCATGTTTTGACCATATTGTGATTGCTGTCCTTTTCATTTGCTCTTTGAAAATTACGTGTAAAAAAGGAGACGAAGAATTCTGAAGAGCCACAGGTGCACTGAATGGATCTTTCAAGTACAAGATGTCTGAAAGTAAGGGGCGAGCAAACATGCAGGGCGATGCAGCGCGAAGACTAAAAATGCAAGAAGAGGCTGATTGCGAATGGCGAGCTGCCGTACAGTGGACTTATAGACGCACTTTACTGGGGAAACTGGAAAGGCTGCCTGCTATCAGTTAAATTTAAGTGCCAAAAGGCTGTCATGTCACGCACAAGAATCTGAATACCTATTTTGAATCCCTTGAGATTTGTTCCATGTCGAGTTTTCGCAACAGGAAACATGACACTGCGTCCTGAAGTGCTGGAGAGGAAGTGAAACTAGAAATATTCCTCAGGAAAAATGTTTACTGATGTTGTAAATCTAGTAGGAAATAGTGGAAATAGTGGAGTGGCAATTCAGCGTACTCTTACGTCATAGTAGGCCTTAACCAGCAAGCCAGAAAACATTTTTCGAACTGACAAGCCCACATGTGGACAGATATATGCAGAAAAATCAACTGAATCAACAAATTAAGCCGATCATGTGAATGATGTACTGAAAAGTTAATCATCTACTTTAAAAAAGAGCCGAACAAGGACATACTTCATGTCTACCTCCTGTTGTGTCCTTGCACTGCTGCGGGCTTGCAGTCGAGGTTCACCCTTTCAAATGATTTGTGGGTGATGGATGAACCCCTTCAAATGGGCATAAAATAAGAGGATATCAAGACGGTCAGGATTAGTGTGCAAAATTCGACGAATACAAGTGCTGTGGTGGGAGGAGCCGAGGCCGATCAACAAAACTGAGAACAAAGTACTTTGCTCGTGTTAGAGAACAACACCCTGTGATAAAAAAGAAGGTGCTTTAAACCCAATATTGTTCTGTTTAAGTATTTTTTAAATCACATTTGACAGCTGATTTTACAAGGTATAAAGTTTAATTGATATCTGTTTGACTATAAAAATTCATTAATTTTACCTATTCATTTCAAGAGTCTGACGTGTTATTCTGAAATAGGCGCCTGTAGCACTACTTTGGCCTTTTTTTCCATTCGCTTTGACTTGACAAAACATTTGTCGCGTTCCTCCTTGTAAAATGAAACATTTTCTTTGCGTTCAAGAGACTGTAAGCTACACAAATCAAGCATTATGAACTCATAACACTGACAAATGTTTCTGACCATATCTGAACATCTGCTAAAACAGTAATTAAAATAATAATCATTTTTTCACATTTTCAATGATTAATGACTTCATTAATGTTTATTAATATTAATTATTTTGTAATCTTTATACTTCTGTCTCTGGTTCTGGTATGATTACATGACCATCCAAACCTTAATCATGCATGTATGAGGTTTCTGATGAGCTCAGAACATTGTGGACCTGTGAACGGCTCAACAGAATACAAGATAATGAAGTTTAACACACAGTTTTGAAATGTCCCAGCTCTTGTGCCCAGATCAGACCCAGACAATGTCCGGCTGCTTCTTCATACATGGACAGAAACCTACAGAAAATGTCTGCACCCAATATCCCAGACATTTTTCAGCTACAATGCCTGAAAACAACTTAAGAAACAACAGAATGTTGTGTGGTTTAAACAAGAACAGAAATTAAGCATTAAAGACTAACTGAATTTTTCTGAATGACATTTTAAATATCCTGACTGATAATTTTAGATTTGCCTGAGCTCCTCCAAACAGCATTTGCCTTTTATGTGTCAAATCGTAAGAAAGGTACATCCACGTTGCACAGGCAGCAGGTCATGTGCATAGGTGAGTGTGAAGAGAACCGATCCCGACTGTGACAAACTGCACTCCTTGATGCACGTGACGGCAGAGCTCTGGAGACTCCTGTTTCTTTGGATGCAGTAGACTGTCGTGTCGTAACAAATGGCTCTGCTCTGTAGTCGGCAGTTTGGGAGCATTAAGAACTGAAATGCATTAGGGCTGATTAGACAGACCAGGCCCAAGTACCCTTTGCTGGTAATGAGAACGCTTTGTCACTCATTAACACTTCTGCCATTCTGGCCTTGTAAAAAGAAAAACAAAAAAAAAAAAAGAGAAGAGGGCAATCATTTGCATTTTTGTTTTCTCGCCAGCAGAAACAGTTTCTTTTGATGAGGTGGCAAGAATGAAAGGGAGGATGAGAGAGCAGTCAATTGCCAGCATCACTGGGAATGGTGATTGTGTGAAACAATGGTCTATAAAAAAAAGGGATTCAGGGACATCAGATGAGAACACACTCAACTCTGAATACAGTCTATGTTCTCGATGAGTGTGTTACTTTCCCCCCCTTTTGCCGTCATGCATAAATACCATGAATGAGTACATGTAATTTTGTCCTAAAAATATATCTCTTGCTTGGTGTCCACTGGCTTGCGTTTGTATTCACAGCATTTTGATTAGTACGGTCAGGATCAAATGGATTTCTTGTGTCTTAAATGCAGAGTGGTGAGCGTTTGCTGGTACGTACTTATCACAACTACGTCTGACATCTAAAACGTCGCTCATACAGCAAAACGTATTTTTATAGCGGCAGAGTGTTGGTGCCACATGGTTTCATATTATGATTAACGTCGGCCGTGGTGTTGCTGCTGCTGCTGCTGCTGCTACTGTTGCTGCTTCCCAATTAGCAATACAAAAAAACAGTTACAATAGCAAATGTCTTTCTGAACAGTGGAGATTTAACTCAGCAGCCGCTTGGAAAGAGATAAAAAATGTAAACATTTTGTTTTCATAAATTTCCTCTTTTCTTCCCTGTACAGTATTTCATGCATTTCTTTTAAAAAGCCAGTGAGCCTTGATGGCCACTGGCCGATGTTAGACGCGCCCACAAGGCATCAGCAGCTCCGTCAAGGTTTCCTTTGTTTGTTCTGTCTCATGCTTACCTCCTACCCCTGCTGACCTTGTGGTAAACAAGATGTGTACGGGAGCATCATTGCATGTGAACAACCTCCCAGACACGGGCCTGCTTTTTATTGCGTTGGTAAACACTGTATTTGTGATATACTTTATATATTCAAAGGTGTGATCCATAATTAAACTCTTGTCTGACCGTCAGAGGCGATTGCTCTAAGACAGCAAGGGGAACTCTGCTTCGGGTAAAATGTCATAAAATACATGGTCAAATATGTAATTGATCTCTATGAGACAGCACAAAATGGTGATTGGATAAATGCAGCAAAATCATAATTTCTAGAGAAGCTCAGTATCTCCCAACGGAGCAGAGGGCGGGCGCTGATGTTGGGCCGATGCATGATCATAGGAGGAACTGTCTGAAAGGCAGAACCACTTTTTCATTGACAGCATTGTAGAAATGCACAAGATACTGGCAGAGCGGAGGGCAGATTGTATGTACAGTATAGTAACTGAGCCCGAAATGAGCTTCCCCTCTTTTAAAAGCCAGCAACTGCTTCTACTGTCCATCCGTCCAGCCCATACTTGTGAATCTTACAAAATGTCTTCAAATTGGGTATTAAATGTTTGCTTGGACTTGAGGATCATATCATTATCATGTACCTGGAAAACAATGGTGTGGACTGTCATTGTTGGTTTGTAGAGGCAGATGTCATTCAATTTACGTTTGACAGGAAACGTCAAAGAGGCATTTATTTTATTTAGTGCATCAGATCAGAATGAAGGCCAGTTGCAAGGATGTTTAAAGAAGAGTACACTATGTCATAGTATGGACTGCATTTATATAAGTTTTTTCTAAATTAGTGATCACTCAAAGTGGTTTTCAAATTTATATCACTCATTCACACTATGGTGGTGTAGCGTCCACCAATCAGGTTCCTGTATGACACAGGAACCAGATTACTGGACAACTGCTTTACCTCTTGAGACATTTTACCCACTACACTTAATGGGCCTGTTGGTGGATGTGGATCAGAAGTTAGAGTGGGTCATCCACCAAACTAGAGAGCCATGTTGAAGTGCCCTATGTCAAGATGCTGGATCCCGAATTTCCCCTGTGAATACTTCATTTACAAACTGTTCAGCCTGAGCTTTCCCTCAAATATGCTAATTTTTAATTCTGTCCATCCTGGTCACTCTCAAAGAAAATCTCAGCATCTTCAGATGTGCCACCTACAGCTCCAACCCTTGTCTTTCAGGCAGTACCGCTGACTTTCAGTCCAGTTTTACATATCACTGGCTCTGCCTCTGTTGTAAAACTGCAAAGGCTTCAGAGGTGTCAGATTCATTTAGAATATTCTTAAGGAACTGTTCTCTTCACCACCTGAGAATAAGACAAGTGGAAACTAATCATGGTGTATGAATAGGCCTGTTTACATTGGTCTTTTTTTTCCTCTCTGAGTAAAGCTTCTAAGGAGTCTTCAGATGTTCTGTTAAATGACTGTATCGCCAGCTGCATAATATACAAAAACACCTCCAAAAACAAAAAGAAACTTGAAAAGTTCATCATCACAAATCATTCACTTTTGTCTGCGATGCAGCAACTTTTAAGACGAACTCACCTTCTCACCCTGCGATGACTGTGATGTTTGCGTCCTTTTCCTTTTCCATTTCTGTTGACAGCATCCAGCCTGGTGTCAGCTACTTTTCCCTCATCAGTCTTAAGTGGCTGACAGACGCTTGTTTCTGTGCTGTGAGGAGAGAGAAAAAAAATACATTTTGATTTTGTGTTTTTTTTTTTTTTTTAATTTCTAAGAAGAAATTTTCCAGGTGCTTTTTCTAGTTGCCCACATCAATTGTTTCTACAATATAATACAGGTTGTCATGCATGCATGTTTTTGGTCTCATTTCTTATTATAAACCACAACATATACTTTGCGGCCATCATCACGAATCAGCTACTCAGACTCTTCTTTATGCAATATTGTAAATCAGTTTTAAAACTGAGGAAATGAAATGGGCTGGAAACCTTCTGGTTTTTGTTTCTAGTTTGAACAGTCACAGAGCAGGCTGTGGTTGCCCGCAGTCAGTTTGTGTGATGAGCATGCTGACCAAAATGCAACAGAAATCAGCTTCTTTTAAATGTGCAGATAGCTAAAGATAGGCAAAAAATAGGCGTGAAAAAAAAAACTATAGATGTTTCTGAATACCCGCACCTCACGTTGCTCACCTGACTTTACACGGCAAACTGAAGACAGAGTCTTGACCCAGATATCCTCTGTCTACCCTCAGAAATATTTCAAAATATTAGCTGTTGCCACTAAAATGATAGTCATCAAAAAATAGCCAGTGTTTTGGTGTTTCATTTTTTTCAGCTATTTTTACTAAAACCGAAGATTTCGATTCATAGTCAAATGCAGCTGCAGAGCAGATGACTTAAAAACCACAACGATTGGATGTGAACACACGGCACAAGCCCGGTTTATTATCCTCTGTTTTCGTCAAGGGAGATTTGAGCATAATTACTCATTCTCCTCTTCTCCGAGTGGCTCCTGTTTGATTGTAATGAGAAGATAATCAAAGCCAAAGATTAGGCCATCAACTTCATCCTCCTTCTCCCCTTTCGGTGATTGGCTAACAGGAGCCATTGCTTTCTATCTTTCTCACCTTTCGTTTTGTTCTGCTTCTTTGCATAATAGCAAGTGCCCCTGGCAGGGAACTAATAATTTAAAATGGCAGCCTGGGTACTCCAACATGACATGAGTGTTTGCGGGGTGATGGGGAGATAAAGACAGCCACCGGAAGGATAATTAGTCTGATCAAGGAGGTTGATGGGAAGGGGAGCCTTAAAAAAACCTGGTGATTTGTCTGAACTTCTCCCATGTGTTGACAGAAATGCAAATTAAATCTGA
Source organism: Brachirus orientalis (assembly GCA_016785285.1). Classification (NCBI taxonomy): domain Eukaryota; kingdom Metazoa; phylum Chordata; class Actinopteri; order Pleuronectiformes; family Soleidae; genus Brachirus; species Brachirus orientalis. Next base: position 3,397,937 of record JAFBJR010000190.1, read on the forward strand.
CTCTATTGATACCTGAACTAGATTAATTGTAACACGAATACATTTTCTCTGGACTGACCTTGTCTTGTGATTGCATGAATTAGGACTAACACAATAGTCAAAAAAGGGAAAATTAATGAATACCGATTTGATTAAATGATCATTCGTTTCTGAACAAAAATATGTGTTTAAGTCTTCTTAATTGTGACAATGGGCTGTTTTCCTGGTTATACTGTACATCGTTGTAAACCAAATATGTTCATTCCAATGAAGTGATATGATTTAAAAACTAAAGCAACAGCAACTTGGTGGATCTTGTAATGTCCCTTTGGCAGAATAAAAGTATCCAGCTTCTCTTTCCCTGGGTTATTTTGGTCATTTTTGAATGATTTAAATGATTTGAGTTCACATTTTTCAAGAAGTTGGAAAGGACTCAGTCAACCTGAAACAGAATATTGTATTTCTAGTCAAGATTTTACAGTGAAACTAACAATGACACGATTTCGATAAATTCCTTTATATTTAGAAAACAGACTTTTCATTTCATTATTGGAAAGACACAGTGTAGAAAAAAAAAAACAAGAACAACAGTAATGTATTGTCCAGTACTTTACTCATAACTTAATTCACCTATTGAGGGCTTTGCACCAAAAAGGCACAGAGTGAAAAAAATTGTTGTTATTTAATCCATTTGTAATACAAGTGTCTGAACAACACATACAATTTACTTGACAGAGTAAAACAAAAAGAAAAAACATTTGCATGGCTGGGCACCACAATTAGTATCCCTAGAAAAAAAAAAAAGCCGGAGGAAAATGACCCACAGCTCAGTTTACTGGACCCCTTTCTCCGTTTATTCTTTGCTGCCTTTATTAGATTTATGACTCATCCTTTTTACATCAAATAATTGAAAGTAACTAAGTAACTTTTACTCAAATTACATTTTACTTTTACTCGAGTAGCTTTTTAGATGGGTACTTTTACTTTTACTTAAGTAAGATTTTACTTAATTACAATTTTTCAGTAATTTTTCCACCTCTGATAAAAACTAATGCAATTCCTTCAGAGTAACCGATAACATAGAGTCACATTGAAAACACTGATTTATGACAATGTCAGCGAATGGCATTCCTCTTGACTTTATGACCCCTCTCTCTTGCTGCACATGAATGAATTAGCACACCTGCCAAGGTGACAATGAGTAATAATGTCACTGGAGACTGAGAGAAGTGACTGTGTGCTGTGACAAGCCCTTGTTTCTGTTTTTGTCAGCGAGGAATCCTTTCACTCTTCTCAACGCTGCTCTGTGATGCACTGCTACTGCAGGAGATGGTTAACATTTACTGACAGATGATGCAAAAAAAAAAAAAAACATGCTACAAACAGCAAGTCTTTCACTTCTGTGCAACCAATACATTCTAAATCTGAACACACTGCTTTACCAAATACATCTGAGAGGAAGTTGTCTTCAGTAATTAAATCGACAATCTTATTTCCCAGTCTGGGAATTTGGACACAAACCATGATAGAACTTTTTTTGTTTTCCATAAACATAAAAAAAATGACAAGACTAAAAAATAACAACATGACCTGCCAACAACTGATTCATAAAGGCAAAAATTCAGCTTAATTGTGATGATGTGATACTTTTTTTTACATGTCACAGCAAACACAAAGTCTGCCAGCTCACAAAACAAGCAATTTGAGGATTATCTTAGACATTAAAAAATTGTAATAAGCATTTTTCCTGCTGTTTTATATTTGCTGACCGAGTGATTAATGAGAAAATAATCACTGGAGCAATCAAAGTCAAAACTCTAAAATAGTTTTAGAGTTAAGAATAGTAAGTAAACAGAATTATTAGTAGATAGGATATTTGCATGACTGCAGCAGTTACATCAAAAACTCCAGCACCGTGCTGGGAATTACATGCAAGTCCATAAAACAGTCAGTCTGAATCACAAGAGAATCATCAGAGTTTGTGTACAGTGTCATTGCCCACAGCCCATTTATGATGTAAAACTGAGATAGAGTGCTACGATATCTGCCAGGAACTGCTCGCTATAATCTGCCAGCTGTTTTGCAGAACACCGACTCACTGTTGGAGGGCTCATAGTCGCATCAGCTGTCACCATACAGGTGTGTGAGGAGTCATGCAGGCAGCCATTCAACTGAGCAGCAAAAGCAACACAGTGCTGCGGTGTTCGAATTAAAAACAACAAAAAAAAAAAGTGTCAAAATCAAAATCACACCGAGGATTAACACAAATAACACTCTCAGCTGCCTCAATTATGTTCTACTAGATGTGTTTACATATGCACTCAAGTGTTTACTCAAAGCATTTGAGGAAAGGTGCCAAATATTTTGCTTCAGCGGGCATTCAGTTGAGTGCAGAGGTGGGATGCAACAAACTGCATAATAGCATTGAAACGCAACCTTTTATTTTAATGGCCCACTGCGAATCCGATCGTAGCAGATAGGGTGATGAGATGTGCATTTCCTACTCTGCGATCTCATTTACTCCTGAAGGGACAAACAAATGGGGTCCCTTTTAGCTTTGTTTTGCCCTGGGGGGGGGGGTAGTGTCAAGCACAGTGAAGTGTGTCTGGTTAATATACATGGTTATTTGATTTCCTTGCTAGATGTGAAGATCAATATCGCACCCATCTCTCCATTACAAACATTAAGCTTTTGTTAGCAAAACTTTACACAGGCACTTGCCACTATAACGCACTCACCACAAGGCTAACTCCTCTTCCCATTACAGTTGTTTGAACATAAGATGACAAGCTATTGATTACATCCTTGTATCTGCCACCGAGGTGTGACACTGTTAACCATCTCTTCGCATAACTGCTTGAGAGTGTGGACATAAACAGCAGGGAAAAACACAATTAAATGACTAAAACGGAATTTTGTGTAAGAAAAGTGCACTTATTGTCTTTCTAACCCCTTTTGATCATCTTCCGACCCCTCTCCCTCTAGTTAATGTTACAAGACTATGTAGCATTACAAATCCCAGACTGAGAACCAGTGAAAAAGAAGATTTATGAATAAACTTATATTTCTATGCTACTTCATATTCAGGTTCTGGTGTTTACTGATGTGTGGTGTGTAGCCTTTCAAATTTTAAAGACACCAAAAAGATGTCTTGAACAATAACAAAGAAATATTTGTCTCCATTTCTAAAAAAAAGGGCTCCAGGCTCCCCACCATGCCATCCTCGGAGATACCCCTGTTGTCCTGCTGAGTGCCAAGAAGACTCACACCTAATAGAGCAAGTGAATAACAAACAGCGGTAAATTAGCTAGAGGACATATGTGGAGGGATCAATACAGCTAACCTTACAGCAACAGCAGGAAAACAACATCCTTATTGGATTGTACATCCTAGTAAGGGGATGCGAGATTTAAAGTCCAACTAAATCTACTATTCAGTGTCTGCTTTGGAGCATTGTAAGACACACATGGCTTTAAATTAAAGCTGTCCCGCTGGAAATATAGCTCAAAATATGACTACTTTCAAACAAATCATTTCATTGAATAAATGCTGATGAAGATAACAGCTTGTCAACATGTCAGTTGGAGCTGATAACGCAAACTGACGAAGGATTTGCCTGACTTTCATTTTCTTTGGAATCTGGAGAAATGAGTGTAAATCACGGTAAAGTGCACACAGTGACTTTTTTTTTTTGGTCCCATTTCAGATGAGAGTTCCCCAGCTACTCAAGAGGTTCAGGGAGGATAATGAACGTTTCATTATCCCTGTCAACCAGGAACAACCAGGAACAATTGATTGTTGTTGTTATAGGAGTGATGATAGCTGAGATCATTTTCAGGGTAAGAGATGATCTACTACCACAATTAAAAGCCAAACAAAGTGGTCCCAGTGCACACTGCTTTCATTTACAAAGAGATTGTTTAACCAAGTTTCAGACTCCAGTCAAGAGCAAGTTTATTAACACCCAAAGGACACAAGTAAAGCAATTAAACCCACACACAAGTAAATCATTCGCATCCTTTAAAAGAAAGACTTTTAATGGACTCAAAACCTGTTCAACCGTTCCAATGCAAAATGTATTTGTTTAGGTAAAGTGTTAATGATTAAATGTTAAGAGATTATGAGGCAATCATTCAGACTCACATAAACACAGGATTTCCATCTCTGTAAATTAGGCAAATGAACCAAAGATCCAAGCACTTGAGCAAAACTACAAGAAAATGTCACTGTATATCTGTCCTAAATGATTTGGAAGCATAAATGGACATTTTGGGAATGAACGAAGTGCTTCTTGAGGTTCAAATTAACTTTGATTCTTCGATTTAACCTAGCACGAAGTTGCCATAAAATTAACCCACTGCTGTGACAAATGATCTGGGTATCGTTTTGTCTCTTGGAACAAGTGTGCACATGTAAAAGTACTGTTCCGAGAGAATGACAAGGATGAATCCAAATCATTTTAGAGGGCTGAGATCAGCCTTGAATGTAGGATGTATGATGAAGATGCCGAATAACAGAAGTGAACATCAAAGATTTTACTTCTGTTCAGTTAGAAAGCATCAGCTTCAAGCAATTTGCAGTTTGATTCGAATCCAACCTTGGGTGGCACTACATTAGACATTATGTAACAATGGGAGAGTGGTTTCTGTAATAATTTCACGTTTTGTGATGTCATGAGGACAGTAGCAAAATGCCACAGTTGCCACATACTGTAAAATCAAATTAAATGAGGAAAATTCACTACAAGTAAGTAAATTTACTCAAGTACAACATCAGTATAGTTATTAGCAAACCTAAAGATGTTTGCAGCGTTGCTGAAGAAAGATTTTCCCTCTAGGTCACACAATTGGCCCTGATTACTCCAATCAGAATGACTTTTTTTTTCTTACTATGAATATGAAATTAGCCTAACATTCTCACATCACTATCAGCTAATCAGCAAAACCATGCCCTATACTCTTCCAGCAGTAAAGTATGCTGTGAAACAGAATGACTATGAAAACAGGAGAGGTTGGTTTATTCAATTACTGTGTCCTGATGACAAAATGGCAGGGAAACATAATGGCCTGATTAATTCCTTTATCAGAGTGAGCACAAAGAGTAATTACAACCAAATCCATCGCTTGGTGAACCACACATCAATCAAATTAAAGCAGCTGCCACTCGGCAGAAATCACAACAAAACAAATTAGTCGATTGGCTCAGACCTTCACCTCAGGTCAGAGAAGTGTTTACTTAAAAACTGTTAACTCCAAGCAAAGGTTAGTGGGCTGATTAGAAAGTTGTGAACACGTCCAAACGATTCAAAGAATTTCTGGGGGAACAATGCATGACCCAGAAGAATGTTTTTTGCTTTAGGCTTTGATTGAAGAACATGGTTGTCTACTTTAAACCAGCAGGGGAAATGTGTGAAGGCCAGGCCCCCATCACAAGTTGATGCATAATAACACAGGAACACCTCCATGACCAGCAATCACTCAGCTGTACACACAAAGATGAATTCACAAGGTTGATCTCCTAAGAGCAACTACTACATGAAACAAAATTGATGGCGTAGTTACATGAGTGCAGGGTTTTGCCCTTTATAATGTATAAAGAGCCTTACTGGCAGGTCTGGCAATTGGTGAACAGAGACAAGGCAAAGATCGTAGATTAATATTTTCAGGAAGGTCAGGAATAAACTATCCTGTCAAACAATAATAAAAAGTCATAAAACTAGAGTTCATACACAAAAGTGAGATCATTCAAAAGGTGGTCAGCATTCAATCAGAGAGGCATGAGTCTTTTAAAATAATCTCTTTTGTATGTTGTTGGACACCCATAACATGACTATTATCCATATTCTGAATAAGAGCTTTTTCAGATTACATGAGTTGGTTAAAGAGTTGCACTCGCGATCAGTGTGATAGAGAAAAGTGACACCAGAGCCCCGACTCAGACCTGGTATTAACATCCATCCTCAGTGGATGTCAGTCACAGCCAGATTCCACTAACAACAACTGCTCACACCTGGAACTCAACTGTGTCCTGGATGGTTCTCCCCTCCGGACATTAGTGTGCCCATGATCATTTGCAATGAATGAAATGAATGAAAGGGTCTGATTGCACAGCTGTGCCTGCTGTCAGCATATATGCACATGTTAATGTGCGTGTGCATCTGCATGTATGCGAGTGACAGAAAGAAAGAGAGGAGAGATGATGGAAGCGGATGTGAGGATGTATTCAGGTCTGTTCACATCTGTGCTTACTACCAATCTGGCCATGACATGATGACTGAGGACGGATGTTAATGCCAGGTCTGAACATGTTTGTATATCTACTGCTGTGAACATTCAAATAGGATGCCATAATTTGATTAATATATAAATGTCTAATGTACAATACAACTTCTGTATATATGTATTTTCATTGTGAAAGTGATTGTTGATTGGTCCCCCTGGTTGAACAAAGATTTAACAAACAATGCGACTAAGATTAGAAAACGCCACATATCTGAAGTGATTATTGTGATTATGTTTATGGCATTATTTGGATTAATGCTAATTACATGGGAGTACACTAAATGAATATAGCTAAAGCTATTCAGATTTGCTTGCATTACTAATACTGCAAAATTAAATAAATATCCTCTATTTTACGATATTTCTTTGTCAAAGTGCAAAGCCTAGTGAGCAATTCTTTGTTATTTTAGACGTGTCTGTGAAGATACTCAGTCTCATTTGTTATTTTAGACAATGAATATCAGCACATCAATGAAATCCAAACCTATCAATTGTCAACTAGTGACGTCAGATCATCTCATTCAAATAAAATCTATCTAGATGTTTCCCTCCGGAGTAATAATAATGTCATACTCGAGGATAAAACCCCTTTTAACCACCAAAAGGCTTCATTTGATTTGTGTAAACTTGTTGAATTTCACTGGGAGCTCTTTCTATTTGCCATCTGTTTCCGGAGAGCAAAAAACAAGTATTTGAGGCAAACGTCTGCCAAGTAGCAGACCACAGTTCAAGATCAAATGTCTTCAGACTTGTTATGGCGTTATGAGAAAATCTGTTGCAGTCTTGTTAAATCATTTCTGTGTGTTTCTATGAAGAGGATGTTGCAACGCTGTGAGGAAAACCCATGATCTAGGAACCTAAACATTTCACAGATTAATAGCATAGACAACACTATGTACCACACAGTCTTGTCCTCATGGGATCCATTTGATATTCATGGGGTCTAATGAAATGCATAATTTCATAAAATGGTTATATCACCCGCATTAAAAGACCGTCACACTGATATGTTCGTCTGTAAAATATGGAACATATTTGGGTCCAGAAACTAGCGCTCACAAATATGTTTTAAAGATGATCACGGTGACTGGGTTGACATTTCCTATAGCTGCTACTTTACATAAAACTGTTGTTACAAGCTGCTTTGGTCTGGGAAGTAGAGTGTGAAGCAAATCTTATCTTAGTGTGGAGCAGCAGTTCAGTTCCAACAGCAGAACAAAGGGATTTTCACCCAGACGCACCCAGCAAACAGCGACATGCACCACAAAGCACACACCAGTCTTGATTAACTGAAAACTGGATTTGACTGTAAACAAAGTGGTATTTACCATTACTGTCATCATCATCATCATCATCATCATGACCTTTGTGGACAAAATCCAGAATGCTACTCTGTGATCCCTTTATAACAAAGTGGTTATCCTCCTCTATTTCTTGCACAACAAATCTAATGTTTGCATCAATTACTTACTTCCATATGGGGTTAAAAGTGATAAGGGTTTTTTTTTTGTGATGGGAAAGGGAGGCAAGCAAGCGTTGTATGGTTTAATTAGCAGCTTGTGAGGCACATTTCCTCATTGCTCTTCTTCCTGTGTGAAGGAGATTACTGAAGAGCCTTGTGCAGATGCTAATGTCTGTGGAGTGTAGCAGTAATCATTGTGCTCTCCGTCTTTAATTAGCACAACTGTGACACCAGAGATGAACAACGTGCCAGAAGGAAGCTGGTGAGGGGGGGGGGAAAAGATCTGGATGGTTGGCAGAAGGTGTTTGTGCCGAGGTTGACCAAAGACAAGGACAAAGAGTCTTTCAACTAAATAAAGAGTCTCAGAAAGTTGGATTAGGGAAATGGCCCCACATGCTGCGAATAGGGATTTATTTTTCCCAAAGAGGTCTAATTTTCTAACAGCTATAATTGACAGATGGGTTCAAGACTAGACATATCAGCTGCTGCATTATAAATGTGGACTTTTGCCCTGTGAGAACCATATTTTTTTTTTTTTGTGACAAAACCAAATAAATATTACCATTCAAATTTAGCTGCACACCTGTCCCAATTAATGGAGAAAAAAGAAAATGAAACTGCCATCTGGCTGAAAACTAATCAGCCAATTAAATACATGCTATTTAGCAGCAATTGCACAGAAAACCGTAAACAACCTTTTCCCTGTGACAGTGAAACTAATTTAAAATCTGCTTTGACAGAACAGAAGCCAGAGCTCGGCGAATTTAGGACTTTCAGAGCTGCTTTTCCCCATTTCTGCCTCCAATTATCCAGCCATCATGTTCCCTTGTAGTATCTGTGGGAATAATTCAAGACATTGTCTTAACGGTTTTTCCACTCACCTGTCCACATGAAGACACCTTGATTAACAAACAGACTACATGTTGCTTCCTCAGTCTTAATGAGCTGCTACAGCTCCACATTAATTTGTGCCAGGAAACACATCAGATCTGTAGCCAGCCATGACAGGCTGAATGAAACTTGTTGGGCCAATCAAGGGAACTCCAACAAGATCTGGGTGTGTTGGTAATTAGAGAGCAAGTTCAGAAAGGAGCAACATTACTTTTCCACTTATCTTATTAATTTTCATCCGCTGCATTATTTTCCGTGTTGCCATCTTCCAGTGCAAGCCTTACCTTTGACAACATTGTTCCCTCTGTCAGGAAAATAGAGAGTTCCACAGATTTTTCAGTCTTTCAGATTACTGTAAATACATTGGTGATGGGTGGAGTGAGACTAAAAAATGATATTGAGAAAGATCTGGATTTCTAGATAATGTTGTGCTCTGTGTCCTCTCTCATGTCAGTTTTTTCCAGTTCAAAGTAGTGGAATTCTTTTATGTATCATAAATTACCTCTCAACCACACATGATCTAATAGCTGTGGATGCACTGGATTCAATTTATTCCACGTTATTAAAAATATCCTGTTTGCCGATAATAGAGAAATGTTAACACAACAAATCAGGAAACTTGCTCTTGACAAATATATACTGTATATTTTTAACTCAGGAGATATCAAAAAATCTGATAAATCTGTCATCTGATCCTTTTTCTCCCCACCTAAGCACATTATAGTTTTCACACTGTGCACTCTGTTTTATCATACTGGATTTGGCGCAGGAACAGGAACAGGTAAACTACACCAATGATGCTCCCTGCTGTTCTCATCACTGCTCTGTCCTTGTCCCCAATCAGGTGTGGTGTGCAGCCAGATGGAGGCACAGCAGCTAACACAACCAGCAGACCTGCCACTATTTCCAATCTATAAATAAAAATTCTGATGCAGCCAACTTCCTAATATAACCGACTTCCCACTTTATTCAAATAAAGGGCATCAGGTCTCCGGGCTTGTTGGCCTTTGTTCACGTGCTGCCTCCATCTTCTGTCTCTGTCTGTGTGAGCCCTGTCTAAAAAGATGAGTCTTGGTAAGTAGAGCTCTGCAGTCCCTCAGTCCTCGCCGTCTGTGGTGATACAAAGTCAGAACCTCCTCCCACGAACTGCAGCTATAACCTGCAGGCTGTTAAGTGGGCCATGGGTGTCAAATCATCAGTGTAATCGCTGTGTTTTCTCCTGTTTTTCGCAGGGCCACTTTTTTTTTTATATATCTCCCGCTGTTTCTTTATCTGTAGTAAATCTCATTCCAGTGTTTGTAGATGAAAACAACAGAAAACTCACCGCACCCTGTGAATAATCTCTGCTGATGTCTAACACCCCATCATATCCACTGCTCACAAACAGGGAACAGCACTACTGACGAGGATTTCATACCATGCTACCCACTCTACATTACTGTGCATTTACTTCAGTGTATGTAGGAGTATGTGAAGGTATCTCTTACAAGCGTTAAATGATTTAGGCTCCTAACAGTGCCAAAACGGAGCCTTTTATTAGCTTGCATTCACATTGAAAATAATCCTCTTAAAAATGGAGCGGGGCATGCTGAATGTGGCGACTAGAGAGAGCAATCAGGACGCCTGCTGACTTCCCCTGCCTTTGTTCACCCCTTCTCTTGATTAGCATCAAGGGAAGAGGTGCTGCTGGCAGTCTGGTAGACTTGATATGGCTGTCAGTGATAAGCAGAACAGCTTTTAAACTATACTGCTGCGAGAAGAGTGGGAGGCTGTGATGTAAGAGTATTTATATTTTAATACAAGTCCCTGCTCAATCCAACAGATTATTAAATAAAAAAAATAAAAAAAAACACTCATTGAAAGGTGTAATGGGGTTCACGTCTGACTTTTGTGAGATTTTCAAGCATACCAAAACATTTGCTCGTGCTCCCAATATGGTTAAATGTGGGATAAGTTGGTTGAATTTAATGTAATTATTGCTTTGTATGAATTAGATTTAAAGGTCACATAGAATGGTCTTTTTGAACCAAAAATCGAGATTACTAATGTCTACCTGCCAGCCTCTGAACAGTCACTCTGTTTCTGAGCTAATGCCCACCCCCAGCACACTGAGTCTCTTGTGATTGGCCAGCTACCAGCAGACTGGCTGTTCCTTGGTGCTTCTTCTTCTTCTTCCGGTTGAATGTTCACGCCCATGACCGGGAGTAGCTGTTGGGGGAGGGTTCAATGCACGGCAAATGTGCTAGTTACGTAACTAAACTCGACTTTTCAAAAGCGCTTGCTCGAGCACAGGTAAACAGAGAATCAATCAGAAATTTGATTTTCCAGTGAATGTCCTGGATAAGAAGTATGGCTGTGCAAAATAATGTATAATCTAATTATAGTCTTAATTTATTGAGCCATAAATCACTCTTTACTGTGCAAAAGGCAACACTTAATGTGACAAAAAAAAAATTTACATTTCATTTAAAAATTGTCCTATGTCACCAAAAAAATATCGTGACATTACTTGCAGGGTTTTGAACCTGCTCCTAGCTGAAGACCTTTGTCCATGTCAGTACACGTAATTATCATTTCCCAATGGGGGGGAACATGTGATCAGTGAGCAAATGACCTTTCACACCTTCTACAAAGTCAGATAATAAATTGGTTCATATCAACTCTCCTCCCACTAACGTTATTTAGAGGGCTATCAGAGGAAGTCCATTACCTCTTTATGGAAAGGAGGTTCATCCAATTTGCTGGCGACCCAGCTAAAGGTTTTGTATGGATGTAATGGTGAGGGGGCTCAAGGGCAAGTGAATTATTCCATTATCTTTAATGTGTGGGAAGGTAAAAGCTGTCAAGGTCTGGACCATGCGACCTCTGCTTCTCAAGAGGAAACCATTAGAGTAAATAAAAAGTGACAACTGGGATCTTTGATGCTTGTGTGTGCATGCTTGAATTGATTTTAGGACACAATTACATCAATAAGATGAAATAAATAGACAATAATAATAAACATTTTGTTGAATATCCGTAAAAATCCACTTTTATTAAAATGTACTTATTTTAAGTGTTGCTACGTGGTTGAAATATTTTGGCGGGAAAGATGAAACTCTGAAGACATGTAAGTAAAAAGCATCGCAGCCACATGGCTTCAAATGATTGGCTTCATTAGAGTCCTATATATTTGGCTTAAAGCTTGTTAAAGGATAGTACTCCCCAAAGTTAAAGGTGGTATTAGAATCCATATAAAGTAGTTTGTCATATTTGTAGCAGTCTAGACACTTAATAGAAGCCAAATCACTGCAGGGAGGTTTTACTAGTAAAAACAAATCAGCAGCTTAAGCATAAACCAGTCATTACGTCAGCTGTAAAAAAAAATGTTGGTCCAAATGGCTACTGATATAAATATTAATATTACATTAGCTAAATCTGTTCAAAAGTAACAAAATGCAGCACCTTCACAACTCAAGAACAAGCATTTCTTAACAGCGCAGAATGATGAGTTGTACACTTCATCTCTTTAGGTTGTAGAGGTGACAAAAAATATATAAATCTGTGTGTAAATGATCAAAAGTGCTGCCAGTTGAGGCACAACATTTCTAATGCAATAACTTCTCAAGGGGAAGACAGATTCCATCAATACTACAGGACACAGAATGTGCAGGCACTCTGGGCACATGCTGAATACTGATCTATTTTGAGAGCGCTCTGAAAAAAGCAACACTTCTCTATAACACAGGTAAACACAGCTGTGGTAATATAAATTTTGCTCTTCATATCGTTTTCAAATACGTGGGACATATTGGGAAATAAGATAGGTTCAAAAATAATCCCTCAAGGCATGACTGAAGCATCTGGTGCAAAGGCTGTCATCTGCTTCAAATGTTGTCTTGACAGCCTGCTTTTTCGTCACCTTGCTGGCAAACACTTTCATTCTTTGATTGAACTGAAGAGCAGCCTCATAAGTGTCTATACATGTGAAGTTGAAGCCGTCCCTTTCATCATAGAAATCCTGTAAGGCCAAATAACAGCAAGGGAAGGGTTCCATTAAAAAAAAAAAAGCTGAATTAGGAATTGGGGCATCTACTCTGAGATTAAAAGCAGGTGAGCCTGATCCTGCCAAGTTTGGAGTGGAGGAAACTAATGACAAATGTAGGAGCTCTGATTACAATTAATAAACAAGGTTGTGAAGGTTGTGTCTGTAATCTCTTTCTGCGAACACTTGTATCTTATTTGTTCAAATCCTCCTTTTGTCTTGACAGCCGTCAACAAATAAAGACATAAAAAGAGAAGAAAGGATCCTGAAATTAATACAACATTTCATTTCATTTGGACCAACTGGAATGGCTTCAAAACAATAATTCCAATGTTTTGTGGCCAACAATTTGATGCCCAGACCAATAGGATTGACTGTTTCTATCTAATCATGTACAGTTCACGTCATAGAAAAATTTCCCTGAAAGTTTTACTGCAAAACCATCTCACGTCCCCAAGCAATATTGATCCTGTAAGAATGGGGGGGGGGGTATGGGTAGCTCAAGGCCAGGATTAGTGCTGATAGCACAGGCATCGACCCAATACTGACCTGAGGGTTAAGACGGTATGTTGCAACTGGCTTTTAAAATGACTTCTCCTCTATGACATACCCCAACCTTAGCTGTCAATCAATGCACCATTCAGGCAGCGAGGTTGGAGGACTGCCCTAGCCTCCGAATTTATGAGAGAAGATAGTGTCTATGCAATTATTCATCTTTTCCTATGCCACATCAGCCCCCCCAATCTCCTGCTCATTTCTCGACAGGATGATGTTTCAGGTGGAGGACTTTGCTGGAGGACGAATAAATACATCAGTCACTCCAATCGCTGAGAGGTTTTTCTAGAAGTGGAGAAGATGGCCAACAAGCCAAGTGTCTCTTTTCCTCTCCAGTTTTGTGTTATGAGCATCACCTGTTTCAAAAGGGAACTGCATTCTTTGTCAGACAGAAAAATGAAGCAAAAACATAGAAATTCAAATTAAAAAAAAAAAAACAAAAACAAAAAAACCTGCAACTCTTTCTTTGACTTTGACGACGTCTCAGTACATTAGCTTTGCCCTAGGGCCATCATGAAAAATTATGCCACCAGTCATTGGCGCCTCTATTAGTTTACGCAAATCATTGCTTGTGTGCCAAACCCCCTCCTCGTCCCCTCCCGCTACCTTGGCTGAGTATATCATACAGGATAAGGGTGTCCTGTATTCAAACTGTAGCTGGCAGCTCAATGCCCATCAAACAGTATAATGCACTGCACTGTATTCTACTGCAATAAGCTCGGAAGTAAAGTAGGTTAATGTGGAAGTCGATTACATAAGGCAGATGTTCCGCAACTGAGAATATTGCTCAGATCTTTGGACTTTTTTGCATTTGGTGCACTGCAAGAAAGGAAAGAAAAATCAAAAAGTCAAACTTCAAGCACACTCTTAAATAATTTAGTAGTATTCTATGGAGCTAGGCACATATTAGATGGGGACAAAAGGGACCGGTGTGTCGCCGTGGATGTATCAAAGACGTCATTAATTTTGAGGCCTTTTCTTCAGACCCGGTGTTTTATTGCCACTAGATTTCCTTAAACTGTCTTCAGAGTGAAAGAGAGTGTTGAGACAAAGCAGTTCTATTTCTCCACCAAGGACACTGCTGAGCCCAAGTTTAAAATGAATGCCCCAAAATAACAATTTAATTATGTGGCTATCACAGAGGCTTTCATGTTTTCCAAAGTAATCATGCAGAGGACGATAACCAATTCTTTCATTGATGCCAAACTGAGGAGAAAAAATAGGAAGCCAGTAAAATTATCTTAAATTCTAAAGACATTAATTATATTTCTTATAACTAGGTAGAATATGCCCAGATCATCCAGATCCCTCGCAGATAAATTTAATTAGCTGACAAATCCAAATGCACATGCAGAGTCTGTGTGTTTGTAAGGATCTCCTGAGACCAGTTCTTTACAAATGACAGTTTACCAAAGTTTTATACCTTAATCAATGTCATTATTAATCAATAATAAGTTCCTAAAATGTATTTATTTCTTTCACAGCACTCCAACACAGCCTGGGAATTCTACTTCACCTGTGCTAGGGATTCATTTCATGATGGCTGAGTATAGCAAATTAATTACTGGCACTGAATATATACAGATTACCTCTCTAGGATGACAAATAGTGCAGACTTTGAGGGCTAAAAAGTTAATTAAAATTGGACTGTGGAAGAATGTCTGGTAAATGACACAAACTTAACTGATAATTGTGGATTTTAAAGACAAATAAGGCACGTTATGGATAATAAATAAATAAAGAGTTATTGAGATCAGAGAACGATATAAGTATAAAATTACAACTGAAAAATGCAAACTTGATGTTAAACATAAAAATAGTGCCATGTTGCTAATAAAATAAGCTGATTACCAAAACCATAATGAAAATGTTACAAACAAATATGAAAAGACTACATTTTGGCTTAAAATTTGTCAAATTTCATCTACTACTAACTAACTGAGCTAACAAAGTTTAACACTATTTTTGGTTGCATCCCATTTAGTCTATATCATATAAACAAGCACATCATTTCATTAGTTTTAAACATAAAACTAGGGCTAGATCAATATCACATTTTCATATCAGATACTAATATCGGAAACTTTCTTCTCTGCCAATATACTGAGTCTGATACAATTTATTCATTTGACACAACACTCACTTACTTTTTGTTGACACATGGCTCATGTCACTACCAATTGTGGGTTCGACCGATCACATCCGATTTTGATTTTTTTCTTTTTTTCCCCAATATCCATCCAGTGATTTGACCTGTATCAGACCAATATCTCTCACAGGGACCTTTAGGCACCTTGACTGATCAGCAAGTCTACTATGAGGGGATACTCCCACCATGTTTATTGTGACAGTTGTGTAGACAACAACGTATTTCATACAACATTCCTACATTTAAACTCCTGGCTGACTAGTTCATCACTGAACTCGTAAACCGCTCCTTAGTGAATGAATGAAACAGGGACCGTTGCCAAAACTGTATCTGCAGTCATTTTCCATACTCACAATATCCATAGCAACCCAACTGAACACTGACCATATTTAACATATGTCTAATGACTGAGCGGTCCACAAGGCTGCTCCTAAACTTAATTAAGGAAAGAAATGAGCCATTTTCTGGAAACAAGAGCAACAGAAACACTCTTGTCAGTATGCTGATGTAATGTAAAAACAATAGCTTTCCTTAATGATTTCTCATAGTCTGCAAATTTAAAACTGCACGGTAGACCTACACTTTGCTGAAGTCGTTAAAATATGAGAGATCATCCGCTTATGACCAAGAGGTTTGTTGGCAGTCATTTGGAACCGCCAAAGATGTGATTCAAGTTTGCTAAAAAGGATCATCGCTTCTTTCTCCTCTCTGTGTGATCTGGTCTGAATGAGGAGGAGATTTTTACTCTACTTCCCTCTCACTATAGGAACAATGACAAACCTGTCAGCTCTGTTTGCTCTAATCAGCTCTCAGTGAGATGCACCTGCCACTAGAATGTCACTGGGAATGACACTCACAGTGGGAAGATGAGCTTTTATGCTCTGCACAGCTCTCTGCTCAGCTCCATACAGTGCATGGCAACCAGTTCCTCTGATCAGAGTCAGCTTGTTGCTTGGCATACTTGATCAATGTTTTGTCCAGTGGGGATTCACAGAAATGCACCTCTGACATTTGCCTTAAAGCTACTGTACAAGAGTTTACAGCAGTGAGTGAGTCAAAATAGCAATGAGAGATAAAATCTGAAATATAAACTTTCAGTGGTGCTGTGTTTCATTCTAACAATATCAAATCTAACGGTGTTTTCTTTCTTTTTTTTGGGGTGGGATTAAGCATTTTTCTGCCACACAAAAATGTCCTCTTGAAACACAGCTAATAAACTATTTATCACATTTCTCTATGTCAGTGTGTGGATGAAAAAAAAACCCAATCTATTAATTCTACTCTCCGAAATAAGAAAACACAGCAGGTAAGGTTTTTGCATTTACCTGAATTTATGTGGTTTAGCTTGTTAAAATCCAAGATATTTATGTCTCATCCGTGGCAGCGTTCTCTGCTGGGCTGTTGTGTGTTAGAAGTGTCCTAAAAAAAGTACTGGACAAACCACCCGGCCAACCCTCACTGCCGAAGGGAGTAACATTTATATTATTGCTTCAAATAAAAACATGCACCAGTGATGAATCCTAATGCCAGCGGATCCATTGTTATGCTTATATAAGAACAGTAATGCACAAGGCAACAAAATAGATTAATTATTCAAAACATTGAATTATAATATAATGGAGTTAAATGTGTTACAATTGTTTTTTTGGAATCATAAGAGTTTTAGGTGCATAAATTCTTAATGTAGACATTTCAAGGTGTTGGAAATGCTTCCATTCATTGATTAAAGAGGAGATAAAAGATAATTTAATCTTTGAACAAAGCCACTGCTCACTGACGCAACTTCACCAGAAACTTTTGTAAGGACTAAACAGAAAGTAACACTGTCTTTCTCACAGAGTGAGCCTTGAAGGTGTCATGGGTTTGGCATCACTTGTCATTGTGTGACATTTCGTGTCAAGAAGCTACAGCTGAGGTGAGCGCGAGGCAGAGTGAAGGAAGTAATGCCGCGGGCCAATTAATTCCTCGACTGTCATCTCCGATTGCATTTGCAACATCAACACCGCCACAGTTTCCACCCTTAACTCTGCATCAGATATGTAAATGTGCTAATTTCACATGAATGACAGATCGTCTTCCTGAAATGAGGATGGGCAAGAGGCAAAAATGAAAAATGAAGGACGAGGTTGAGACGTGGGAAGCACTCAGCCTTGAAATTATTTAATTTGAGTGATGAGGAGTTGACTTTGATTGCATTGCATGAAGTTTGCATTTAAATAATGAACACTGTGATCGCTTCAGGGGTCCAGTTATGAATGTGCAGCATAGTTAGCAGAAAAATGGGGAAATGCAGATATGCACCAGGCTGACAGTCACTGTTAGGAGTTAACTGAGGCCAAAGCATTTGTGTTTATTGGCAAGTAACTAGAAAATAAGATACTCCTGGAAGTTTCTTTTTTCCTTGTGTGACTGCAGAGTTAATTTTGTTGTCAATAGAAAATGTCTCCAGCCTTTTTTGTTGGACTTTTCAGATTTTCCAATATGCCAACTCTAGGGTGTGTATGCATATTTAATAAGGCTTGAGAAGAAAAGTGAGAGGGTTTTCAGCCCATTGTCATTATGAGTGATTGCACTACCTCATGGCACTTTCCAGTTGGATGTGGCAATAACTATCTGTCTATCCCCCAAAGCAACAGTGATCTTTTTTATGATTATGACTTTTTCAGCCACTACATATTCAAAATGCATCCACATTATATCATTGACACTGGCGTGGTTAGAATCACCACAAGAGTGTGTATAGATATTTTAAGATATACGCTTTTTTTAGGAATTAAAAAGTGAGTGACATCAAGAGCAACTTGTCAACATGAACAAATCTGTAATTAATACGTATGTGTTAAGGTAACACAGACACAAAAACACTTACATTTCAAATATGATCCTTCAGCTTTATGGTTGAGGTATAAGTACATCTAGGTACTAGTTATTTGGTTAAGGTTAGGGAGGTTTGGGGTCAACTTGTTGTCACACAGCCATTGGTTTGGGAAAGTATTCAAAACAGCAACTCAATTCCCTTTAATGGAAATGATGCATACTTTAGTATTTTATTATTTGTGCATTTTTTTCTAATAGTATAGCCGTCTTGATTGGGACCTTTTAAGGGTACAGGGAGTTTAAGAGCTAACCTGAGGTAGCCCCATCAGGCCCCATCAGGCCCCATCAGGCCATAGTGTGTGTTTTTATAGTGAAAGAAGCATTTGACTTTGGTATTAATAGTACAAAATATCTCCTTAACAAACTGTGTGAACTTATAAAACCAGATAGTTGGCTTACAAAACTATTGTAAGTGACTTGCACTTTCATGTCCCACTACCCAGCAGTGGAAACCCACTGTAACATCACTCATCAGTTGATGAGCTGAGCCTTGGGTTTTTGCAGCTTTTTTTTGTCAATTTTAAACCCGAAGAAATATGGTGAGAGGATGGAGCTGAGGAGGAAGTGGTGGATCTTACTGAGAGCTCAAGGACCTGCACCGTACACGACAGCCGCTGTCAATCAAACCATAGCCACAGCCTGGAGCAAACCCAGCTTTATCTTCTCTTTGACTCTAAATGGGACCGCCAGTCTGTGATGTACAGCTGAAACTAGCAACTGAGACCATGAACGCCACTAGAAAATGTTCCAGACAATAATCAGACTATTAAAGCATTACATGTATTTGAAAAGACTTTTGACCGTAGGTTGTTACAGTAGTTTTATAGTGATGTTTTACCGTATTTTACATAAGGATATACAGTACGATCTGCCTGCTCTGACTTGCTTACAATTTCCATCTGTTTATTTTTCTTCTTCATTGATGTGCTTTTTGCTGGAGGCCACACAATCAGCAGTTCCTGCTGAAAGTTCAGCTCATATCACTTTCATCGTTTTCAGGGACATCCCTGGTTCGCGATGATCTAATAGGTCGTAATGACAGAGTCGTCCCTCTCGTAGCCACTATTCACTGGTAATGAATCACTCAGAGGAACAGGACATCAGTTATTGTCTGTAAGATTTACCACTGCCGTTTTCATCTCGAGCCTGTAGAGGACAAAGGAGATTCACCTTCTCTTTCATTATCTATTATGAGTTTATTCAATGCCAACATATAGGCTAATTCAATTCTTGCAGAGACTTGCAAAGGATTTCTATTCATGGGCTCAAATATGAAATTCAACAAAATGGAATAACCTTGGCTGCTCCAGTGTCCTGAAATTAACAATCTAAATATGTCACTCACAGTCTCTGCTTTCCTACTTCTTCATCTCTTTCCTTTATTTCCTCCTGGCTGTTGTCATGCATACACTGCGGTTATATTGATCCCCATCCTACTTCAGGTTAATAATAACTAATTATCCTTTTCCTCTCTCTTTCACCCTGTTTCACCTTGGATAAACTGCTATCAGTGTGTCAGCTTTAATCATTTTGTGCATTTCAAAAAATCTTTGGTATCTTCTTTGAACAATGTTTAGGTCAGGTTTAGCTATATATGTACAGTATTTGAGGTTGCATCTGTCTGAATGTGTTACTCGCAAATCCAAATAAAGTCATGAGGCCAGAGCATGATATGCCAAAGGCAATAAGAAACTCCAAATAGGGTATGAAAGATTGACATTTTTGTGAAGGAAAAAAAACGAGCTTCAGTCTGTACTATTAAAAATAGTCACTTTACGTCAGAGAAATCTTTCTTTACACCTCAGAGATGCTTTAAGTGTAGATAATGATTTTGTCTCCACCTGTTACATTTGTTCTTGCAGAGAGTTAAATTGGCAAAATGACAAGCACACAAACACACACAGACACACGCGCTCACCTTATGCGAGGAAACAGCACAATTTACTATGGTAATAGACTTAAATGCCACGAGTCCCTTTTAAATGTCATTGCACTTGATTTTTACACAAAGTAAATGCAGCCAGGTGCAAAATCAACAGACACCGCTCTGGTGCTGTCTGCACCACTGCTGTTCAGGAAGAGTTCCCATTTCTCTGATTAACAAAGTAAGTTTCAATCAAGGCAAATTCAATTTCCTGCGGTGACATTTGGAATTTAATTCAGGAATAAACACTTTCTTTATGTGACAGATTACCTTATCAACCTGTGTTTAGCTAATGCTGATTAATTGTATACACTTTTATTCAAATATTTTTTTGTTGTCTGGGTTTCATTGTCAGTGCTCAGATGATAATTATTTAGCACTCAAGTATAAGTACAACATTCAGATGCCACTGCAAGAACACCTCACATTCATATTTGTAAAGGTTCTCAGATACCCAGGTCATCATACCCCACATGGATGTTCTGTATAGGCAACTAACTTGTTTGAGTTTTCTTCTCTTACATTTACAAATGACAAGTTTAGAAAATATGCAGCATTTTTAAGGCAGGATAACAATAAAATTGTTGACTGGTGAGTCTCATCCTCAGGAGGTTTAATACTAATGTTAAGGGAAGAGACTCATCCTCCCACCAGATGAGCACAGACAGAAACACCCAAGGTAATCTCGCCATCTCTGAAAAGCTCTGCCGATATTTTATTCTTTTATACTGTGTTTATATATCCGACTCTTTCTGAGTTGCTTTGCAGTGTAGGCAGCTGATACAAATGCTGGGATATCAAAATTTCCCCTTTCAGGTATGTTTAATTGCAGCTGTTGTGTAGGAAAGCCAGTAGGAGGAGCGTGGATTTACTTTTCCAGCCTTTTCTTGCCTTATTACAATTTGCCTATCACCTTTACATGTGTAATTTAGTGACAATGTTTACCATTTTTAATTACATCCTATGGCTAAACGAGGTAAATATGTAGTCATTACTATTTCTGTACTTAATCTGGAATGCATGGCCTCGTCACTTTATTTTTATGGTTTGAAAAATATGTTTTACTTAACAATGTGGGAATGTGTCCACTGTGAATACTAATATATCTTTTGTATCCTGGTTACATACCATATGCTCCATATCAGCATAATATCTGAAGTAAAATACAGTCTGAAAAGTCAAATGTTAAATTAGTGAATAATATGTTGATATGTTGAAGTCGACTTAATAAAAAACTAGCCTGAGAGGCCCTCCCCTCCCAGACTCTCATCACACTTGACCTTTAATTTTCAATCTAAATTTTTTAGCCCCGAGCTACAAATTCTGAACTACACAAAA
The DNA here is from genome assembly GCA_016785285.1 of Brachirus orientalis. Lineage (NCBI taxonomy): Eukaryota > Metazoa > Chordata > Actinopteri > Pleuronectiformes > Soleidae > Brachirus > Brachirus orientalis. Next base: position 3,419,417 of record JAFBJR010000190.1, read on the forward strand.
TGTTGCACATGAAATGAAGTGCTACTTAGGACATGAGAGAGGCAAGCAGGATGGTAACATGTGGCATTTTCCTCACAGAGGTGGACCACAGGCTGGAAACTGAGATTGCTGATTGGAAATTTCAGAGCTTTGGGAAGGAAAGGGTTAACTCTCAGCTCTTTGCTTTCATCTTTAAAAATGCTGCTGCTGCTGTTCAGCTTTGGATCATGTCATCCCCCCAACGGCGTATTGTCAGTCTCCATATGTACTGTATATGCTTCCGTGCCCATCTACTATATGTCCGCATGTTCGTGTCCTATAGAAATGTGCAAATAGTTTTGTACACGTATTTGTTCCTACTGTGAACAAAGAGCCTCAAAAATGTGGTCCTTAATTAACATTTTAACATTTTTTATTATAATGTTAGTACATAGAGTAACACAATGTTCAGGTTAAATGATATATATATATATATATATATATATATATATATGTATATATATATATATATATATATATATATATATATAGGCTGGCTAAAATAGATAAAGAGGCATGTTTGGAGAAAAAAAATCCTGCAAAGGCATAAATGTGATGCAGTGCTTCTAAATTCTGGTTTATAGACATGGTTTTGTTTCTCTGCTGACATCTCATAATCAACCTTTCAAAATGTCTCACTGAACAAATTATATGTCGTCAGTGTCTTTATGTTGTCTTTTGACCACTTTCAATCTGTCACATTTGTCAAGCTATATTTGTCGCACCAGTTTTTTCTTTATATCACTCTTATGCTTCCTACATGATAAGAACAATGTGAAGCTGCAATGGTAGTGCAGATTTGCATGAGTTAAGCCTCAGTGAAGCCTTTAGGGGTTTTGATGCATTCGGCCACTCAATACAGTAATGTGTAACCCAATAATGTGTGTAGATATGTACAGTATGTACATGTATGTGGGTATACAAAGAAGGATTTAGGGCCTATGATTTGTCACAGAAATATGGACCCTGCTTGCTAAATAGGTCTGTAAAATACAGATACACAATGATGATTCAGATAAAGAAAATTACAGCCCAGTCCAAAACACTCAGCTCCTGCTTCAGCCTTACTCTTATCACCAGTAGCAACCCAGGTCCATTGCTAATGTTAGTTTTGTTACATTGACTGCTATAATGGACAATGTGACATAACTGACGTTATCAATCTTTTCTAATTTTGCATTTAGTATTTCATTTGATATTATTGCTAAGGCAAATGCAGAACACAATTTTCACAAAAATGTCTTTACAAAAGCAATTAAGTTATTTAGTATTTTTGAGTTAAACTCAGTTCATATGAAGTTACAAAGAATGCAAATTGAACATTTCATCCCGCTTTATAATTAAACCATTTCACTAGCAAAACACAGATTGACTCTCATTACGACAGTTTCACGGGAATTTCAAATGTGCGTATCATTACAGTGATCACTCATCAATAATACATCTACAAAGGAAGACACCGGTTGTCTTCAGGCCTTTCTGACAGTCAGTCAGTTTGAAATATGGTGCAGCCACAGTGAGTGTTAGATGAAGAGCTGCAGGTGATAAGCTGCTCACCTCCATCTTCAGAGTGAAGTAAGCAACTTCTTTCACTGTTCCCTGCTGTGCGCAAACTCTTAGATCGCAGCTGTTTATGCCTTTCCTACACCAAAATGAGTTTGTTTATGTGGGACGCAGGTAAACACTTTAAAAGGTGAATAACTTCTTTCCACTTGCAATGTAGAGGTGCGTTTTCCCACCTTGAGTCACATTATATATATCTTAAATGAAATACAATACATGGTGACCAGTAACAATGTCAAAACACATGTGTCCCTTTTACTTACTAGTGAGGTACAGAGTCAGCACCTAGAATAACAAAATAAAAAAAAGAAGAAACATTTGCATTTATTGCTAAAATATCTCTATCACAGATTGATTTCACCAGTAACTTAATCATTCCCACCGCAGGACAAAAAAGGTGGGTGTATCAGCTTCTTGATCAGTTGAAAACGGGCTACAGAGCTCCAGTAGCTGTGGTCACGCAATCCCGTTATGTAATACTATGCAATTTGGCAGGAACCCATGCAATTCAAATCCATAAATACTTCTAACTGGCAGCATATAAACCAGGCAATATGTCAGTCAACTCCTCTCTTCACTCTTTGATTGTATTCATCTAAAGTGAAGATAGAGGATAGCTGTGGTGACTTCTGTTGCCACTGGAGAGTATTTTACCATATCTCCAGAAAGAGATGGCAGATGTGGATCACCGCCATAATATGCACTCAAAGCAACCATAGAAGACGGAGCAATGGAAAACCACAGACAAGAGATTCCGCTTGTGTAATCATCACTTCCTATCACTGACAAAACCCAACCTAATGGACTTCAATATCTTGTTTATTTTATATACTTTTATTGCAGCAGGTGAGCATACTCCGAAATATGATAAGAGAAAGTTTATCAGAAAGATGTAAGGATATTGCAGGTCTGGAATAAAGTCCACTCCAGCTATTTCCATAGTCATGAAAAGTACCCAGGGGTATTGTAAGGATCAGATATATTCAGTCTGTCAAGTTCTAAGATATACTGCTCTATTTAAAGTAAGTAGTTAACTTTGACAGCTTGAAACTGGCACTTTCATTTTTGCTTTTCCTGCCACCGTTGTGGCCTGTACAGATTTGCATGATGTCTGGAGCTCTATATAGAAGGACATAAAAACTTCACTTATTTGTTAAAATGGCAATTGTTTAAATGCCTCCTGAATTTTGTGACCTCTGCCATTAAACAACATGAAATGATGTTACAGTATTTAACCACTGATGTCAACAAAGCCACTGAAATCTTTGAGACTGTCACTTTAAGTAACAGGAAACTCTATTATAATCTCAGTTTCGTAAATGCCTCCTAATGCACTCCATCATGTTGCGACAGTGTTATTAGGTTTTAATGATTTAATTGGTGCAGTGATCAATAGCAAATATGGATCCGGTCTACAACATCCCCTCGACAGCTCCAATGCCTGTGACATATGAAATGCATCCTGCTGTAAAACACATTGGAACAGTGTTAAGCTAGAGTCACTGGTTCTACTTTGTGGGAATCAATATCCAATGTGAAAACATTCTGGCGAGAGGTCTGCACAGGGAGCCGGCGTCATCTCCTCACTGTCTTGTCAGCATGGTTCAGCAGCTGCACACTGGGTGCTAACATGACACAGAGAGCACGTGTTAACATACACTGAAACGATACTGAGAGAAAGAAGGAGAGAGACTCATGTACTGAGAGGTAGATAAGTCAACTAAAGATACTCTGGGATGAAGAGAGCAGAGGCAGGGACAAAGCCCTCGTCCATCACTACACAATGTTTGTCATTTTTTTTCCAGAGATAGAGATGTAGTGTCCCAGTGGGAGCTCTGACTGCTACTCTTTGATGTTTTTCAAACTACATTATATCCAGCATTCATGAAATCCCACATTCACATGTAAGCATGCTCATACATATGTGAGGAGATGGTGTATTCATGCCTTACATGTGACCACAGCAGAAACAAACCCAAGAGAGACGACTGATGCTGATTTGATCCCATTGTCACTTACATCACTAAAAGGCCCCTAATGTCGTTTTTTTTTTTTTTTTTTCACTGCAGTGGCAGACCACAAAGACATGTAAGGCAAAACACTTAAACACTTACATACCGATGAGCCTCAGCCACCACGGCTAGAGAAGGAGCCAATGAAAGGTAAACATCAGAAAAGATGCAAATTAAAGGGGGCTTTTATTATAGTCAAACAAACATGTTGGTGAACATATACAAGGTTGATGATTTTATTAACAGTATTGAGCTTCTAACCCCCATTGTTAATGCAGATCATATGTTCTTCTTTTACATCATAATTTGTGGGTAAACAGGTAATACTGCTAAAACAGGTGACTGACTCGTTCTTTATTGCCATTAGAATTAATGTGCCTCTCTGGTTTTATTCCTCCAGTGAGTCACGTTCGACAACACCAATACGCCATGAAGGCAGCAGAGCACAACCGCAACATACAACAGAGGAGAGCACTGACAACGCCGCCTTATCATCATACAACAGACTGCCAAAATAAAGTACAGGGCAAAATAACCATGTGTCTTGTTGACATTACTATCAATCTGAGCTGGAGCTGAAAAAAAGCTGTGTCTATTGTCATTTGAACAGCCAGAAGCCAGATGTTGGTGAGGGTGTTTTTTTTTTTTTTTTTGACCTGTGGAAAAAGGACCCATGTTTTAAGACTAGTTGTTTGTTTTAGGATTTCTTTGTTTCGATTTTGTTGTGTTTTTATGCCTTTTCTTTTGAATTTCCATTGAACAACCAGATATATGTATATTTTAATGCCATTTTTGTGGTGATTTAGTCAAGAGAGGGTTATACCCATCCGTGTTGCTGAACTGCCCCAGTTGTGGGTCATGTCATTGTCTGCAAGAATAAAAAAAAAACATCTGAAGTACTCTGGACAGCTCTGCCCAGTTTTAGTTTAACCTTAAAATAATAGGTCTTGGTTTATGTTGTCTTGTTATATTTTCAGTCATAGTACAAATCTTGACATAGCTGGGGCTAACACAGTCAAGCCTCCCAGATTTCACTATGCAGACACAGCTGGCAAGAACTTCAGAATTTTCGAAAAAATGGAACCGACCACAAAGCCCTGGCATGCTAGAGAAAGGCTTAATGTGATGACATTACACTGACATTTGCTTCCATTCTAAGCCATTTGCTCCATGGAACAGGATGGAAGTTCACCATATAGCTGTTGCTCCTAAAACTGCAACAAGCACATTTGTTGATACATTTTTATACATAATAATTGTAAGTCTATCCACTTGCATACAGATGCATTCTCCTGCATCGGTCACACCTCTTGAAAGCTGAAGGTGTCTACACCCTTTCCAAATTCACAATCAGTCTCAAACAAAATTGAGACGTAATATAAGATTTAATAATGATATAATACAGATAAACGAATGAGACAACCCATGAATCAGTTGATTGTTTCGGCTTCACAATCTCTGTGGTCTAAAAGTGTTACCTTTATTTTGTCTAGCTTGCTGCCCCCCCCCCGGTGCTGTCAGCGTAAAAGCTTCTCCTATCCCTTACAGACACACACAACCCAAACACACAACCACACACAGACAATTTTCCTCCTCCCTCTCCCCTCCTCCCTTGCACTCTCTAGAACATGCCATCTGCCATAGTTGGACAAGAGCCCACTAGCGTGGTAGCAACACACGCACGTAGACACACACAGGTTTGCACATCTATACTTCCTTGGAAACTGAACTGGTTCCCATTCCTTTGGACAGCATAAACAAAGCATTAACCCTAACCTTTACTGTAATTATTGCCTAACCCTTACCTTAACCTAACCACCATTCAAATTTTAGCCCTAAATTTAACCAATTCCTTAGAAATGAGTTTCCACCTAATTAGGACCATGTTTTGGGCCCCATGAGGACTGAGCACATACACACACACAGACAACTGGAAACTCCTACAGATGCACAAGAACGCACACAAACACACATTCAGACTCTATACACAAGCCAAAGCGAGGCAGGCTGCATTTTTAATAAGGAGCCCCCCCATGAACAAAACAGCTTGCAGGGTTATAATGGCTTCAAACAAAGCCCAACCCCACTGCACAGAGCCAGTGAACTCCTCCCCTCTTCTGTGTGACTGGCCTGAAGAGGAGGAGACAGGGAGGACAGAAGGAGAACAACAAACTCTAATTACTCCTCTGTGGCTCTCGGGCCCCTCCAGCAGTTTTTTTTTATTTCAGAAACACAGGAGAGGAAGAAGGAGGAGAATGGAAAGGGAAAAACAAGGATGGCACATACGGAAAAAAGCCCTGCACTGATTGAACATGAAGCATCTCCCCTTGGCTCTCCCTGTCTCCTTTCTTCTTTCCCTCTCTGCTTGTTGGACATAATGCCCCCTCACTTGCACTAAAATTGTTCATCACCCCTCAGTTATCCACAGTGAATAATGATGTTTCCGCTTGCAGAGAAAAAGGCAAAGGGCCGAGCCTAAGGCCATGCATTCTGATGGTCTAAGCGTTCCCCAGTTACACTCTGCTCAAGCAAAATCAACAGCACAGCAAGGAGGGGAGGATGCCTGCATCTACTCCTGCATCCATATTCTCCACAGGGTGTCATGTTTGTCTGTTTGTTGTGTTTTTTTACTCGTTATTTACAATCTGTATCACCCGAAAAGTCCCCCTGCATTTTTCCTCCAGCAAATACACACAGAAGTGGGGAAGGAGAAAAATGTTGGACTACAGGGAAGCTACTGTCATCTTTCACAAACAGACCCGGGCAAATTAGCAACATTATGTCTGCTCTTGGGGGACGTTTGTTCTCACGGCGTCTGCCATGTTACCATCGTCATCATCATCATCATCATCATCATCACTGTCACAAGGACAGTCATAGTGGCCATTTGAGGAGAGACTTTCCTTCCCAAAGCTAAAACTAAAGAGACGGCTGCGACCCGTTCCAGTTTGCAGCTACTTCAGGAACAATGTTCTTTCATGGCAGACTGTCACATTTTCTGTTCTTATATCCATTGATCCATTTGCTTTGTTTAAGTTTTCCCAAGCTAATTTGAATGGTTGACTGACAGGACAATTAAGGTTGTGTAAGGCACAATGAAATAAAGGTATCTTTGGTCAAACTCCTGAAACAAAAAGTGTTTTTTTGTCAAATCCAACAAGCTAATAAAAGCCATTATAGCCAGACCATTTGCGGGACGCTGTAATAGAAGCCATTAAAGAGACATTATCTGGTTCACTGTGTCTTTCTGCTGCCTGTGCCAGTGTAGGATGAAATGGACCATTCTAATCCTCATTAACATAGCTAATTTCACATAAGAGAAAGTTGATAGTGGGTGTCAAATCCATTCAAAGGTCACCCAAGCACGCTACATTTGATATACAAGTACTTACACAAGTGTTCACACCTGCATGCGTGTTAAGATTCTACCTGAAAATATCTGCAGTAAAATTTTTACTGTAAATTTTTCTCAAATACAGATCACTGCTGCCGATATGTAGCGTTGGACACAAGTTGTCAAAGACAGCAAATGACAGTTGATGATGCAACATACGTTCAACATCCATCTCTTTTCTTTCTTTCATAGCTGCTGTACGGCTAAATTTTGGTTTGGCATCTAAAGGTGGGAAAACAAACAGGACATGTTGCTCCTTCATCACAGACACAGAGCCATGTCACAAGTCTGACAGTAGAGGCATTAAGATGCTTCCACATGACCATTAAAAGGGACTACTGAGTAAACACTGCAACCTTCAGGCTGTCTGCATTTGCCTATATGTCACACGTGTCTGGCTGCACACACGAGCAGAGAGACGTGATACAAATGTGTACAAATGTCTACATCACTGGATCAAACCTGGACTAAAATTGGACATAGACAATATCTACCGCCACTATGATATATTTTGATGTTGATGTTTTGTGGAAACAATACCCGTCTTATTAATTCCAATATATGCATATTTTTCAAACAAAAATTTCACAGGTCTAACAAAACAATCAGATGATTTTTGGTCTGCAAATTTCAAACTGGTGTCACCTGCCATTTTGCCCACTTTCAGCTTTCTGCTCCCCCTATGACCTTCAAAGGATTAGCGGTATGTATAAGGTGGATGGGCTGACTTTGGGGCTGGATATTTATTTCGAAATAACTTGTTCTTATTTTATTGAGAAAATAGTGACAATTCTTTTTAATGGAAAATAAACCCCTCCAGCACATGAGAATTGACAGATGGACTTCAAATGTACCATGTATAGTGTTCTTTAAGGAAGTAAATATCAGTGACAACCCTACAATCTGTGAACAGAATACGAATAACAAAGGTTCTAGCTCCTCTAGAGTTACTGCTGTAGTGAAAAAAACCCAATCAAATTATAAATTAACACCAAGCCGGTGGCAGCACACACAATTCTATCAATTGAATCAGAGAAAGAAGAGGGTGCAGTAAAAGAGTGATAAATAAACTCTGTGTGTTTAACACCTAGTTCAGTCATTTAAAAGAGCATGGTTTCAGAGAGGAGCGTCACAATAAAACTCACGGTCAAAGAGCTCAGGTGGACATCTTCAAGGACCTACTGACATACACCCTTTCAGGTGTTTTCTGGTGAACTTATCAACTCACAGACCAAAACAACCACAGCTGATTGCTAGTAGACACTGAAAAGCACTCTCTTTTCTGTTTTGTGCTGTATGTTTCTACCATCCTAACAATTGCATTCTTTAAGCTGTTCTCCTTGTCAGTCCAAAATTCCACTGGATTGGATTTTGCTTTTTTTTTTTTTTTTCACTGATGTCCAGATGAACATATATAAGAGAAAGTAATTCACCTCCCAAATGCATTACCTGGGTGTGTCATTCAGACTCATCAGACTAACATGTTTACAAGTATTTTAAAAGTCACATTTTAGTCAAACTAAGAGAAACAAAGACATTTTGATGTAATTTATTATCTTGCTATAACCATAATTTGTTTTCTTGATTTTCCCATAAGGGTGTTTTGGATCTTGGAATAGAAATAATTATCCATCAGAAACAGTTCAGTGAATCAATAAAACAACATTGTTCTCATTATCACCCCTCACCCGCTTACTGGTGCTTTGTGCCTGACTTTGACAACCGGATTTTGCTTTTTTTTTTTTTCTTTTTTTTTTTTTTTCACTGATGTCCAGATGAACATATATAAGAGAAAGTAATTCACCTCCCAAATGCATTACCTGGGTGTGTCATTCAGACTCATCAGACTAACATGTTTACAAGTATTTTAAAAGTCACATTTTAGTCAAACTAAGAGAAACAAAGACATTTTGATGTAATTTATTATCTTGCTATAACCATAATTTGTTTTCTTGATTTTCCCATAAGGGTGTTTTGGATCTTGGAATAGAAATAATTATCCATCAGAAACAGTTCAGTGAATCAATAAAACAACATTGTTCTCATTATCACCCCTCACCCGCTTACTGGTGCTTTGTGCCTGACTTTGACAACCCTCACTAAAGCAGCATGGATTGCAATGAAAATCAGGGAGAAAAAAAACTGTTCTTTAAAATTAGAAGCTAAAGAACTCACTTGATCACCCTCTTCCGGGCAGTGATGCTGGCCACAATCACGCTTTCTGGTCTTGGGGTGGCCACCGCCTTGAAAGTGCCCTTCCAAAACTTCTCAAAGAGCTGCTTTTCTTCCAGCTGCTGGAAACTGGCTGTGCTGACCTGTGTTCCCAAGGACGGCGAGGGTCTGAGCTGGAGTGAACACGGGGGCTGCATTTGTAGTTCTTGTTCTTCAAACCAAATTGGCTTGAGTCCCTCACTGGAGTCTCGACTCACTCATGGAAAAACACAGTCCCACTGGTTGTTGCTCAGGAGCTGTCCAAGTACTGAATGAAGCGGTGCTGTGTGCAGTGTCTGTTTAACACAGTCTTCTCCTCTCACAGCAGCAGGTCAATGTGTCAGCGCGTCTTTCTGCCGTTCACTCTTGAGCGGGGGCATGGGGAGAGGGACAAAAGCTGACCCTCTCCAACTGGAGGCTGGGTATTGTTCTCTCAGATGAAGGAAGGAGGGGTAGGGGAGATTGTGTTTCTCTCTCTCTCTCTCTCTCTCTCTCTCTCCCTCTTCGCCTTTCCTCTTCTATCACATCTGCTGCTTTTAGAGATGGGGTCTGGGCTGGGTTGTTGGGGGTCCGAGTGCTCCTTTCGCTCCTACCGGCAGCTGCATGCAGAATCAGGCATTACTCACAGGGAGTAGGCGAACTGAGCATGTTTCAGTCCTGAGGAGTGCCAGCACATTGACATTCAGTGGCACAGTGACTGAGCAGGTCCTGAGGCAAGTGTTGTGGCGTGTGCTTTGGAGGGTGTGCGTGTGTGTGTGTGTTTGTGTGGGAGTGGAAGTGGAGTGAGGAGCTTAGCAGAGAGCAGCTTGTTTTGTATCTCAGCCTCTGACGTCAAAGTTGGGGGCTGGATGTTAGGAGAGGGACACCTTCTGTCATCCTCGCTCGCTCTTCTGTGTTCTCTGTGTTCTTAGACTCGTTTCACTCACACAACTAACAAGGCTCACTTGTTTCTATCGCTATCTTTTTCCAAGCAATGATAACTAATGAGCTGATTTCAACTTCTTCCCTCTATACATTATTGCATTTGCAATGTATCTGAATTTGTAGAGTTGCTATTTTCATCAAAACTAATATAATGCAATTAAGAATAACTTAGAGCCCATGAAGTACACATTTATTTTCATAACAATGATTTACAAAATGCAGTTGGATGACAAAAAAGTTTTTATGTTTATTTCAGTCTTATTATTTTTTCTTTCTGTACTTCTGCATTGTGATGTGTTGCATTTTCTTGTAAATGCTGACTGAGTAATATAAATGTATTGAAAAATATCTTATATAATTTTTTTTACACAGTCTAAAAAAGGGTTCAGGTTGCAATTTGTAGCTCTGAGAAGTTATCTGCTTCCATACTAAAAGACCTGAAAACATATTTAAGTGACATAAATATTCATGTCCTGTTTAAATAGGATTTTCTCCCCTGCAGTTCATTCCTAATTTATATAAATTCTTGGGTTCACAATGTATTAGAGAACCTAAAATGGAGTTAAGTTTTAGGTACTTGGGAGGGTAGCGTGAATATCTTATTACGCCTGTTGCTACACTGAAGGTTTGATTTATGGAAAACATGTCTGTTGTTTTATTTATTGGCGTATTACGTATTGTAGATGGTATGAATTCCATAAGGTGTTTTCTACCACTGATTATATGATTATTGTTATACATCTACAATAATATAACATATTATTGACAATAACATATTGCCTACATCTACAGTACATGTAGGCAATATGTTATTGTCTTAGTTGCTCTTGTGTTCTCTTCTCGAACACACGCACTCACACTCCAGGCCAAAGGTCAAGTAAATCAGCATAACAAAAGGCCCTGCTCTGTGAGGACCTGCCAACAAAAACCTGCCCTGGGGGCTTGAGCTTCTTTCTGTCGTCAGATACTTCTCTCCTTTTCTCTCCATTCTGCTTCACGGGGCAACAGCTCTATACACTTCTTGCTGACTATATTTTCAAGCACAATTTAGTCATACAAGGGTTGGAGCTCATTTAATTACTGTCCTTGTTCCAATATAAAGTGGGGAATCAATTTTCTGAATTAAGTGTAACTGCCTCCTAAACCAGGTGGCAATATACACCATTTTAGTTTGTCAGTATTAGGTGTTTTCCTATTAATCTATCACGTAACAAGCCAAAGCAAATTCAGCTGGTGGCCTTGTCGGTGCAAACCAAGTGGCAAGGTTGTGGTAGTGATGCCACCTTCAAGAATCTGAACTCTCATTTTGAAGCCTTAAACTTAAAATTAAAAGACCTTATCTACGACCAGACACCTGCTATACGACGCCATTTGTCAGTCACACTGGTGTACACTCATATCTGCTGTGCTTTATCATCTGTTTTACTCTAAATTGGAACATAATGTAATTTACAAAACTGACTTCATGTTCTATTTAAAAACACTTGGAACTAAATTAACTCCTCGTGAAGTTTGCTGATGTTGCAAATCAAGTGAGGAGTATGCTCATTTTTTTTCCATTGCCTTCCACTCTAGCAGACTTCTTTTGGCCTTCAGAGGAGTCACCACCTTATGGCGATTCAAATATTTTTACTTCCTAGTAAGATTCAACCAGCAAACCATGTGATTAGTTTCATGTCATATGAGGTATATGGTACAAATAAACACCTTTCTGTGTCTTTGTCCTACCCATTAACTTCATTATATTAAATTTTTCATTAAATATAATTTAATGAAAAATTCTGAAATTTCATTATATTTCATATATAATTCTTTAAGCCAGTCAAAAAAGCAAGTCAGTCTGGATTTTACCATGTTTTACTCACTGTTGCTTTTTATTATGTGCACTGGCTTTTTCCTGATTTCCATGTCGAAGCAAGTGGGAACTGTGGGCCAGAGCACCTTGGCCAGTTTGTTCATGCCAGATACTGTAGTTTCTCTGAAGTCTATGTTAGATGCATTCAGAATGACAAGGGAATGTTCAGAAGATCCAGTTAAGAGGGTGATGCCTTGCTTGAACCTTGAGAAAACAAGACACATGTCCATTTAATCAGTATGGATTATCCAGAGGTGGTTCTCTTTAGTTCAGTTGCATATTAAACAGGATTTTACACACTAAGATGGCAGGTGAACCTTCACAACAACTTCTGAGGACAATGAAATTGATATATGCCCCTCCAAATAATCTTTAGAGAATCTCCAGGGCTTAATGCATGTCTGAAAGCAGCTCCAGCCTGACATGAAACACAAAAGAAAGAGAGAGAAAACAAGTTTCCAGCAAAACAAACAAACAAAAGTTTTCACGTACCATTCCGATAACACGGTAAGATGAACTTCTGTTTCCCTCAAGAAATATTGCAGACATGGATGGGAATAAATATCTCTGCCTGTTAATAGGTATGCATAAAGACCAGGAGCGGCACCTCGTCTGGATTAATAATGCATATATTAGCTGATAACATGAGACCTTGATGTATGACAATAGCAGCCACTTAATGATAAGTGGCTGCTTCATCAGGGTGCTTTGCATAAAGATGTAGCACAGGCACTCTCCAATCAAACCACAGGGCAGAGACGAGCCTGTCCAGCCAAACAGAATATGTTTCACTCATGGTGGAGAATGTCAAAGAGCTGTTCCTGCTGTAAGATGAAGCTGAGGTTATATTGGAGGGCCGTGCCAGGGGCAATGGGGTGAACTTCTAGAGTGTGTGTGTGTTTTAAGTGCTTTCACTGGCACTGGTTCTATGTGGAGTTTAAGTTAAAGGACAAAAACAGTTCTGAAGAAAATGTAATTAAAACATGAAGAGGCAACTGCTTCACCATTTCATGAAGAAACTGAGTAATTGCTTTTGAAGTGATGTGTGGCATCATTTGACTACATGTAACATAAAAGACTTAATATAATGGTGCAAAATTAGCATGAATGTGTTCATGGCCAAGACAATGCATGTGACATTAAACTTTGCAGTCATTTCTGATTGAGCAGGTTTTTGAAGCTCATTGAAGCCTGTTAAAAAAGCAAGACTAAGTGCATCCTTTCAAAAAAAAAAAAATGCCTTTTTTTCCCCTAAAGATGAAATATTATTGGCAAAGCTTGATGGTTTTGCACTCTCAGATCTCAACCTGACAGTAATTGCACTTGTTAAAGCAGTTAGATTCATTTTTATGGATTTCTTAAGTCATAAATCTATAAAGCAGGCAAAAGGAAAAGGCAAATAGTTTAGAAATGTAATGTTCTTGATAATATTAAAAGTTACCCGTGCTCTGGTGAAAGTCACAATGAAAACGGATGAATCTATACTTTATTGTTCGTAAAAAAAAAACCAGAGATATACTTTCTTGACAAAGCTGATTTCTTTTTTTTCCATTTTCACTTTCAATGTGCAGATCTGTGGCTGGCACTACAGAATTCAGGGCAGCTAAGCTTACTTAAAAGAAAGAAAGAAAGAAAGAAAGAAAGAAAGAAAGAAAGAAAGAAAGAAAGAAAGAAAGAAAGAAAGAAAGAAAAAGAACAGTACTAATGATGTGAAAGTTTGAAAATGAAAGTTCAGATAATTAGTCATGAAAAATAAACAGAAAAGTGAATTAAAGCAGCGGTTGTCAAACTTTTTATACCAAGTACCACCTGAGAAAATATTGAGCTCTCAAAGTAACACCATTATCACCAACGTTAAAGTACAGTGGTGTAAACAGGCCAAGCAAAGTCAGCTATGGACTCCAGAGGAGGCAGATTATTCCCAGCAATATAATTTGCTTAATCATCATCCTCCTCTTCCTCACATATACAGTCAGGTCCATAAATATTGGGACATCGACATAATCTAATTCTAATATTTTTGGCTCTATACACCACCACAATGGATTTGAGTTTGTATATGTGCCTCCCACTTTTTAAGGGACCAAAAGTAATGGGACAACTTCTACCAGAGAGATGGGAAGAGAAGAGTATGGAGAAGGAAAGGAACTGCTCATGATCTAAAGCATACCACCTCATCAGTGAAGCATGGTGGTGGTAGTGTCATGGCGTGGGCATACAGTATATGGCTGCCAATGGAACTGGTTCCCTTGTATTTATTGATGATGTGACTGCTGACAAAAGCAGCAGGATGAATTCTGAAGTGTTTCGGGCAATATTATCTGCTCATATTCAGCCAAATGCTTCAGAACCCATTGGACGGCACTTCACAGAGCAGATGAACAATGACCTGAAGCATACTGCGAAAGCAATCAAAGAGAAGTGGAATGTTATTCAATGGCCAAGTCAACCACCTGACCTGAATGCAATTGAGCATGGTTTTCACTTGCTGAAGACAAAACTGAAGGGAAAATGCCCCAAGAACAAGCAGGAACTGAAGACAGTTGCAGTAGAGGCCTGGCAGAGCATCACCAGGGATGAAACCCAGCGTCTGGTGATGTCTATGTGTTTCAAACTTCAGGCTGTAATTGACTGCAAAGGATTTGCAACCAAGTATTAAAAAGTGAAAGTTTGATTTATGATTGTTAATTTGTTCCATTACTTTTGGTCCCTTAAAAAGTGGGAGGCACACATACAAACTGTTGTAATTCCTACACTGTTCACCTGATTTGGATGTAAATACCCTCAAATTAAAGCTGAAAGTCTGCATTTAAAGCACATCTTGTTTGTTTTATTTCAAATCCATTGTGATGGTATATAGAGCCAAAAAGTCTAGAATTGTGTTGATGTCCCAATATTTATGGACCTGACTGTAATTCAGACACTGGTATAGTAAAATTTGATTAAAGCTGTGTTTCCATCATGGTACAGTTTGGTTTAGTACAGTATGGTACAGTTAGCCCTCGGTCAGGCTCGTGGTAAAACTGAGAAGGCGAGGTGTGTACTGTCCTTCAACGAAATATGTAGTGTGATGTTCTGCTGGTGCGACGGCAAGGGAGAACAACATCAAACACAACACAACAAAACACAACGGACAAAAATGGAGGACATCCAGCAGCTCTTTTCTTTCTGATTAGTTGGAAGTCATTTGTCTCAACAAGACATCAAGCTTTGTATGAGAAAAGATTGTGGGTGTTGAAGAAACACAGGTCGCAAGGGAGTGACACTTTTTTGTTGCCCAATCAGATGACTGTTGCAGGTTTAACTCCACCTGTACTGGACCATTACTCAGAACATGGACAGGTTGGGGCCGGTTATTTTGGTATTATTTCTAATAAAAATGTGAACAAAATGCATGCCAAATTATAAAAATGCTGCTGGCTCTATGCTGTTGTACTAAATTAAATGTCAGTATTCTTCAACATAAAGCAGTGCAACTACTGGTCCTGCAAAAATCTTGTTGCAAAAATGAATGAATTCAAGGAACTGAAAGTGTTGTGTTTCCGACATATGTGAGTGATTTAGACATTAAAAATATGGTCAAAGGAAATTTTAATGTCTGCTTTGCTGTTGTACCTCCCAAAAAACTGGGGGATGAGGGAAGTAACAATAAATGAAAAAAAAAGAAATGATGTCTTATTGGTGAAGACCTGCAACTACAGTGGAATCAAAACCATTAATCATTCAATCAACAAACTATTTCTGTTTCTGATTCTAATTATTCCAATACAATCTACAGCACAACTATCAAAGTGATGGAGTTGTTTTCACAGTGACGCAATGGCAGATTGCCTGGAAATGCAGTGTGATGTCTTGCTTTTGCTGAGTTTTGATTTCCATTAGCATGTTATTCAGAATATAAATGGATTTCCATCTCCCTATGAGCAGTCTCACAGAGAAAAGGGTGGATTCATGTAAAGAAAAGTGTCTCAGCAGTCTCACACTCTAACTACCCATCATACTTTTATCTTTCTCTAGTTGCAGAGATAAAATATAGATAATTCCAAAATAATCGCAAAATAATAAGGATTCATTTTTAAAAGTTGTTTTACTAAGTGTCCGTATGAATTGATTTGGAAAATCAATCAGTATGGATCATTTATAGAGCACTTTACTTTGTACCCAATACCTTGGAAAAGGCAGGTTACTTAACCTTGCTATTTGTCGGTAAAAAAAAAAAAAAAGTAAATTTAACTAAATCTAGAGCAAACATGACAAGTAAAAAAAAAGCTTAAGTCTAATAGATGTATTTATATGACATTATTAATATGGCCTATATTTATATATGGCCTATATTTATATGGCCTGTTAGAAAGGGGACTTGGCTTGTAATGGGAAGGTTTCTCGTTCAAATTCCCAAAAGATCATGGGGTTGGATACCCCAAAGAAAAGGTGCTCAATACCGATTGCTCTCCATTGATTTGGTGAATTGAATGCTCTAAATTGACCCCAGCCCAGCACGAGTCCCAAGCTTGGATAAAGGCAAGGGTTGCATCAGGAAGGGCATCCAATGTTTAAAAAAAAAAAAATCACTGCCAAATGAAATATTTGGATCACTAGCAGGTGATCTGCTGTTGGAGACCGATTGAAAAGGATAGGCCGAAAGCACACTTACTTTATCACATGTTCAGTTCAACTATTGTGGTATGTATCTATTGAGTTAATTAAGTTATTTATAATTTAATTTTTGTTGTGCCGTGGAAGAATTTTGAAATATAAAATTGTCTGCAACATTCTAAAGTTTGGAACTGAGTTTGGAGCTGGTATAAGATATGCTATATGAGCCAGTGAAGTACAGAAAAAGACGAAAAATATGTGTAAGAAGCCTAAAACCTTTGTCTTCACTGAAAAAAAAAAAAACTCTTTAACAGCTGAATTTTAGAATTTTAAGAATTTTAAAAAGGCAGGTATAACATCCTCTAATATCCCAGTTTTTTTTAAAAAAATAAACCAATGGTAAAAACCATTTACAAGTTGGGACATGCAGATAAATATCATTTTAAATCATGACACAGCACTGATGAAGAAAGCCAGGCTAGTGAAGAGGCAGGAAGAGCTGCATGTGCAAAGGAGATCCAGCTGCACAAGGACAAGGGTTGAGAGGACACTCCCATCCTGCCAAATTAAATTAACGAGCCCACATGAGCATAAATAGACTGCGGGGCTTGGGGGACGGCTCTGTGGATCAAACCTGCTCCCCCTGGACACTGAGGACACAGAATAATGCTTGTCCATGCACGACAATGGAACGTAACACCTTAAGACAGGCTGAGGATCTTCTCATGACACCATCTGACAGGAGAGCGGACATGCTGTGAGGCTACCTCTGAATTCAAGGATTTAATTATTTCTTTTTCCTGTGTGCAGCAAAATATAATAATCAGGGTCTGAACTTGTGTTTTTATATGTGCTGTCATAATTTGCAGTAGTCACAATCCCAAATAAAAACTGCCGTAGTTTTATTGTTTTCTTATCATTGCCTCTTTGTTGCCTGTGCCACGGAGGATCCGTTTTCTGTGACATTGGTCCATACCCCACCCATGGACCAAGGAAGCACGCATTAACGGAGTAAAATTATTTATGAGCAGGTACAATCTGAGAGAGGTAAGTTTCTAGTTGAATACATGCATCTCAGGATATATTACCCAATGCACTACGTGTCTGTATTAATATTGTGTGGGGAGTGGGGAATAAAATATAATCATGCTGGTCACAGACTGTATATAAAAATGTATGTAGTCTTCAGGTTGCAAAACAAACTCCCATTTTGAAGCTTTGACATCTGCGATTTGACCAGTGCATGACAGATTTTGAAACTGGGAAGTTAAAGACATCACCTGCAGCCACGCACCAATACCAGTGGTCATAAAGCAAATGACAAGTAAACTCATTTTCCCATAGACTTTCATTCAAAGAGACTTGTAGCAGCAGTGTCACCCCCAGGTGGCTAACTGCTAATTCCGACACACTTCTCTAAATTGTTGGCCTATTTTTTTTCCATTTCTTTTTTGGCACAATAGTGTTTTGTCCGTGCTAACCCAATCTCTCAGTATAAAAAATGCACCACAAACACAAAGAAAATTTAACGAGCTTTAGCTGTGAAAAACAATCCCTTTTTTTACGGCATCCGGCCCAGTTAATTGCATTACTTGTCAGGGAAATCCATGACATCCATGGCAGAACAGGAAAAAAAAAAGGTCCAAACAAACATATTCCATGAAACTCAGTTTCCTAACAGCTGCTGGAGCAATTATTTTTTTTCCTTCTTATTTAAAATTATAAAGGAGTGTATGACAGACGGTGAAGAGAAAAGACAGAAAAGAATGGAGACAGCGTTATAGAAGCTCAAGTGATGGTGATGGGGAGAAGATAGATGCAGAAAGATGCATTCAGGGTAAACAGAGAAGCAGGCTGTGATAGGAAAAAAACAGATACACCTTTAGGCATTTAGACTCAGTTTCTTTTCCAGTATCTTTCTAAAGAGCAAAATCAATATGGCCACAGCTCTGACCCCTGTGCTAGAGAATACCATCAGTGCATTCCATTTACTAAACAGGTTCACCAGGGAGGGTGAAGCCAGTCAAATGAAGGTTTTAGAGGTGATGCATTTACTGTTGGAGTAAAGTGCATGTGATTGCACAGGCAAGAATTCTGTTATATACAAGATATGACTGCAAACCACTGGAAAAAAAACACTTAGTGTGCTGTTTAAGAAAGTTTGCATTTTGTTTTCAAAATGTGTGTTTCAAATCTTACGTCTGAATGCACCATAGGTGTGAGCAATCTTGTGTGAAGAAGTGGTGTAATTACCATGAAGAAGAAGTGTAATTACCCGCTGTCGTCTGCGTAGGGTCCTCACAGTCCACCACAAAAAATGGGAGGATGACAAAATTCACATCACATGGACTCTAGGTGACCTCTGGTGACCTGGCACTTACACACACTTCACCTAATAATATAGATCAAAAATTATATCAAATGAACAGAAAGTTGTGTACTCATTGTGTGTTAGTCACAACAAACTGTGCGTGCAGCTTTGTGGTGCGGAGTGGAGTCCGAAACCTGGTCCTAATTTGCCAGAAGCTCATTCGTGAGGAAAAGGATAAGTTTAGGGCTAAGAATTTAATGTTGTTAAGGTTATGGTTAGACATGAGCTGGTTATGGATACGTTTGGGGATGATGCATTGTTGAGGTTGTCCAAATGAATAGACACTAACACCTCACAGCGAGCATCAGCACTTCATTTTGCCATTCCCCAAAAATATCCTCCTGAGTTTCATACCGTTCCTTCTTCATATAAAACATAATCCATCCCCAAAAAGGCAGGAATCAAACATTTACTGTCACTTCCGTGTCTGTAAATCAGACTCATATGCAACTGCTCCAGATTTAAGTGGCTCAGTGGCCTTGAGAGTCCACTGTGCCACTTCCGAGTAAAAAGGGAAAAGAGGACGACAAGGATGACTTGACTGAAACCACTCTAATTGATGGACCCTTTGGCCCGAGGCATGAGTGTGTAAATGTCTGTGCGTCTGATCATTCAAGTGGTCATTCCATGCAAACTAAAAGTCGAGGAAGTCAGTGGGTGAGCGCACTTACAGGAGACACCCCCGCAAGAAAAATAATATTGAGGCAAAGCACTTCTGTATGTGGTTTCTCTTCAAAAAGCAGTGCCGATGATGAGATGCGTTGTCCTTATCTGCACGAGGGCCTTTCACTTAGACATCGCTAAGGGACTGCTTGACTGGGAGTGCAATGTGTTCATCACCATGTCTTTGAAAAAAATCTGATCAGGGATAGCACTGGCGATCTATAACAGTAAAACTGGTCTTCTGTCCAATAAAATTACTTTTCGGAACAGTTAACAGAGGAAAATGTCTTTATCACATCGCAAGCACCACTTTGGAAAACAAGAATTATTACACTGTGTATCATTTTACTTCACAGAGGGAACACAAAAAAGATATAAGCTTAAAGACAATCCACCAGCTTCAGTTATATGGCAGATTAGAAAAAAAAATTTGAGGCCTGTAAGGCAAATTTTAGTTCTGTGTTTCCAGATAGAATTCTTTCCTTTCCATAGACCAACTGGTTAGTCAGTGATTTATTTTTAATGATACACTAATATAATTTGATATTTATGAACAAAAGCAGTCTTAGGCCTTGCCTTTTGCCCTACATCAGCTGGGACTTTTTGCATACAGTCTGAGGGATTAGAAAAATGAAAACATTCTCAGATGAGAAGAACAAAGAACAAAACAGAGCAAATAGTACTAAATATTATTTATGCCCTCAAAAGTTTGATCAGAAACAAATGACACAAAGCTGTGTGATCACTTTATGCTGCCTCATTATACAGTTACACATCATTTTGTTGTTTTCCATTAATAATGCTGCAGCTATAAACTAAAAAACAGCAACATTAAGATAAATTATCATCTTCAAATTTGAAGCTTAGCATCAATTTCTGTTACTAATGATTTATTGCTTTTTTTTTTTTTACAAGCCTGTCTCTTGTCTTTATCAGTGGGGCATCAGTCAATTATCTCTCCGAAAACATTAAGTAACAAACCTAAGAAATATTTGTTTAGAAAGTGACCATAAAGCTAAATGCTATTTTTTTCTTCCCATTTCTTTATCACATCCTACATGAAAATCATACCATCAGTTAATGCAGCATCCCATTTGAGATCAACACTCCATGTACCTGTTGGTCCGGCGCATTATTTTAATAACTAATAACATATTCATGTCATATAATTTTATTTTGGGTTACTACCCTCTCTAAGAGGGCGGTAAGATAATGTTAAATATTACGAGAACATAAAAAAACAAAACAAAAAACAAAAATGAAAGCCTTGTCGTTAATGTTACACTGAAGCTAATTCCAATTTAATGCTTTGGAAAAAGAACGAAGCATACTGTACTTTGAAAGCCTCACAAAGCCTCATAGTAATAAAATTCAAAACACCATCACAACTCACAGCTTCAAAAATTATGAAGCAGTGGAGTCAGCAGCTCAGGTTATTAGGCTTTATTCTCTTTCCCACTTGAGACCATATATGCCAGCTATGGGAGACAAACAAACTTTTTCCCTCTCTCTCTCTCTCTCTCTCTCTCTCTCACAGCTAGTTGAAGCAAGTATTGTGAGGTTGTATACGAGAGGCTGAAGGCTGTAATGGCGTAACAAAGATGAGGAAGAAAAGAGTGGAGGCTGCACATCCAAATAAGCCTTCATATACAATGGTACTTTATGTTCCCTCATGGATCTCTCAGAAATCATTCACGTCTGCCAAGTCAATCCAGAAAAACTTTGCTTTTAAAAACAAAATGTCTTTTTTTTAAAGAAGTGATTTTACTTAAAGGTGTGATATGCAACATTGAGTTTTACCAGCGTATAAGCAAACAAATAAATAGTACAGTATTGATGTCTTGACTCTTACTTTCTCTGTTTGATATTAAGCATCAGCTTTAGTAACCACTTGGCTATACCCACCAAAACCTCCGAATCCTTTTTTAAAACTCGATATTAGTTTGTTTGCCATGCTCACAAGTTGGGCACATTTTAACACTCCCCTGTCATATTTACGACCGAGACAGAATAAACTGTTCTCGAATCTTTGTTAGAAGTTCACAAGCTGCACTTGAATGCAGCAAAAGACGGCGACCCAGTGAGCTACTCAGCGGTGACGAGAAGTATAATTCATTGCATCCAGCAAAAGGCGACCTTCTGGTTTTACATCCAAAGAAAGTCCTTCAGCATTTTTGCACTCCTAAGTAACTTAACACATACTGTGCGTAATATTACCGTCCATGTCTTTTGTCGTGGTATGCGATGTGACATGTTGGGGCTGAGTTTTGCATTTGGCAACAGTCAAAGTCAAAGAGGCTAACTGTGACACATTACATTAGTTTTATAGTTTCAGACCAACACAAACACAGACAAATTTGGTGAATGTTTCCGCTTGTATTTAATCGTCTTTACATACGACCATTTCATTACATTAAATTTTAATGTTCTGAAAAAGCTGTGAAGCCTCGTCAGTGGTATGAGCTGGTTGTTCTGCATAATGATACACCTGCATTCAATGTGTGGTGACGGGTTCAGAAATGTAAGTGGGGACCTGCTGTGTCTTACGCTGACACTGCATCGGTTGCCATGGGATTAATGATATGCTGGAACTGTATGGAAAAACTGTAATGCTATTGTAGCATGCTGTTCATTATAATTAGCTTCAGATTGCGTCTGTGTTCTCTTAGGGCATGAAGGAATTGGAGTGTTTCTAAACTGCTTCTGAGTTTTCCTTTATTGATGGATCGCTTTGTCGTTAACTGCCTCTCGTGTCATTAGATTTCAATGTCTCAGTCCTTAAATATCATTTATAGCGAAGCATTGCAACAAACCCAACAAACAGTGGCTTCACTGTCACTAATGCATCTTGACTGTGATTCATAATGACACAGAAGCCGCTTTCTTTCAATATCACAAATTATTAATAAACACAGTCTGCTCCTCACAGACTTCTGGCTATGGAAGTTGATATGCCACACTATCAGAGTAGCTGAGTCTGTAATGCTGTAATAACATATTACAGTCAAGACTACACAATATGGAGAGGGGGGCTATATTGTTTGTCAAAGCATATTTGCATGATGACTCTGTTCTCTATTCTCTGTTACCAGTGATACAACTGGAACATATGTGGGTTTTGAAGATGTGAAGGGGGGGAAAGAGTATTTTTTTAGTGGACACTGCACGTGTCATGTATAAAACTAGAGACGCATTTTCCTGTTAGAAACTGGCCAAGTCCAACCAGAACCTGTCAGATTTTGAGTTTTTCTGATCAAATGCCAATGTAGTTAATGTGCATGAGCTGTGCTGAATTTGTTACTCTATGACACGCAAGCGTTACTATGGTTACTGCTTGTTTTTCCTCTGTTTGAAGCCACATGTAGTATAAAAAAGCATATCAGGCATGTTGATATGAGAACACTGTACATATATAGAGTACATGGTGGTACACACAGACTGAGGCTGGCACAGCCAGCATGACCAAACCAGATAACAATTTCAAATATCTGTCTGAACCCCTTCCAACCTGTCAGGTTTTGTACGGACCAAATGGAATGTTAGATTATTCAATAAATAAAATACCACAGGCAGCACCTTCTTGTTCAAGGTAGTGTAAGCGTGGTTACTTAGGTCTTTAAAAGTCAGCACAGCATAGTAAAAATCAATACCTGAGGGCAAGTTAATTCCACTTTCTGGAGTCTGAACTGGGTTATGGCATAGATTGGTTAGTGCTGGCAGACAAAAGAAAAGTAATTTATCCATCAGGGTTAAAAGGAAAAAAAGATATTTGTTGATTCTGATCTCAATGCATAATTGCACTACTTGATGTTCAAACACAGATAAGAAAGCTGAAACGGTGCCTATTCTGGTCATAACAGGGGCGGAGAAATGTTGTTATTTGAAAGTGAAAACACATACAAAAGAATTCTGGGGAAGAATTAAGGCAGTGAGTGGTCTGCAACTTACTAAACCCCATCGTCTGGCAATTTCTACCGCCTCACTTTACTTACATTGGGTTATAGCCTTTTACTGATAATGTAAATGTTCAGGGAGCACACACACACACACACACACACACACACACACACACATATATATATATATATATACACACTATATAGTTATATTCTTGTGTCTTAAATTTGCATTCTGAAGTGACAATTGTATGATCCTGAGAAAGGTTTCAGTTAAGTCACTTTTATTAATATTAATACAGTATAGCCCAACATCACAAACACAGTTTGCCTCGAAGGGCTTTATAGTCCGTACAGCAAAAAAGTGGTATTTTTTGTATACTTTCAGGCAATGTGACTGAGCACTTGTTTACCACCCCAGGACATCACATGTATTTAACTGGCTCAACACGAGCTAAAGTTTTCTGCCTCTTTGTTTCTACATACAGACCAAAATAAACAGACTAGAACTATACTTGCATCAGGGGAAATCAGGGGACCCCCGTGTCCCCCCTTCCCACTTCCATTTGGCCACAGAACTGAGCTAGTGATGTGAAATAATGTGGTGTTCCTTTATTGGAAACCATAACTGTGTTTGCATTATACATAATACAGGTAGAGCTATGTAGTGCCTTCCTGTAATCAGATGTGACTGTGATGCACAAAATGGCTTTAGAAACATGTTCAGTAATTGTTCCCGCCTCACACAGAGGAAAAGCAAACATTTTAAAGCATCTTAAGATACTGAATGCAAAAATATCTTGGATCCAGGGGCCTTGTCTTCGAGGCCAGCAATATACAAAACAACCTTGGAAAGTCAGCAGTTCAACGGGAACTCTTGCTATAATCTGCTATTCATCAAACACCTTGTGTATATTTCTGGCTCTGTAAATCCCTGCACAGCAAGGCAAAAAATAATGAGTCAGTCCTTTTCCTTTAGGTTCCTTATCTTTTGTGAAACAAAATACTGTTGAACAAAATAAAAACAAAAAAAAAAAACACTTTTTGATGGTTTTTGCAGTTGACTATACAAAGAACAAGAAATAATTCCAGAGTGGTATGTGGTCCTCAGTGGGTCGTGTTTGAAGGACTGTAAAGTAACAGCGACAGTTCTATTTTCATGTGTGCCACATGATCAAGTGTAGCCTATCGTACTTGTAAGTGTAATATTTTACCAGTATTCTGTTCAGCATATTAGATACTGCACCGATACCCTCACTTAAAGTAAATAAAGTTAGAAATAAAGTTCTGCTGGGGGTGTCACGATTTCGATTGTAAATCGAGTATCGATCGAAACGACGTGGCGATCTCAGCCTTTGAAAGCAAAGGTGGAACTGCCCACTGTGGAAAAACCACAGTGCTGTGGATGTAGCCATTGTAGCGTATACATATACATTGCATACATTAGCTCCTCCCGCTAACCTGAAGCTGCTGTCAAGTGACAGTAACCATGGCAACTGCTGACATCGCCCGGACTCGAATCCCCTACTGCTTCTCTGAAATCACCTGTGTGGAAATATTTTGCGTTCGCTGTTGACAAGAAAGCCACGGCGTGTAGGCCATGTTATGCACGTGCACATGTTTCATGAGGTCGTATGACATAACTACGAAAAGAACTCCGTTAACACAGGCAACTCTTCCGTCCTCACAAGAAGAAAATACCTTTTATTTAAAAGTAAATGTGTTTTCTTACAGCATAAATACATACATGCCTACATACTCATTTGTATGTACAAAACATTTTTTTTATAGAGTTTAACATGTAAAGAGAAAGTAGTCAATAAGTCTTTGGAAATTCAGCTTTTGTGTGACAACAGATTTGGTAATATCATGGTTAAAAACATTTGCATGGAGAGTGTGGAATAATATTCTTTAAATGTTGCTTGAATGTCTGAGATTACTAACACTGAGTTCCACGATGTTTGTTTGGGTTTTGTACTTTTCCTGACTAAGTCAGATATTTTCCCCGCCCATTTTGTCTTCAACTTAGATATCACATTCAGTGAACTATGAACATTAAATACACAATTTTATTTCTGCCAGACTTCTCTCTTCTCCTTGTAACCTGAAGATTTGTTTTCCTGCGTGGAAATTCTTCTTCTTTACTTTTGCCCTGAACTTTCATCACACATTGCCCTTGGCTCGATGCCTGTTGAATTGACAGAGGCAGTCCATTGTTGTCCTACTCTAAATCCCTGATAATGGAACATAAACATTTACCAGTTTGCTTTGCAATTCCCCCCTCACTTACATATTTGCCCAAGGAAGGACAGCAGCTGGGAAAAAAGATTTTTAATGAACTATACTGATGTTCTTTTTTTCTTTTTAAAGTAATATTAGGTCAAATTTTGACAGAAAGTTATCAGGGCAATAAATGTCTTCTCCGCAGCTTTAGTAGTGACAGAGACAGTAATAAATAAGCAGATGAAGAGTGAACACACAGTTGACTTGAAATCCGCATGAAGTATTTCAACTGCTCTGAGCTGGAATTACAAGAAAACATCCTCCTTATTTAAAGTCAGGCAGAGATTATTGCATCCCCAATACTGATCGCCTATCCCCACACTGCTACTTTTCCTTTTTATTCCCTTTTCCCCCTACTTTCACTAGCGTTATGCATCACATTTGCTTTCTGCACTATATAATCCCAGCTTTTAATATTCGCCGAGAATCCTCACAGTAGCTGCTTTGAAAATAGTATGTATTCCAACTGGTAAATAATTCTGAATCTCAAAATGCAATTAACACATGGGCCAGCACATTATTTTCTGGCAATCATGAACATTTCTCCTAAATCAGAAGATTGGCTGATATGAGGGTCCATAATTATATGGATATTCCATGATTATTAGGTGCTATTTTTATGTCACGTACCCGTAACGCTGAGTGTGGGAAGATGGGGAGGGCACAGTCCTGCCACAGTCATTGGTGGATTTGTCTTCCTCCTTGAAAGGTCATATGCTTGTCTCTGAGAAGGAAATTAATAGCACGTTATCGTTTATCGTTACTGAGTCCTAAATTAATGTAACAAAGCAATGGTGGCTAGACAGTGCATTTATTTTGCAGCAGAGGTCATATATGTGATTATATTTGATTTTTTTTTTTTTTTTTATCTTGTTAAAAAAATGTCACTCTCACCAAACCTGTGCTGCAACTGAAACAAATGTCCACAGTCCCGTTACATGAAATCTGAAAAAAAAAGGCTAATAAGTTATTTATTTCATATAGTAGCAGGTTATAGGGTTATAGTTATTTTTTTCTTGCACAACCCAACTGACATGGTTCCATTTTTCTTTTTGAACGTCTTGTGTTTTTATTGCATCATTTTTAAATCAAGTAAGTAATCAAGTAAATCAAGATTTATATAGCCAGTTCGGTTTTACAGCCTCCTAATTCACAACAAAATGTAAAGGATGATGTCATTTTTATCGCAGTTTGTCACAGTTCTTGTTTCAGAAATGCCCTATCCAGGTCTTCCACCTTTCTGCTTTTTGGTTGGTAAGCATCACGTCCAGTTTATAACTGTTCTTTTGTGCAAAGTGGAATAAAACAGAAAGAAATAAGACCAAAATCAGTACATCAAAAGGATACAATCTCATTAAAATTCAAAATAAAAGATGTCCCACCATTTCATACCTGTGTTTTGTTCTCAGAAATAACTTGTGCAGTCAATGAGTAATAAATTGCTCATTAGAAACTGTATTGTTTTAAGGTCTGGCTCTTAGATCCAGGCCCATTGCAGTGAAATAGTAGAAACTGACAGTTTTCCGCAAGCTTAACACCATTTGTCACTCTTTGTTTTCTCCTCTCAGCCACAGATTGTTTCTTTATGTTTTCCTACCAACCACTGTGAGCTCAGCGGGGCTTTGTGCAGTTTTAAATGCTATTGAAAACAGGGGGAAAATATATGTTTCTTTTTTTTTTCCTTATAATGCCACTGACATATTATCCCAAGCAGAAGAATCACCCCAGGAGTGAAAATCCAAAGGTTATTTTTAAATGATTTTAGGCTCGAGGAGGAGATAAGACATCCTGTGCTTCCCACTACATTGTCCCCGAGGACCTTCATATCACTCTGGATTGTCTGGGTTGCCTGGAAACACCCAAGAAAGGAAAACAAAAATCCCCAGGCCTGGTTCCCTGTACACCATTTGCATTTGATTTTTTTCACTTATCATTAACTTAAAGATATGGTTCAGAGTCCTGATGTAACAACAGAGCCCCTCTCTTATGTCTTCACAATGAATGTGTCTTGACGCAAAGAGCTTTTGGAGGTTCCTCATTATTGTAGCTCGGGCATCTTTGCTTTGTCTCATTGTGTGCGTCATCTGTGGTATTGAAATTGCCCAGTTGCATTAATATCCTTGATCATTTCTCATAAGTGTCTAGCAACAGGCACCAGAGTTGAGCAAGACAAGACAAGACAGAGGTGTGGGACGAAGAAGCGATGCTGCTGCTGAACAGCTTAAATTATATAACATTATAGTCTATTGTAGTCAGACTATCATACAGTATACAATTTATACTATTATCTGGCACAATTTTTAGAAATCCATCCTTGGCTTCAGCTTAAAAATCAAAATCAGTAACTACTGAACTTCCATTTCAGTTCAAATCAGTTTTATTTGTATAGCACTAAATCAAAATTTGCTTTACAAGGTGAGGACTTGACAAGGTCATTGAGAGGAACCCACCAGTTCCCACAATGTACAAACACTTGACAGCAGTGGATGCTTTTATGATGTCTGACCACCTACAGTCTGGAACCATCAGGCTGAAGAGGATTTTTAAACATGTATAGAAATTGCTTAGCAGCAGAATGCCATACTATAGGTAATTATGTAGTATTTCCTCCATGCCCGTCTTGTGGAGGCCTACGATTCTGGGAGTTATCATGCTTAATGTATTGTTATTATATATGGTTATAAACATTTGCTGTACTGTATGTTAGAAACATACCCTCTAAAACTGTTTTCCTGAAGTGAACACTGCCTGAGTATTCCATATAATGCAGCGTAAGCAACCACACACACACACACACACACACGCATGCACACTTGGTGCACTGACGCATTAGTATACAATTTTTATTCCTGCCACTTTACAGAACACTTATTTATGTATGGATGTTTTTCCATTTCACTGTGCATTTACAAACCATTTCCATAACATTTACTGATAGTATTTATAACAAAGAAAAACCAAAATATACTGCACATAGGAATTAATTTGTAGATTTTACCTTCTCTGGTGCCTAACTCCTGCTGACATAGGGCGAGAGGCAGGGTGCACCCTGGACAGGTCACCAGTCCATCACAGGGCCACATAGAGACAGACAACCATTCACTCTCACATTCACACCTACGGGCAATTTACAGTGTCCAATTGGCCTAATCCCCAAATCTGCATGTTTTTGGACTGTGGGAGGAAGTCGGAGTTCCCGGTGAGAACCCACGCACACACGAGGACGATTTGTATCCTTGCAGCAAAACATCTAAACTGATCACTATGAGTGAATTTAATAATTCAATAAGATGTTTCTTACCCGGTTATATAAAGGATATATAGTAAATATACACTACCGGTCAAAAGTTAGGGATATATATATATATATATATATATATATATATATATACACACATATATGTGTAAAAAACATTTGGGAAATGTATATTTAATACACCCAACAGGAAACTACACATTTAAATGACATTTCAGCAACAAAGATCTTTTTTTATGTTGTATCTGTGTGTGTGTACCTGGCATTCTTTATATTGTGCTGTTTACACAGTCACATTGTGGGAACTTGTCATCCTTATGGGGACAAAAATCAGGCTGTGGTTAGGGTTAGGGTTAGGTTAATGTGAGGGTCAGGGTAAGGGGACTTGTAAATATGGTTAAGGTTAGAGTAAGTCTGAATGTAAGTCAATGCAGTGTCCTGTGAAGTAATGGAAACCAGTGTGTTTGTGTTTGTGTGTGTCTGTGTGTGGGGGGGGTGGTGGTTTTGGCCTAGAACAGACACACACACACACAGTCATACACTGAGAACAGCATTGTCCTCTGTGTTGAAACTAATCCTGTTACAGTGTCTGTAGAAGAGTATCTGCTCTTCCGTTGTAACCTTGATTTTGCTGAGACTCACCCAGTTACAAAAAGAACCCTGTTCTTTTTATAGCTTCCACTATTTATTTTTTTTATTTTTTTGTCCTTTTATTT
Source organism: Brachirus orientalis (assembly GCA_016785285.1). Classification (NCBI taxonomy): domain Eukaryota; kingdom Metazoa; phylum Chordata; class Actinopteri; order Pleuronectiformes; family Soleidae; genus Brachirus; species Brachirus orientalis. The sequence continues at coordinate 3,449,175 of JAFBJR010000190.1, forward strand.
TATCTACAAGTGGCATATGCTTTGTGCCACTGAGCTTTCTTACAAATGGCTGCCCAGAGCCCCACCCCTCCTAACACTCCATGGCCTTGAGAGTGAGTACAGTTTTCAGGATAGAAGCACAGAAGCACTGTCCATGATTTTATGCTCAGGGTTAACATAATGTGCCGGGGAGATGTTGTAGTGTGATATTTTGTTCCAGTTGCTGGCTCAACTCTTTTCTTTATTCATTTCCTTTCCATCATTTCATGTGTGACAAAAACCATTAAAAGAGATCTCAGTGAAATTAGTCCATCCATACTGTACACCGAAAAACTGCACTGCTCAGTGTATTGAAGCTTAAAGCAAATAGGCCATATACAGTTTTAACACCAATGTGCACCATGTGCACAAAATAATCAAAATCAAATTGAATCATGTAGGTTAGGTTTTCTCATACAAGAAATTTTGGTTCATTACAGATATAATAATTAGAAAATTAAAGGAATTTAAAATGCCAGCATGTAAAAACAAGGAGAAAGATAAAATATTAAACAATCAGTGAAAAATTGTTTAAAACCTAACTTAAAAACTTGATAAAAGCATAACACGACAGTAAAAACTGCATTTAAAAAAACTGATAAGCATTGTAGAAATAGAGACATCTCTACATTTTACAGCTGTAGATTATTTTTATATATTCTACGCACATCCCTTACTTTGTCTATAAATGCAGATGCACCAGCTACTATAATTTAAAGTCTGAAAATGTAGGTTGTATCTCACCTGAGGAAAGATCAGTGAATACAAGAAAGAGACTTTCATTTCTGGAGGTTGATTCTCATATACACAGATTAGGTGCCAGTTTTCAAACACTCAAACACAGTCTATAATCTTATGTGTCATGCATTCACACCTCACCAAGTGCCAATCACTCATCAGCTGTCAAACTCTCACAGCAGTAGTGAGCTGTCAGTGCAGTGCAGTGATCACCCTCCACTCCTACACAACGTCCACTCATGATGGCTGCTCGCCCCTAATTTAAATCACAAGACCAGATTCCCTTCATGGGACAACTTCAACTGCTTGTATGGTGTTTTACTTCTTGTCTTTCTAGTCTTCCAGTCTTTCTCTTTTGTTCACAATAAATTTAACCTTGTGATTCACAAACTCTAATTTGTTTCTTACACGTTTGTCCTGACTGATAGTGCGGGACTCTTTTTCAAATGCAAATGCACCAATGGCGTATTCAGATTAAGGTTCCGTTTGAAACTCCCTTTAAAAGGAGGAAGGAAAATGTTTTGAAATGGAATGGAAGCACGTTACTGTGAGGGAGCAGAGTGTGTCCGAAAGGAAGGAACGACAAGCGGCCGTATAAATGTGTTTGTGCGTGTGTCGGCCAAGTGTGTATACATGCAAAAGTGTGCTGTCACGTTTGAGTTCAAAGTGTGCACAGCAGCAGTGTAGAAATGTCTCGTTGTATTTTACAAGGAAGAAACGACATGTGTCAGCCAGCTCCGCCACCTCGGGCACCGACATTTTGATCCTTCATTCACCCTCTGGTTCTATGACTGACAGCTCACATCTGCTGTGAGAGTCAGACAGTGAAATGTCACCATGTCATACAGTGAGTCTACCTTAAACTGATGTATCTAGATAGAGCAATTTATGTTACACTGTATATACACCAATAGTATTTTCTGTTGTAAGCAAATTCCACTCACAGTCTTCAGAGCTTGTATTTTCACACTGGAATACAGGTATGTGATTACGCTAAAAGGCCAAAAAAAAAAAAAAAAAAAAAAAGATTTTTGTGTTTTTTTTAAATTTGTGAAATTTAAAAATAACACGTAATTGTTTGAATTTGAAAGTTTCAAAGAAAAAAGGAAATTGTATTTGACAATAATGCAAATTGCAGCTATGGTGACGATAGATAGATAGATAGATAGATAGATAGATAGATAGATAGATAGATAGATAGATAGATAGATAGATAGATAGATAGATAGATAGATAGATAGATAGATAGATAGATAGATAGATAGATAGATAGATAGATAGATAGATAGATAGATAGATAGATAGATAGATAGATTTTATTAATCAAAAGCTGGGAAATTACAGTGTAGCAGCAGCATTACACACACACACACAATAACAACACAATGAGATAAAAAGAACAACCAAGACATATTAAGATAGCAAAATAAAAAATAAAATACAAAATGTAACAAATGTATAAAACTGTACAAATAAGCAGTATTGACAGTAGTGCTATATTATGGTAGTAGTGTTATATTATTCAGTAGGGCACTCCATCAGCATCTGCAGTATCTAGTGCTGAAATATTCCTCCCCACTAACAAGAAGAGTGAAAGATAACCGTTTTCATGTAGGTGTTCCACTTACACGGTCTTAAAAACCTCAAATAAGATGAGGCACAAAACAGCAGGTGAGGTGAGTGAAGTAAACATTCCCTCACACCTTTCCTTCCAGCTGCACTGTGAATCTTACCGTCAAAGGTCAAGAGGCAAATGATCCTAATTACAAAAGCTTACATTATAATGGTGTTGTGCAGGTGTCAAGGCCCAGACTGCACACAGGGAAGGCAGGAAGTAAGTAGCTCTGAGTGTAAAACAACAATTTGACTCAAAGACAGAGGAACAGAACAAAAACAGAAACATCTCTCATTAAAGCAGGAATAGGTTGATGTTATATTGTTACACAGTGAAGGGCAATGAAAACAAAACACCATCTGCACTGTTTTTAAGCCTCACTATACTCAAATAAGTTGTTTAGTTTTTCATCAAAGAATGATGACGCACATTGCCTATTGCACGTCAAAAAACAATGAAGAGAATATAGTGTTCTTAAGTTATTGTGATGGAAATGGTGGGTGGTGGAAAAGTTGGCAGAAACAACTCAATCTTGGCAAAAAAGAATTCTACAATGGAGGAGCAAAACACAGGTGAAGAAGAGTTGCAAAAGAGATGATAAAATCAGATCCTTGGATCTATCATACACTTCATGAAGAGAATGTGCAGACTTCAAAAGCAACATGTACTTTGTCTTCCTACTAATAGCCCAGTTATTGACACAGCCAGTTTAATTTAACTACCCAGTGTTGCAAGGTTGCACATTTGTTGTACAGTTGTATTCTGATTTGAACCGTGCCTAACATGGGCAGCCCATGGCCAAGAGGAAAGGAATTGGGCTTGTAACCTGAAGGTCACCAGTTCAATCCTGGCACCCAATGGGAGCCAGAAAAAACAGTACAAACTGTGTAAAATTTAGGGGTGCAAAACTGAACGGTTCTATACACAAGCCACCGTTCAGTTTTTGGAAGTAAGCCACAAGATTTCGGAAAATTAAAATGGTTAAAATGTGTATATATTCTCTATAAATAGATTCTGCATGGATTGGATTGTGTCTGCAACTGTCTATACGAGGCTTCTTTTTTTCCCCACGTTCCTGAACACCCCAGTAGCTAGCTATCCAATCAGAATCAGAATCAGAAATCCTTTAATGTCCCACAGACGGGGAAATTTGTTTGTCACAGCAGTCTCAGGGCATCACAAAAGCAAGAGCAATAGCAAAATAGACAATAGAAAATAGACAGTAATTAAAAAGGGAAGAAAATAGAATCAAATTTACGTGTATACATATTTACATGATATAGTGCAAGAATGGACAGTCATTTCATATACAGATCTTGAATATGTATAATGTACAATCACCTGTCACAATACGAACAATATAGCGTCAGAGTTCTGACATTTCACCAAACTGTCAGAATACTGGTCATGCAAACTGATGATGGTTTTAGACTCTGGTATGCAATTGCAATTTCATTTACAGCCGAAATTGTTAAAGTAAAGTTAAAGTAAAGCCGCTGAATGCAGAATGTGTAGTGTATTTTGAAAAATTAGGCCATAATGAAAGTATTTTTATTTACATGTAATTCAACTGTGGTGGCTGAATTTATCTTGCAATTTATGTTGTTCAAACTGGAAGTTTTTCCTCTCTGAATAGAATATGTTATTTTTGCTCAAAACAAAATACAAGACTCAAAACACTGGAAATATTTGTTTTTCTTCTTCTCAGTGTGAAAAATATATAAATAAATAAATAAATAAATAACCCAAAACCGTAACCCAAAACCACAATACAAAGCGAACCGTGGGCTTGTTGAACCGTTGCATCCCTGGTAAAAACAACTTGTTTCCTACAGAGAATACATGTAGACATTAGTATTGGTTCTGAAAATGAAGACAGTTTTCTTCTCAATATCATTTTGAGGAGCTCCTTTAAAGTAAGAGTGGAAAAGTTTGCCATTCAGCCAAATAGCTTTTCATGTGGAGTAGAATAAATACTGTAGGACTGTCGGACCAAGGATGTGATTAATAGACGATAAGCTGAGGTGGCAGTAGAAATCATGGCCTCCAGTGTGGGGGTACAATAGCATTTTGTCTAATCTGAATAATGTGTTGAAGACCATTTCAGTTCATACATTAAAGTACGAAGCCTTTGAAGTCAAAGGGTTTTGAGGACTTTAAAAAGGTAAGCTGTTCATAAAGCTGCAACACGATTGCTAGACAAACAGTTGATGGTTGAGTCTTAACCTGATACCAGAACAGCAACCAAAGGCCTTTGCCTGCAACTTTATTCACAAACCCATCCATACTTTGCTGTCATAGTTGCCACCGCCACCATCCGTTTCCAGAATGGGGTTTGAACCTTCTTTGTGTGAGGGACCACAGCTAACCAACTAAAAAAATGACCATCAGGATGTATATCATATATAGAGTTTGCAAATTCTTGAATTAAAAAAAACTTTCCACTGTAATCCGTACCCAAAAACCTTTAGTCAGATTTTTTTTCTTTATACATGTCACTGCAGCACCTTCCTCTGATTGATGCCTGCACATTCCAGTCCAGTGTTTTCTTCACATGAACCTCACTCACTGGGCCGTGGTGATGAATGCTGATGAAAGTACGAGGGAATGTCAGGTGACAGCCAGAGTGGCCTTTCAGTGAGAGGAGTCAGGGAACCTGGCAGTCTCCTCCCAAATAATGACATTTGATTTTGTGTGGTGCTTTTTCTTTCACTATGGCAGGTGCAGAGGCAAAAATCAATAGCTCTTTCTCGTGTTCTCACTTTCTCCCCTCACCGTTCTTTTGCTGCTGTTGTTCCTGCCTCGCTGCCTTCTCTCTCTACTTCTGTCTCCTCCCCCCCCGTTACCGTCCCCTCATTCCATCATCCTCGACTTTCAGTAGCTCGTATCTGAGAAAAACTAATGATAATGGACTTTGCTTCCCCGTGTGGGAATTTGCAATCAGCCACTCTACATGACACATGATGGCCTTAATTTTGTCAGACTTGAATGCCCCTCAGGATCATCAGCAGTGTGGAGACGAAGCACTACAAACAAACACTGATAACAAAGAAAGAGTGATTGATTCTGCTGGCATAGTGCGCTTCATTGACGTCCTAGCGATTCATTATGATCGGGAAAACAAGCTGTATGTACTATTCCATACAATCTAGTTGATGACCTTCACCGTAGGTTGTCTTTGAAGCCATTCTTTGTTGAACTACCTTAACAGCAACAAAGGTTGCCGGATTACTATAGCAGGATGACATCAAGATGCTTTGTGAGAATTTCCACTCCAAGTGTCATATATTAATGTTTCCACTGCAGATCAGTTATGGCTACTCACTTCAAAATGTATTACCAACTGATATTTTAGAAGCAACATGATGACAGTAAACAAAGAGTATAGTAAACAATATAAATAAACTAACAATATAGAAGATGAGACTGCAAAGGGAGGGATGTAATCAGTTTAAGGACCTCAAGAATTCCTATCTCAGCAACGACACATACACCTCACATCTCTTGTGTACCAAGCGTGTATGATGACAGCATCCAACGGAGGGATACCACAGTTAAAAGTCGTAGTGCTGCTATACTCAATATCAGCACTCATCCAGTCAAATTACTTGCTAGCAACTGGTTGAAAAATAAAAAATTACTGTATTTCACATAAAATGGCCTCAAACTCTTCATGTAATGGCTTATGCATTTTCCTATCTGAGCTATTTAACCAATGTTGTCCCAAATTCTGTGCAGCACACAGCTCACATCGGGATCCCTACATTTGGACTGGGCTGTATTCAAAAGGTGATACTATTACACCACCTCCACATTTTACTGTGCAAATGAGTGGATGTGGATATTCATGTCACGAGGACAATCGCGGCCCTTAGTGAAGAATGATGGTATGAATTTGCCATAAAATAAACAAAAATCTGATGTTCTTTCTGGTTTAGTCGCAACAAACCTGACGTTTATCACAAGTTTAAATGGGAAGAGAACTAACCTGCTGAACTGATTATGGTGAACTGCAATAGAAACCAACATAATATGACATTACATTAATTACAATGTTTTAATCAGATAATAAATGTTTTTATTATTATGATTTGCTCATTCATTCTCTACCATTCATCATGGTTGGAGCTGAAGCCAATCCCAGCTGAAAGTATGTGAAAAACTAGCACATGACAGGGCTATTTACATTCACACTTATAATCACACTGTAGAGTATCCAGCTAACCTAATCCAAAAGAGCCGACGTAAACCTGGATTCAAACCGGGGACTTGATGGTAAATCATAAGCTCCCCAAGGTATTTTCCAATTTTTTCTTAAAATAATAATAATAAAAAAGACTTTCACATAAAAAAAGAAGGTCACCAAGTTTACATGTTATGGCTCATGCACTCTCCCATCTGAGCTGCGGGCATTTATTGCAGTTGAATCTACTTTAATTGATTTAATTTTCCTTGTTTTTAATAGCAATACCTTTTAATGCCTAAGGTATTTTGAATTATCGCCAGTGACTGATCGATAAACTGCAACAGCAAACATGTCAAAGCGCAAACCAGCAGCAATATTGAAATTAATTTCTTTAAACTCCTAAAAAGTTTCAAAGCTCATAATGCTGTCGTCCTCCAGGACAGCATTACAGCATTTTTTTTTTTTTTTTTTTGAATAAAACAGGGCATGACAATACATTTGAAATGTGTCAGAGCAAAACAGCTAAATGGTGAGGAAAACCGCACCTCCATCTAATTTTACCGGCAGAGGTAAAATGTGGCTCCAAGCCTGGATTATAAGAAAACACGCAGTTTGCAAGGAAGCTCCGACTCTACAACCAAACATTGTTTGAAGTCAGCTTTGAGGCTTTTCCAGGCTTTGTCTGTGACTGGGAGACACAGCTGTCCTGTGGCTGATAGCTCCAGAGCAACACAGCAGTCACTGGGTGACCGTTCCACCCTGTGATGTGTAGGAATTGCTTCAGGCCTGGTGACAGCAGGTCTCACAGGGCGCAAAGTCAGAAGGAAAAAGGAGGGAAGACACCAAAGCCACCAAGAGTTCAGGTTAGTGAGCTTCAACCCTAAATGCATCGAGTTAATGCCCTAATAATTTATTGTGCCTTGCTGCAGTGTCACATACTGTACATCGCAGAGCACAGATGGTGGTGAGCTGAAAACAGTGTCTTCCCTGCAGTTTTATGTTTTAATCTGGTAGGAAACCAATTATGCCTGACAGGTTTAATATTACAAGATTGAGTCGGGTGAGGCACAATATAGCTGCTCCCTGTGTGTTTTGACATGCTATATTTGTCATGGCATCCATACCGTTCCCCACACAACAGCCAATATTTTCATATTTCAGGATATTGGATGGCACGTGTTAGTTAAAATGAGACTTCCCGGGAGAAACAAAACAAAGAGTCCGCATAAGAAAGTAACATAGGAAGAGTGAGATGTCAGGTCAGGTCAGAGTTTGATATACAGAATTTGTAAATGTGTTTATTTCGGAAAAATGTCAAATAAAAGACAATAGTAAAGAAAGGTTAGGATCATGAAGGCCATGTGGTGTAGGATGCAGTTTGTCCTGTACAGCAGAATGCTTTGGTTTCATTTTTTTAAAGCACAATCACAGTCCTCATATATGTAATTATACATAAGCCATATTTTATTTAGTTTAATAAGTCTTTCTCTAACCTTATCTATACTGTAATTAATATGCACAAGTATTTTAAAAATAGAGAATTCAAAGTCCCACTACACAACTTCTGTTGCCCCCATGAGGAATACTGTTATTTACCAAATTCCCAAAACACCTCTGGTGCCTCAACATGGCATATACCTAGGGATACTGCACAATGTCCATCCCTTGGTTGCTCAACCTTATCCTGTCAAACTGCTGAACATCCAGATTTTTTTTAGCAATAGCATTCTGTTGCTACAGTAATTCTTGTTGTTCACCTGCTGCAAATGTCTCACTTTACTATAGCAAAATTGCTTTTGTGATGTCTTGACGTACATGAAATCACTTTTGTGTGCCGTGTAAGGACGTCTCTGAGTGACACAAGTTTCAAAAAAGTTACACAGAGATCTGCATGCAGCAAGTAGGCTTAATCAGTATTGTGTGAACTCTGTGCTTGAATGTAACACGCATTCATTTGCAATCAAGAGTTACACACTACAGCTTTTAAAATATGTAATAAGTAGTGACATATCACTCACACAGTTAAAGTCAAACATGTGACTTAGCCAGCCAAAAACACCCCTTTTAATTGTGAGTCATTCTATACAAATATTCTGCATTATTGAGCCAATATGGATGTGTACACTTTCAAATACACTTATTGTAAAGCTGAGATTAACCTATGGTTATAGTTTCATTTTAAATGTGATACAATTCCTATATATATACACACACACACATACTCACACATATATACGCAGACCATGAGTAGTATTGGTAGGAGAGGAGGAATGCTGATATGAATGCAAAAAAAGCCAATAGGTTCAGGCTTTCAGCTATGTAATTTATGGTGTTGAGTGCATTGATACAATTTAGTTGGTTTTGTAGGTTTTAAAATACGTTCAAGTTGGGTATCAGATCCTCCTTATAACAGGCTTAACTAGGCAGTTGTTTAAAGGTAAATTGTACTGGATCTGTTGAAATTATTTGAAACTGCAATGTAAGCCAGTCTACACTGTGCAAAAAAACCTGGTCACTTCCCCAATTACTCACATAGGAGTACTCTATGTAGGTGTTGTTTATGAATGTGACAATTCTGCTCTTTTCAAACCTAAATATCAGTTTGTATATTCAGGAAAAAAAGAAAAGAACCAACGTTTTCTTTTTCAATCAGGAGAGAACCCTGCCTTTCAATCTTCCTGACTGAACTTTTAGTATTAATAGTATTTAGTACACAGTATGTATAGACAAGAACTTTAAAGAAAGTCATTTTGTGAATCCTCAGATTTATCTTGGGAGCCTTAGGGCATTCTTGACCTTCATGTTGTATTGCCGCATTTTCCTTAAACTGCAATGGAGTGTAAAGTAAAAACTAAAAAATTGAAACAAAAAAGGTAACATTTTAGACTTGGAGAAATATTAGATATTATCAAATATCAAATAGTCAGTTCAGAAAAAATTTGAAAATTACTTTAAAAGAAAATCCACACTGAACTGGATTTAGCTGCGTGATGCATGCGTGATGCGTGTGTCATGGCATTGACATGGCAGACTAACCCAATTTGGCAGCATTTTGGCTTTAAAACTAGAGGAAACGGAAGAGCTGAAGTATTCAAACCAGGCCATATGTCACCTCTTCCAATATTGACCCAATATTGAATATTATATTCTGGATATCACCCAAGCCTACAAAGCATCAGCATTTCAAAATACAGAGGGCACTTGATTAAACGTAAATCCCACTGTCATTTGGAGCTTCTGTCTGGAAAGTAACTTAAAGTAAGTTTAATCAGCAGCATGGTAGTGATTAGTAAGAGCAGTAAATTTCATGGATGGCCCTGTCAGAGTAATTGCTTGGAAAGAACAAGGAGGTTATTTCCCAGAAGTGGACACCAATATATTTCTTCTAATGGATCATGGCCTAATAGAGGCAAGAAAGGTCTAGGTGACAGGTTGGTGAGAAAACTGAATAAGAACCAGATCTATAACATAGGTAATATGCTAAATATTATTCTAGAGTTTTACTTCTGCTAAGAAACAGCTTCGTCTGTCTATTTGTTTGAATAATGAGGAAAAACTGATTTTCTGGAGGAATGGGGAAGTGGGCCATAGAAGAACCTATAAAATGTTGGTGCAGATTATATAGGCCCAAAACAAACGTAATCTGGGAGGACAATATATTCATTGTTATCGTTTTCTACCACTTATCCAGATCCGGGTCCAGGTCGTTGGAGGCAGCCACTGAAGCCACATATGGACTGGCTGGTCAGTGTCTGTCAGCTGCCTCCGGAGTCCCACAAGTCAACCAAGCCCTGTTGGATGCCGTCGACTTTACGGCTCCCTTCACCTCTGGTGTCCGCCAGGAAGTTCTGGGATTCCTGCCAAGACTAGTCCCGTCACCCTGGAGACTGACAGGGGACATGCTGCCGTAACGTATCGTGTCACTTCCTGACACTCCTCTGCCACTTATTCCCCCTTGTTGCTCACAATCCACTGGACAGACCCCTGTGTTTAAAGTAAAGCTTTAAATCTTTTAAACTTTAAAGTTGAACTTTTATCATGACAATAACATTACTCATTACTCATTACTGCTAGTCATTACTCAGCTTCACACTTAATCATCTTTCCCCCCAAATCTGTGGGTGTGTTTTTTTGGAGGGTAACATTTTCGCAACATAATCCTTGCTTAATTGGCTCAGATCTGCAGGTGTGGATGCTAATTGCTCATCAATTAATGGTATTCAGGGAGAACCCAATACTTGACTGTAGCCACACTAACTTTCAGTGCAATTAATGCCTTTGTAGATATCATCATAGATCTTAATTTAGGAATCCTTGCATTTTCAAATGGAAAATGAAGTCCTACGTGGATTAATGTTCTTTTAATTGAGAGTCTTCAAAATATTGAATGACAACAGAATTAGACTTGTGAGGAATGAGGAATTACTGGCATGAAGACACTTACAAAAATCCTTTTTTTTTTGGACTAAAATTGTATTAATTTATTATTGTAGTGAGCTTTCTAGGGTGCAATTTAGCAACACCTATGGAATTTCAGACACTTTCAAATATTTAGCAACCCTGCACCTTTAATACATTTGCCAAAATGAGTCCCACTGATGTCGCTGTTCGCTTGTCAGGTTTTCTGTTCCACTCATAGCATGTCGCTATCAAGCAAGGAAAATAAGTATCAAAAACCCAAGTCAAGTATCATTACTCAAACCCCACACGTCTTTTGTGCCTCCAAATTTGTCATGTGGGGTTCTGCAAAGTTCTCTGTTAGGTCAGTCTCTTTTCTATCCTCGTATCCTTCTGAGAAGAAGGAGACTAGATTAGCCTAGACAAGGTCATGGCGAGGCCAGGTCACGGTTCATAATCTCCTTTATAGAAACATGATAGAGAGCATCCTCCTTGATCCAGTAACTATCAGTGATCTTCTTCAGGAGGCAATCAAACTTAATATATGATCCACAAAGTCAAGCATTAGTATAGTCCAGACAGATTAAAGTACCTCCCCCCATCTAGGTTTGGGGTTTGCTTAAGCTCATATTCACTGCTAAATGAAAATGTAGTTACCAGGATATTAATAAAATTAACTCACAACACACTGTTTTCAAAAAGCCTTCTTATTTTCTCTATAGTCTTCTTACTGCATGTCAGAACTTCTCACTTCTTACGACACGACCATGGACGGGTCCGTTTCTCTCTGCTGGCTCCCTGTTAGTAGAAAAAGACTTTTTCTGTGATGCATCTATTCATCGTCCAATGTATTAATTTTAAATGTTGTCAAAGAGCCCTGGCCTTTTCTTTTTTCCTTTCACAAGCAAGAACCAATTTGTTAAGAGGTGAAACCCCTGAATGTCTGTTAATATACAATATTTCTTTTCTCGGCCGATAACCTCTCATCCCCTTGAAGGCTTGAGGAATGGACAAACAAATGGAGGGAAAGGGAAAATTCATGATGGAGAGTTTTATGACCTGTTATGTTTTGTACTCAAAGACTCTCCACCCACATTTCACTCGTTTTTATTTTCTCCAGTGAAATGAAATCCATTGTTGGTAATTGAATGCAGGGCCACCTCGTGTTTGCTGTGTGTCTTTCTTTTTCCTCGGTCCCATTGTTGATTAACAACTACAGTCATTTAGTAAAACCCTGCCCCATCTAAGAGCTAATACATAGCGGTGACATTGAACGCAGTGTTTGGTCTTTACAATTTACTTAATACTGTACATGGACGCACTGACCAAAGTGCTGGCTTCTTTCAAATCCTGCAACAACTACACGGGGTGATAAAAGACAATGTACAGACATGCATCATCTAAATGTCCCACTTTTTTTGAATATATTGGGACAGATCAAATGTGATGATAGAGCTGTATGTAATACAGTACAGGTGCATGGTAACGGGTGGACTTGTTGAGGAAACCTTGTCCAGCAGGCTGTTTCAATGTCATGGGCAGAGACCCTGAAGGACAGATTTAACACCCAGGAAGAAAAATGGGTATCTCTGGTGCATTTACTAACTGGGTGATGAATGAATTACAGCATCCAAATTTAGCCAGGCACTCTACCTTGAAATTGGGCTAGACTTCCATTTTAGAAGCACAGACAGTCTGTCTGTTACATCACATGCCACGACCTCTATTTCGACATTAAGGGAAAAGAAAGATTGATGTCTGACCAAACATTGAATGGTAGCCAGAAAAAATGTGCTGTTGATAGCATGATGTCTGACTTCTGGTCATGGCGTCTTGCATGGCAGCATTATTTTTGTCTGGAAAATCGTCAGATGCCAGTAACATATGCAAATAAACTGTCAGGCATTCAAACTTTTTTCCTTTGGTTAGCGATACTATGGAAATTCATTCATTTCTTTGTGTGCTTGAAACACCATCAAAATCAATATATCAAACGCATACATTGAACAATCTCATAATTCAACATATCGTTGCTTTTCCTGGTGCCCACATCCAGTCCAGTCACTCCACAGAATGAAATACGCATACATATTTTGTACACAGGGATATTCTAAATGTTCTCTCAGTCCTGGAACATCTCTCGTGAAAATTTTAGAATCCTCGACTGTAACAATAATGCATTGGCATGATCATGATACCCAGCCTTAGTTATTATCCTTATTGCTCTTTTTGGTACGGTGTATGCTTTGTAATGAGCTCGTACATGTGTTAGACTACACAGTAAATGATAAGTAGCAATAAACTGGACATTAAGTGTACAGTATGGAGTGCATGGTCATTTACAATTTAGAAAATGCCTATAGCTTTAGTATAATTTCAATATTTTTGGGCATCTTAGTACACACATTTATTTAATGCTGTGTTTACACATAATGAACAGTTGTGATACACTGCCTTCCAACTGTGTTTGCTTTTGCATCATCACATAAATTCTCACATACAGTAAAGTGTAAACAGTGCTTCACTTAAATGATTCATTATATTAAAGTCAGTCAATGGATACTGGGAATTCACACATATTTACACATTGTTTTAAGGTAACAATCACTCGAAGACATCTGCATTTGGTAACTATGCAATCTAAAAATATAACCTAAAGGTTTTTTCCACAAGTTAAAAATGTCCATTACATTCAAACAACTGTCAAATGGGTTCACACGATGCTAATTACGCCTGTCAGCTCCACACAACTCTCTCTGTTTGTATTAGAATAGCAGTGTTTAGGCCCTTTGTCACTCAGTGACATTCCCAATTAATTGACTGTGTTTTCATCACAACTTAAATTACATTATTTTGCAATTCAGAATAGTATTTAAGTCCAAATTAACAATGAGTTTTTCCTCACTCAGTGAGGGTCTAAGGATAGAGGGTGTCACTTGCTGTACAGACTGTAGAACCCTCAAGGAAAACCGCGTTTGTGATGTTGGGCGATATAAATAAAATTGACTCAAATTGAATATAATGCACCTCCTACCATTTTATCCACTGTATTCATACCATTGTAAAGAAAGTTACTACTTGACTTTTAGATTTATATGATCATCAAAAGACGTACAATGAACCTGATATAACACAATGTCTACAGTATATCAGGGATGTTAATGCATCATCATCATCATCAGCTTGTTTCAGTTCCAGTTTAGTAACCCTCTGTTTCATACAGGCTGTGCATTGGTGTTTGGCAGATGAACGAACCAGGTTGCAGCTTTAACGTGTCTAAAAGACACGGGATGCAAAAATACAAGTGACCTTACATCTTTTTTGTTCATGAGGACCAAACAGAGGCCAACACCAACACCAACAAAAACCAGTAGTTACACACTTGCTTTTCTTTTGTTCGCTTAAACAACTATGACATTCATGTTTTATTTTTTGTTGGTTTTTTTTGCCTCAAATAAATGATCAAAATAAAAAAATGAACAGTTGAACATACAGTACATCAATGTTATACCAGCTACCAAAACTTGGAAAAAACATCTCACAAATAAATGGCAGGGACTAAATGATGCAGATGCATACTTTGCCTTTTTAGTGCAGCCACTGTCCATCTTTATATAAAGTACAATGTTAGAGGAAAACAGAGGAATATGAGTGTATTTGAGGCAGCACATAGATATAATTATCAAATGACAGCTTGCCAAGTACAAAGCAGACTGATGAGAATGTTATTTGTTTGGCATAAACCAAATTATTGGAAATTTAAAGTTGGGGGAGAGATTACCTGAAAATCCAGGAATCCATAAATCTCAGCTTCATGTTAGTGTTTGAACAAGAGTTGTTTAAATGTTCCAGTCTGGTCATATATTTGGGTTGTTCTGGTTGTTTATTGCAGTTTATAGTACATTCCAAATGTGACTATCAGAAATAGACAGACTTGGAGTCTTAATTTTAACAAATTGTAAACAAAATAATCAACTTTCGCACTTTGTTCAAACACTTCTCGCCATTCTTTTTCACCTTTTCTCGTCACCGCTTCTTGGTGTGTCAACCGTTCAAACCAGGAAAAAACCTGGCTGTCTATGAATCAGCAATGTGTCAGTATGTAAGTGGACAAGACAGCGCCCTCATGCTTGGTTAGGTTTTCACTCCTATACTCAGTGGGGCAGACAGATGCTCACAGGCTTTAAATCACATTGGAAGGGACATTCTCTCTCTTGGCAAGTATTGTCTTTGTCCTGAAAAGTTTTGTTGCCCTTGAAAAAAATTATTTGTATAACTATATAAATTATAAATAAAACAGGAGACAATAACAAGGGCCAGCTTAGGGGATGTAAATCTTATTTTGGAACACATCAGCACCACCAAAAAAAGAATTGTGATGATTTGGTGCTTTGGGAAGTGCCATCATAGATCAGGCCTGTTTGTTTCACAGTTGACATAAGAGCACATGCTCTCCATCTCTATCACTGCCTCCAAACATCCATGACTCAGCATCCCCACAATAGAGTGCGAACCGGGCCTTGAACACTCACCCGAGGAAATCCCTCCACTGACCAGGAGCCACAGCAACTCCTTACCTCTCCACTTTCCCCCCGTGATGACCGGGGAGAACCAGGAGGAGAACCACTAATAATCAGAGGACTTAGACTGTTATAGTAAACAGAGTTCATCCTCTGAGGACCCAACTTCTCCTTCACCACAGGTAAGATAGCAGATTTAACCGAGCTAGTACCCGTCATAGAATGTGGCAGATTTAGGTATAGGTAAGCTACAGTGGCAATGGAGCAGCCAACTATGTTATTCCAAGTTGTAGAAGAATATCAAGCTGTGTCATTCACACATTTTCATCACATATTTCTAAAAGACAAGAAATAAACAAGGAAACAGCACAAACACCAATTTGCATTGCTGAAATCCTAATAAACAACCTCCAAATCAAGGTGATGTATGCTATGAAGTCTGCTTCGGTAGACAGGCCACACCGAAAAGGCGAACAAACGTGCTGAAGTCATTTTCTGCATTCCAGGATTAATGTTGAATGAGCCTTTCTTGGTAAATGAAAGGGAGAGCATTGATTTTTTTCTACTCAATTACCCAGACAAACAAAACCAACTGGCACACAATCAACTTTTTCCTCTTCTGGGATTGATTTTTTGGGATCAGACAAACATGCATGCCTTGTTCCTCCATGGGGCGTGTGTGTGAATACAGCAAAGGTGTGCAATCAGCACAGCAGTTTCTTTTGCTTGATTGTTTTCTAGGGTACACATAGATCCACAAATGAATTAGTTAGAAGCACCTCCTGTAAATGGACACTCAGTCTCTGTCTGTTTCATCTGAAAAACAGAAGCCCTGATTATAGGAGTGGTATTACTTGGCCATGAATCTCTAAATATTTTGAGCTGGAACAAGGATAAAGAAAATTATTTTTGAGGAACAATATATCACACCAACAGACTAAAAGTGTAGCCCATTCATTTGGCATATGCATTTGGAAAGTATGAGACATTTGAAAATTGCTTTTGCAAAGTAAATGATAGATTGTTCCGGGTTGACAACAGAATGAGTCCAAACAACAAACCAATGCTGCATTTGTTTGTTCATGAGATTTTTTTGGGACAAATAGATTTATCTGAAAAGCCTCCATGTTGTACTCTAGTTGTAAAACCGCTGGCTGTTAGCCCCTTGAATGGTTTGACATCATTTTGGATCACCATTATTAACTTTTCAAACTTTCAGCCATGACATGACAGGGAAAGTACACAGAGTGGAAGATGTTTTTTCCTCCTTAAAAGATTGCTTGTATGTCACTTTCTAATGTTTATCCATTCAGCCGTATTAAAATTTCAGAGAAGAAAAGTGAAATATGATATGATTCACATGTGGTAAGAGCTTTCTGCTGGCAGTGAAATGATTTGGGAAACAAAACACTCAAGTATCCATCTTACTAGATTTTATATGACCTATCTTAGGTGGTCATTCATAGCTGTAGTGCGTCACATTTAAATGTAAATTAATGGCAGTTGAATGTCAATGAAAGCATTGCCAGATGAGTTCATGAAACGCAGATTAAGCCTCTCGGCTCCACACAACTGTTTCTCTCACTAAAGCAGTCTATAGATCTTTCACCCAGCAAAATTCCCACCCTGCACACAGGTAATGCATCTTACGTCATCACTGATGGAGCCAAGATGGATGCACAACAGCTATAGTGCCCTAATAAAGTGCACAAAAAGAGTCTTCTGTTTTTTAAGTCCTCTCTTAAAGCACATTTTATTCCTCTTTGGCTTTTAACTCACTTTGATATGTTTACTTTTACTGTTTTATTGTTTTATTTGTCTTTACCATCTGGGTCTCTGTCTTCTTATATTTTCTCTCTTTGTAATATTTGATGTTTTGTTTGTAATCTGCTGAACTTTGTCCGTCCTGGAAGAGGGATCCCTTCTCTGTGGCTCTTCCTGAGGTTTCTCCCATTTTTTCCCCTGTACAAGAGTTTTTTGTGGAGTTTTTCCTCACTTGATGTGAGGGTCTAAGGATAGAGGGTGTCACTTACTGTACAGACTGTAAAGCCCTTTGAGGCAAATGGTGTTGTTGGTGTACAGCACTTTGGTCAACTGTGTTTTTAAAGTGCTTTATAAATAAAGATGATTGGATTCAGATGTGGATCGTACTCTTAAAAAATAAGACTACCTTTAAGTGAAAATAGCTGTGCACAATGTGATTGTCAATGTGTAAAATAGTGCAAAATTAAAAGAAGCCCCATTATATTAGACTGTCCATAATACCATGCTAAATACTGTACATTTAAGTGGGAAAAATACAATATTTTGAGTTGTTTGAAAAGCAGGATTTACAGTGCTATTAATTTTTATAACAAGTAATTTGAATGTCATTGTGGTTCCCATCTGCCTTTATTTAACAGGGGACAGTTTTATGTGTAAAGCCTGCTGTAAACCTTAAGAGGGAAGTTGGGTCTTGCCTTACACTTCCTTGTTTGTGCTAAAAATTATTTGTTAAATAAATTACATATTAGTGTGAAAACATCCAACTGCAATCAATAACTATGGGTGGCTCATATCTTTTCAGCTGGAAAGAAAGGGGAAAAAAAGAAAAGATTTGGCAACAAGGACTCGGCAACCTACGAAAACCTATACCAGCTAACAGCATAGGCACCATAGCACTAGCTTTCTAATGAATACCAAAGTGGATAGGTTTAAATACTTGGGGTCTACCATCCAAAACATTGGGTGTGGGTGGAGTGGGTGTAGACAAGTGTCAGAAAAGGATGTGTGCCAGAAGGATAGCAGCAAAAGGTAAAGTTTACAAGACTGTGATGTATGGCTTGGAGACAGTAACACTGTCTAAAAGACAGGATTAGAAATGAGCATGTTCGCAAACAGCTCAGGTTGAACGGTTTGTAAATAAAGTAAGAGGCAAGGTTGAGATGGTTTGGTCACGTGCAGAGGAGGGATAGTGATTATATTGGAGAAAGCATGTTGAAGATGGAGCTGCTGGGCAAGAGGGAAAAGAGGAAGACCACAGAGGAGGTTTATGGATGCTGTGATGGATGCAAAAAAAAATAAAAATAAATAAAAATCATACTTGTATTAATAATACTCAAGTATATATTATTTAGACATTAATAGTTATTTAGAATGACTCAACAGACTATGAAGTTAATTATTTAATTAAAACTAATTTAATAAAAAATCTAAAATAATGCAACATAAACAAATTAAGGCAAATTCAGCCACATACATGCAAGTCACTTATTCGTTTAAAAAGGAGGCAGAGATTACGTAGAACACAAAAAAAGCAGTCCGTGCAAACAGAGGTGTCGGTGTCGTCCATGAGAGAGGACATGAGAACAGTTGGTGTAACAGAAGAGGACACAAGGGATAGGGACAGATGAGACAGATGATCTGCTGCGGTGGCTCCTAAATGGGAGAAGCCCAAAGAGGAAGATAAATAAAAATTTATGTGAGCATGGGTCTTCTGCGGCTACGCAGCTCCTCTGACAGTCCAAAAAAAAAAAAAAAAATGCAGGGGTCAACTGAATACTGGACAGGTGACCTGTCCAGAATGTACCACAGTAACAATAATTATTATAATTAGTGTAATCATTACTAAGATTGTGTTTACCTCTGCTGTAAATTTATGACAGTAAGTATAAGTCAAAACCCAAACATTTAATAATTACAACTGTGAGGTCCCACCTCCCAGCTGCTCTCTTGTGGAAAAAAAAGCAGGAAAAAGGAAGGGAAAAGGAAGCTGGATGATGTCAAAATCCTGTTACTAGAGTGATTTCTTCAAATACTATAAAAAATAGTTCTCTTAACTCCAACAACCCACAACTTGGGAAGTAAAAGTATAAGTAAGTCTCCAACCAAGGAAAACATTTCCTTCCAAGTTTTTTACAGCATCTTTGGTTACACAGTTGGAGCTGAAATGAGGAATTAGCCGAGCGTCTATCACAGGTTCACAGCTGGGCCGGTAATGTCTCCATTCTCACAGGGTTAACAGCAGGGCAGAGGCTCAGGTCTGCAGGGAAGGAGGGAGGTATATTTGTGAAGGATACTGGGGAATCCTTTTCATGCTCCACTTTCAAATGTCTGCTTTGCCTTTGACTCAATGTGTGACCAAAGAAATGTTTTGTGAATATTCTTACAGAAGTATCATGTAGAGTGCTGCTTCAGTTTGAATCATAGAAACAGCTCTGTAATTTAACTCTAAAATGTATGGAACCAGTGAGATTAGTAAAAGTTTGTACACATGGAAAAAAAAAATATGCAAAAATGCTTCTCTTTAGGCTTCAGATTCACCTTGCAATTGAAATAAAGGATGTTTGTAGTTTATATTTTTGTCTCAAAGTGTCTTCAAAGTTAGATGGTGATTAAAAAATTTAGAAATCACCAAAACACATGAACTGCGGGTAATGTCCATTGATTTATCAGTCACATGATGATGAATGTAGCAGGAGACTGTAAGGGTCAGACACATTCACAACAGCAGCAGAATCTCCAGGAGTTTCCATAGAGAAATTTGCATCTACATGTACAGTCTGTCCACAAAGTACCCGGAGAGTCGAGCCTCTTCCGCACTAAAGCGTAATTCACAGACACAACTTTCCCAATATGGTCTTCATCATTTCCCTTCTTACAAAAAAAAATATCCTTAAACGAGACATTGTTTTAATTAATTTCCATGAATCCCCCTAAATGCTGTAGTTCATATGCCAAACCTATACATGCTGCTGCAGAAATACTCCAAAATGGAGGAGGATATGTTGAACATGTGCATAAAGCATGTGCACTGTGTACAAACTAAAAAAAAAACTTTATTTAAACAAGTATACAATGTATCAGGAACAGGGAAAATGGACCAGGGTCCATTGGACCATACGACAACAAAGTGAATGCTAGAGAGAGTTGGGGCTATGACATCATCCTTTTCCTAAAGTAGCAAAATTGTGTTTTTTTTTTCTTCAAAAAAGCAGACATGTTGAAGGGAATTAGGTGCAGATGTTGTAATTGGTGCTCACTGCTCCTGTGTCTGGTTTGTGTGTTTACTATTGGTGTCTAAATAGAATAGGATAAACCCAGAGGTCAAATCCACATCACTAATTAGATGGAACTCTAATTCTAACTGAGATTTGGGACCCATTTTCCCCAAAACATTGCTCCCAAACTGTTGGTTCTGTGGGAATAAAAAAAAGTTGATACAATTAAAAAACAACTTGTTTTCATGTGTATGACCCCTAGAATGAACAGGTATATGTTTGTGAACACAGGTGAAGCCACTAAAAAAAGCCAACAAAGACCATATATATGGTTGTTCTCCCATACATACACATATATACATATACACACACACACATATCTATCTATCTATCTATCTATCTATCTATC
>JAFBJR010000190.1:4126736-4246132 GCA_016785285.1 Brachirus orientalis
CTGTGTATAATTTTAATAGTCTTGTGATAGATTGATATGTTTTTTTATTTTTTTTGTTTTGCTTATTATTTTATTTATTTTTTTAATACTTCATGATATCACCAGTAAAGAAAAGATGTTTACACAGTAGGCAGGATGTTATTATAGGTAAATAAACTGGAGAGTGAACGTGGTTGAACAGTTTTGTAAACGTGTCTATTTTGTGTCATCAGAAAAATAATTAAATCAATAAAAAAAAATACTTCTGATCATTATTTATGATACTTACTGTTTATATATTAATCTACAGTATTATGGTGCAATAAATGAAATTATTAAATCAATAAAAAAAATTACTTCTGATCATTATTTATGATACTTACTGTTTTGGTCATGAATGTGAATGTCAGTTGTCCGTATATTTGTGCATTGTGATTGTGCAGGTACGAATACATGAATTCTCTTTCTTAAAGACATACAAAACCAACAAATAAAAATGCATCCTCTAGCATGTTTTTCCATATTTTGTTTTCACAATGTCAAGGAAAGCAATCATGAAATGCTCATGTTTAAGCCAGAATAAGATTAGGTGTGAATAACATTTTAGCTTCAGCAAATGGAGCACCTAGAGCTGCATTTTTATTTTCCTGCTTATTTAGACAAATTACTATTCGGTGATGCCAACAGGTAGTCAACCTAATCATGATCTAATACCATTGAATTTCATTATTAACTAGGACGAGCTCCTTTGATTTTGCTGGATTCCCCGGTGACAGTGCAATTGATGGGTACATGCCACAGACACGCAGCGAAAACTGCTTTAATGGCTGTTTTGTATACCATCAACAAAAACTCCACACTTGCAGCTGATCCCTGCTTGGTGTGCTTAAAAGAGAAAGAGCGAGAGTGAGTGAGAGAGAGAGAGAGAGAGAGAGAGCCTCTTATTAGTCAGTGCTTCATCCTAAACTCAATGTGGAATTGAAACAAGTCAAGCTAACACCAAATAGTTTTTAAATAAAGTCCACATAAATCAGCATGAGCTTCCTATAGGAATTTCAGATCAGCAGGGAAATAGAAAGTCTAATTTCTATTGTGACTGCATGTAGTAATGTGACTGCAAGACAAAACCTTCCTCAGTCACCCCAGCTCCACTTATATATCAGCTGCCTAGCATTCTTTTGAAAGTTCTTTGTTGTATTTGTTTTACAAAACTTGTAGTACTAATGTCCCCTTAGCAGTAGTATACACCCCTCTCCTTCTCTGTGGTGCCATCCAACACCATAATGATAGAGACTGAGTGTACAACTGTTTCCTTAGCTTTTCAGAAGAAGATTGCAGTTGCTTGTTTCCCTCTGCGGCATCACTCTCACAGCATATTTAATATAAAACAGGGAATAAAGGATCTTGGAAGACATTGTTGCAGGGCTGCTGTTGGCCCAGAAGATCACACTGTGCCAGAGAAGACAGCGAAAGAGGAAAGAAACATTCATACTGATACTGTTTTCTACACTCGTTTCCCCTTTATTACTTTACATTGGGCTCTTTATTTCAATTTTATAAGTCAATCTTCAGGTAATAAAATGTCCTATGCACAATATTTCCCTATAGCTTCCCTATAGAGGCTTATTCCATTTTATGCTGTCAGTCTTCATACTAACTCATATCCAACTCCCTCACCTTGGTGCCAACCTGAAAAAGATGTCTACAATGCATAGAGGTCATCATACATTAGCTATATGGTGCAATGTAGCTATTAAAGCCAGGCTCCTTAAGTCCATAAGTGGCTGCACTTTTCCATTTTTCCACGACTTGCTCACAAACTTCTGGCTATTGTCTCTGCTTTAGTGGTGTAGGCCTACGTCTCTCTGGCTTAGGTAACTTCATTATTTGATTGCCCATGAAAAGGATTTCAACAAATAACCAACGAACCAAATTGCAGGTCCTACAGTTTTAACTAACAAACACAGCATGTTGAAGAAATTATAACTTTGAAATTATGGTTGTTAGAAGTGATATTAACTGCACTGTAAATGATGGGTAATTTTCTGACAAAAGTTGATGAAAGCAGCTGATACTGGAATTCTGTCATGATGGAGAAGATCCTATGTGACTCCAGCAGTGTTGGACATGTTACTTTTTAAAAAAAGTAATTAGTTATATTTACTAGTTACTTCTCCCAAAAAGTAACAGGGCTAGTAACTGACTTGCAGCATTGTGAGAGTAACTAGTTAATAGGGAAAGCACCTATTGCGTTACATTTATTTTCTTTTTAAATTTCATTTTATAAATTCAACTATATGTTTCATTATGTTTAATGAATGAAATGGACAGTTATTAGAATTAATTATAAACATTTTACACTAATCTACAATGTTTTAATGTTCCTGCGGCACAATGGGGTTAGGTTTAGGGTTATTAGACACCTATAAAAATGTCATATATTATTGAAGATATTAGTAACACCGGCTTTCTTGGCCACTAGTTTTGTAGAAGTGTGTGATGATGAGAGGCGCTTCATGAAATTAGACCTGCTTACAAACAATGTGGAAAAACACGTTGCTCCTTATCATAATGTACTTTTCACATATGTGTTCCTGTCTTTTATCTCAGTGAGGGAAAAGTAATGTCTCTACTTCCAGTTTAAAAATGCTACCTTTGAATTCTCTGGGCTCTCCATTGCTTAGCGTGTCTCTTGGTTGTTTGTGTTTGCGACTGTGTGCGTATGTTTGTGTGTGAAAACCTGCACAACTCTGCCTCTGATTGGGTTACCCTGAAATTTACTTTACTTTAGCCAATCATTATTTGTGAGGTTGTCCCGCCCCCTCACGTATGAAAAAAAAGGAAAAAAAAGACTTTGCTCCCGTGGCTGAGAGAACCTGGTCGGATGAAAACAGCTATAGTAACGTGCCACATTTTATCATCAGTAGTGGCGTAACGATTAGTTTGATTCCACGTTAAGGACAAAAATAACGTCGTAAGTAGCACCATATATTCTAACTCTGTTGTTACCATCACTGCTCACAAGCCATCAGTCACATTAGGAAAAAGTTAAAATCTACCCATCTATAAATGCCTCTGTACTGCTTATCCTTTGGGTCTTGGAGGAGTTGGAGCCAATCCCACCTAACATTGGGTGAGAGGCAATGACAACCCTGAACAGGTCGCCAGGCAAGTGCAGAGCCAACAGACAACTGAGACAAACACAGACATGAGAAGAACATACATTTTTGCTGTGAGGTGCTGGTGCTAACCTCACTAAAGTTTGATTTATACTCCCTCATTCAATGATTTTGATAGCTATAGCTCAACAAAGCTGAATGAATCACACAGTGTTTTTAATTTATGGTCCCATGAAAGGTTTCATTTGTCTCCATGTAATCACAGACCACCAGCCCGTCGCTGTAAAAGTGATCTCCTAAAATGTTTTGTTGTATATATTCACACCTAAAAATCACATCAGTTATCATGTATATACATTTTTATTTTGAACTTCCAACCAAACCAAACAGGAACAACTTTCCTAATTCTAATTTACATTGTGTTATGTTTTCCATGTTTCCAGTAAGTAATTTCTGGGCAAGTCAAGCATTCAATTTACAGTAACAGCAAGGTCGAGAAAAAGCAGAAAATCCTCTTTTTGGAACCATTAAATACCATTATTGTAATTGATGAACCTAAATGACTAATAAATACTTTCATTATTTGCTATTTCAGACTTTGAAGCATTACCTTCAGAGCCAGCATGGACAGTTATCCTCACTTGTAACAGGCTGAATAGAAATCTTCATGGCAAACTAACCTAAGTAGTCAAGCACAGCCTCAGGATTGTTGTGAAGAGTAGAACTCACACAAATACACAGTGATTCTTGTATTTAGTAGTATTCCCTTTACTTAGTAAGCTTTTGGTTATCTTTGGCTTGCTATAGAACACAACAGATGCTGATGGTTGGGGTAGTTGCTCTGAAGTTGCCCTGGGGAGATCTGTTGCCACGATTGGTTGAGGTTCATCACGCAGGTCACTTTGGATTTCTGCTGTTTGTTATGGTACTTAATATTATTAAAATGTGCATGGTATTTCATTTCTTTCTTGCTAAGAGTAATCTCTTCAGAATGATCATCTTTAAAGAATGAAGTAATTCAGAAAATCTTTGGTTCAACCCAGCAAAGAATAAACCCCAACATTTTAGAGGGGGAATATGACCTCCTGACCTCCAAATAAGTGGACCCCAAAAGGTCACCAGTTAAATTGTTTGGTGCTTTTTTAAGGAGCTGTTAGTGTGCACTCCCCTTATTTTATCTGAGCTACAGAGTGGCTATAGGAGTCCACATGATTGATGCAGTCTCATCTCTCAGGCTGTCACCCTCTCCTGATGAACAGATACTTTATTGACTGTGCTTTGGGGAGTGTGTCTAGTCTTACTGCTCACACGAAAGTATAAGGGAATTGGAATTAGGAAATAGACTCTAAATGTTGACATGAGCCCTGATCTTCAAACTGTGGATTCAAGTGTGAGGCCCAATCAGATAAGTTTTCCTTGTCTGATGTTAGTCTTGCAGAGAGGGAAGAAATCAGCACAGTGTTACTAGTCCGTTCCAGGTACTATTGGCAGAACAGGAAGTACTGGAGTTTGAATAATGGAATTAGCCAAGGTGACAGCATTCAACATTGATGTTTGCTTTTGTACATTAAGTCTTTTTGGCTCCTATCTGCTGCCAGTGATGTCTGGCTGGTCAAGTTACAGTCAACATCAATCCAATCCATGCAGGATTCTCAGAGGCACTAATCCCTTTGCCTACACACACAAGAAAAAATACACCCACACACACTTATACAGTACATACTGTGTATAATGACTTTAACTCATAAAACCTGTGTCTGTCATGCTCAAGCATGTCTTGAGAAAACCAGCTCAGGCCTCTTGTGATAGATCTTTTTCTTTTAGGTTTTTCTCCAGTTTCAGCAGAGCGAGGGTCATATAATTGCTCCCATGTTAGAGTAGGGCTTTAAAACAGTATACCTGTTTCCTGTATGCTCTTGCTATGTTCCAATAAAAGTGATCAATAATTTTTTCAAAGGTCACAGAATGGTCTTTTTGAACCAGATTACTGATGTCTACTTAAATAAATTAAATAAAATTTATGGTCAAAGACCTCAGTCTCTTCATATTAAGCCAGTTTATTGCTGCTCTCTGCCAGCCTCTTAACAGGCACTCTGTTTCTGAACTAATGCCCGCCCCCCAGAACACTGAGTCTCTTGTGATTGGCCAGCTACCAGCTGACTGACTGCTCCGTTGAGCTTCTTCTTCTTCTTCCTCAGGTTGAATGTTCACGGCCATGACCGGGAGTAGCTGCTGGGGGAGGGTTTGTTGCACGGTAAATGTGCTAGTTACGTAACTAAACTCGACTTTTCAAAACTGCTTGCTCGAGCGCAGGTAAACAGAGAAGCCGTTCTTTCTCAGAAGTGGCTGAAGTGTTTATTGTGACACTTAAGTGATGTTTAGATATGGGAGGGACACAGGGACACACCAAAAAGAAAAAACAAACAAAAAAAAAAACATCAGAAATTTGATTTTCCAGTGAAAGTCCTCTTTAAACTGTTTGGACATTATAGTATTACTAAAACAACCGATCTAATGGTGGCCTGAGACTTCTGCACAGTACAATATAATATAAAAACTGTAATCACACAAAGCCTCTCTTCCCTTGCAATAAAGTGATAGCTCTGCATTTTCTACGTAACTAAACTCGACTTTTCAAAACCGCTTGCTCAAGCGCAGGTAAACAGAGAAGCCGTTATTTCTCAGAAGTGGCTGAAGTGTTTATTGTGACATTTAAGTGATGTTTAGATATGGGAGGGACACAGGGACACACCAAAAAGAAAAAACAAACAAAAAAAAAAACATCAGAAATTTGATTTTCCAGTGAAAGTCCTCTTTAAACTGTTTGGACATTATAGTATTACTAAAACAACCGATCTAATGGTGGCCTGAGACTTCTGCACAGTACAGTATAATATAAAAACTGTAATCACACAAAGCCTCTCTTCCCTTGCAATAAAGTGATAGCTCTGCATTTTCCCACCTGAGCTCTGCCAGCTGTATCAGATGGCAACCTTTACAGAGAGTAGACTGTCCAACCCCAATTTACTTCATTTATCAATGACAGGTGCTTATCTTGTTCATATAGAATCTTTTGGTCAAACTAATCTGGTGTTGAGACATTAGGTCATAACCCTTATGTCCAAGTCTGTGAAGACTGACCAGCTGATATGTGGAAACAACCTATCAAATTGAAAACTGGAGCAAATGCTTTAAAAAAAAAAACAAACAAACAAAAAAAGAAAAAAACCTACAGAATGGAATGCTTGCTTTTGTGAGAAAACATACTTGACACTGACACACTCTCCAACTGCACTGTGTAAAGGAGTCAGACTAAAAACAATTTCCTTCCACTTAAGGAAACAGAAATGCTTTGATAATACTTCTAATATGAGCAGCATGTTAAATCTTGATGGGCAGAAGAGACAAAAGACAAGCCTAATGATTATTAAAACCTTAAACAACCATTTCAAGGCTTTTTGGATTTAAAAGATGACATTTGATTATGCTTTGAATAACAGCACGTTTTATGCTATACAATAGAGATTAACCCCTTAACTCATTTACCAGTAAGGTAAGACAGGACCCAAAGTGTTGATTTAAGTATGATTTTGATGATGTTGTCTGCGGGTGAAACTTCACTTGGGTGACAGTAGCTCAGTGGTAGAGCAAGTTGTCTTTTAACTTAAAGGTTATGGGTTCACTTGACGGCTCTGCTAGTTTACATGCTGAATATGTGAATGGGTATGAAGGATGAGTGATGGAAAATGCACTGCGTAGATGCACTGTATGAAAGTGTGTGAATGGGTGAATGGCTTGGAGTGTTCATCAAGACTAGAAAAGCATTATGTAAGTAGAGACTATTTTCTTACCAAAGGAAATGACAGCCATCAAGTACAATTCCAATAGTTTCATTTCACCTACATTTATTAAAAGTAACGTTAGAAAGTTGTTTTAGGTTTCTAATCCCAACGGTTTTTTTCACAGGGTGATTGCAAGTGAGTTGACATTGTCTTAAATGTTGTAACTCACCAAACAGAATTGATTATTCAACCAAGCTTTGTAATAATGAATAATAATGGTAAATGGTCTGTATTTATATAGCGTTCTTTGGTCTTAACGACCACTCAAAGCTGCTTTACACTATAGTTTTTGCCATTCATCCAGTCACTCACATTATGCATGCACTATCATGCATCTTTCATACCCATTCACACAAGCAATGTGGGGTTAAGTGTCTTGCCCAGGGACACATCAGCATGTAGACTCGTGTAGCAAGGAATCAAACCCACAACCTTTGAGTTAAAAGACCTCTGACCTACCGTCTATGTGCTTTGACTATGTGTTGAAATGGATATTCAAGCAATTGGTTCAAATCCTTTCTATCGTGTGTGAAGATTTGTTAATTTCCTTATTACTTTATTTGTCAGTTAAGAAAATGGATCTTTGAGTTTTGGACATTTGGCCACACATATCAAACCTGTGAGATTTTTATTCTTATTTTAGTTTTAGGATTAAGTTACAGTTTGAAGCTATAATGAAAATGAGAAACGCTGATTATTATTATTACTTACTTTCCTGTTTTCTTGATTTTGTGTTAGGATTCTGAAAACAACATTCTACATATTTCAGTTTATCCTTGATGAACAAACAAAATCCATGAAATATAGCTGGTCTTGCTGTTTCAAGGGAGTTTCAAAGGAGTATTGATCAGCGTTTTGTCTTATTGTCTTCAAATGCTATCACCTCAGAGGGGAATACATCCCGTCTTGACAAGATGTTGATCCATTGGGGTTAATAAGTCATACTGACACTGTTCACAGATATTAAAAAACACAAGAGATATCCAGGTTAAGCTGAAAGCTAAGCAGCTTCTGTCACTTTGCTGTGCTTTGGCCATTATAGTATTGACTGCTGGGACTTTAGCTGTCAAACTTTAAACCTTATCTCAAAACAAATAGATGCAAGAGACAGAACACTGTTTTGAGCATGTCTCTGGGTACTGCATGGACACAAGGGCAACACGCACAGACAGATATTTCATGGGTGGCTGGAGAATGTTAATAAAAATAGATGAAGGTCACTGCAGAAACAATTTGCTCACTAGAGATGTCCAACCTCAATGACCATATGGGTTGTTGTTTTTGTCTAAAACTACAACACCTACGAGGACCTTCAGAAAAAAGGGTAGCTCGGGTCATGTATTCGTCTGTATTTACTCGGCAAATCTATGTGTCTGTCTGTCTGTCTTTTATTGCAGTAACTGTATCATAGAAATCATTAATATGAATCATTAATCCCATACGTCTGTTTCTCACATTGTTCATAATGAAGCTCTTCTTGTTTTATATTATGTCTCAAAATGTGCAAGACTTTGCAAGACAAGTGTAAAAGGATGAAAACCATCATCATCATCATCATCACCATCATCATCATGACACCTTCTTGCAGAAAATATTGGAACTGTGTGGTGAAAGCAAACAAAATATCGATACTGTCCTAGGTGTGCACTTTTTTGTTGTTGTGATTAAAAAAAAAAAATGATGTAAAATCAGACATAATGTCACTTATTTGCACTCTGTTGATCTTATGCCATCATCATCACTGTGATGAACACTAGGGGGCAAGCTTAGGCCTTCCTCCCATGTCCATGGCATATTTTGACATTTAAATCTCTCTCCTCTTACATCCTTTAACACTTTAGAGTATGTGTAAATGTTTACAGTGGCACATGTGTGTGATTGTTCATATTTGTTTGGGTTTGGTTTTGCATGTGACCCACATTAATTATAATCCAAAAATAACATTAATTAGAGGTATTTAGCATGATGATTAAGTAAAGGTCTTGTGCCTTGAATTAAAAATGGATTGTATCCCTACATCTTTCCTACTTTTTATCCCCCCCCCCCCCCATCTTTCTCCCAGTGTCCCTTCCTTGTCAAGTCGTTGTTGCAGGTTGTTTCTCTAGACACACTAGCCTTTATCTCTTCCTGTTTTTCTCCGTGGTAAAGATCACTCATATGGTGTATACATTCTCTTTCTTTTTGCCTCTTGTCCTTCTCTCTCTTGCTATCAAATCTGTCTTATTGCACAATGGCTCCTTTACAGTTTCTGCCATCGTTAATGGGGTTGTGATGTCAGTTCAGGCCTCTTGATCAAATCCTAGCAGCTGATGACATCTTTCATTCCACACTTAGCTGCCTTGCATCTGTGTCACTGCCTCCACGTTTCCCACAATTCCATGCTGGTGCAGGAGTGGCGCACGCTTGGATCTGCTGGTCTTTCTGCTGTGTTTGTCTGTCTGTTGTTTGTTGGGGCTCAGGGAACAGATGGTGCGCTACGTTTCTCCCTGCAGAGGGTGAGTGCTACAAAGTGCCGCATCTTGTAGGATGGGTTTTACTGCAGAAAATAGCACAGGAGCTCTCAACTACTGTGGTAGAGGCTACATCAAGACATGTCCTATGGAGTTCAGATCATCTAGGTGAATTAATAATCCATCATCACTCTGAATAATATGAAGAAGAGAATTAGGATAAAAAAGAGAGGAAAATGTGTCTGATAATCTTTACATATTATACATAAACCTAAGCTAATATTTAGGCAAAACAAGTTTTCATTTAAGCTCTATGACTATAACTATGACTATGTTCTAATCAACCTTTTTTGAGACATACTGCACTCTCCTCTTTACTGCTATGCTGTGAATTCATTAAAAAAAAAAAAAAGCCAGCATGCAAAAATAATGATTGTCTATGGATATTGCTCAAGAAACATTGGTGCTGCAGTGCAAGTAACCTGTTTTGTTAAGCGGGAGTGAGTACCTTTTAAAGCTTTTAACCTCAAAATTCATGTTTGTGTTGTTTTACTGCTGTGACAAATCAGGTTTAGTGTTATATGATACCAGTCATGCATGTGAAAATATTAATCGTATTTCCTACTCTTTTCTGAATGCTTTATTTTTCTTATATTTTCTTATATTTGTGTCTGCTTTTTGTAATAATTTCAGCCTTGAGTCTGGCAATAATCAGAACTCAGACGAATCCCTATAATGTGTCTCTTAAAGTATTCACACCAAATTAAAGACTGAAAGTCTTGTCCTTGACTATCTTCAATGGACAAATGGTAAAACTTTAAGAGGTTTGTTGGGGACCACATCTGCTTGACAGTTCTGTTGAGATTATGAGGTTCAGCAGAACTCCTTTGAGGTTGCTGCTGTTTGCAAGAAATATTTGTTGTAAACTAGTATCAGTGTCAGTTTCAGTAATTGGTGAAAGCATAAAAGGCAGCTTTAGGCTTGAGTCGTCATTGATTTTACCCACATTAATGGCAGTGACTGGTGGATTGGGTGACATAAATATTGGGGCCATTTTTGACTGCTAATGAATCAGTTGTGTTCCGGGCCAATGCCAGGCACTTTGTAGCCGAGATTAAAACTCTGCACTTGCTGATCATAAGAAAAGCCATGGGATTAGTCACTAGAGATGGTGTCAAGGTCCTTGCTCACAAAGCTAATTGAGTCCTTATCTTAGGCCAGCGGATGATGCCATTAATCACAAATGACATGTCATGTTTATGATGAAGTGTGCATGGATCATGCCACAGTGCTACAGTATTGTGCTTTGTTTTCAAAAGATCAGCCATAGCTTTACAGATACAGTATCGATATTAGCCTGTTAGAGGACAGTGTTAGTTAAAGTTGAAGATGGTGGGGAAATAGTAAATTGTTCGCTTTCCTCTGCAGTTTATTAAAACATGCATATTTTGGGAAAGTGGTTCTCTTTCCTGAGCTTCTCTCATCAGGGAATACAGATTGACACACTTGACATATGACCTGAAGATATCACTCTAGCGCTGAAACTCTACTAATATTAAGATATATTGAGGTATTTTATGTTGTATATTGTCCGACTATCTGACTTACCTAGATACCTCTGTTAGGTTTTGTTTTATTATAGAAAAAGGTTGCAGATTGTAGGGTTTCATTGATTCCATCGAAGGGATCTATGCAGAGTAGGTGTAGTGAAACAATGAGTAAAAGCATGCAGTCTCTTTCTTACTGTCCTTTGATTGGTCAGATTTTTTTTTTTTTTGTTAAGGTGTGAATCACTTGATTTACATGATGCTCATAGGTTATCGTCATTTTGTAGTTACTGGTCAATTGTGGTGAAACATCCTGCCTACTGTACCTTTAGCTTCATATACAAAGTTAATATAGACACTCTAAATCACTGTTGTTCTTTCCTGGTCTGTGTCCAGTTCAGTGAGACACAAGCCTTTTGTCTTATTTTTTTTTCCCCCCGGCTATAGAAAGGCGTACTGATATTGTGTGAAGAAGTGGTTTATTGCTTAGAGCGGACAGAAAACCTCCATTTTCTTGTTGGCTCTACTTTACCAGAAGCAGTTTACCATAGATATAGCCAACAGAAGTGGAAGAGCAAACATTATCTCTTGTTAACCACTGCATTTGTTGCACAGCTGCTATTTCTAGATGCCCCGTAGAAATGCACTGGTACCTGCTCTCATTGCCTTCTGTATTATCTGTCTCTGAGGTATTTTTCTCTTTGAAAAAGATATGTGTATAACCAAGCACATGTTGTCTTATGACCTGTGAATGAACTAATTTTCCCCTCAGGGGAAAGAAAAACATACTTTCTTTGGTTATCCAGTTTCAAATCACGCATAACATCAATCCCATGATGGGGTCTATGAGAAAGCTCTAAAGTGTGAGTACTCACATCACTTTGCACTGTTAAATTAGCATGAGGGAGGTGGGTGGCTGTGTTGGGGGCAGGTGGCGGTGGAGATGGAGTTACAAGCTCAGCAGAGTGATTGAAATCCCTGCTGTCAGGTGATGGCTGCTCAGGTGATGCAGCACAATAATAGTGTCTCAAAGCAGAGTAGACAGAGAGAGAGAGGACTTAAGATGTTTTCTTATGAGAGAGGATCAAGAGAAATTTGGTTCAGTCGGTGCTGTCTGATTCTCTCTTGTTTCTTGTCATATGCATTCTGCAAACGCAGTGTATAAAGTGAGGAGGCATGTGAAAACATAGTATTGTGTCATTTATGTTCACACAAAAGAGCAACTGGAAAGCATTGATGGATATTTATGACTGGTGTCTCAATGCCAAAGAAGTTATATGTTGTCAAAATTGTCTTGAATATGACTGGGACTCAAAACCTTCACAGACATGTTTCTGAAACTGTTTCTTGAAATCCAGGTCCTGATCATCATCAATAAATATAGTTATATAGTTGTATTTATAGATATAATATTATAGTTATAAATAATATATAGTTGTCTAAAAGAAAGAAATGATGAGCCTGTCGCTCATTGATCTGTCTCTCTGTGCTCTCACACAGTGACTAAAGTCTTCAAAACAAGCCAGAAGGGCATTCACTGCAAAGGCAGAGACGATAACCACAAGTTAACAAGCAAGTCACGAAAAACAAAAAACCACGGACAAAC
Source organism: Brachirus orientalis (assembly GCA_016785285.1). NCBI lineage: Eukaryota > Metazoa > Chordata > Actinopteri > Pleuronectiformes > Soleidae > Brachirus > Brachirus orientalis. The sequence continues at coordinate 4,139,280 of JAFBJR010000190.1, forward strand.
TGGAGCCAAGATTCCCAGTTTGACTAGAGACAACAACTTTCAGTGTTCTGAGGAAAGAGCTCTGACAAGAGACCGTGGGTAGGGGCTGCATTTTGCTGCATTATATCTGCAAGTACAGCCTGCTTTTTATGCCTAGACTTAAAAACTTTAGCTTTAATATAGTATGGTGAAATTGATGATACTACTTTTATGGTATTACATATTTTACAGCTCCTTCACAAACGTACTATTGTTACTACTTATTTTGTAGAGCAAAATTCATGTAGGCAATTACACATGCACATTTACTGTTATAGATGAACTGTCACTGTCATTATGTGGTGTGAGGTGAACATTTAAACACAAAAATGCTTTCCTTGTCATGCAAAAGACAAGGAAATGGGAAAAAAAGAAATATTTAATCTGAATGGGAAGTATATGTCAGTAGGTCATTATTATTATTTTTGATTTGTTGTGTCCACTATCTGCTGTTAAAATTGACTTAACAACAGAACAAAATCCACTGTGGCTTTTAGTTAGGTTGAAGAACTAAACTAAATCTTTCAGTAAAGTAATTTTTCACTTACCAGACACTTTTAAAGAGCACCAAGATTGGTTTTAAATCAGGATGTTCTATTTGTTTTATTTTTTTTCACAATGAATCAATACTTTCTAGTCCAGCTGTGTTCAGCCACTGAAACTAAGGCTGTTATAGGGAAATATGTTCTCAAACTCCAGTAAAAATAATAGCATTACTGTTTTCTGCATTTAAATGTTAACTCCAGTGTTTTGGTTACTTTTTGACTGGCGCATATGGTGTATTTGGTTGCAGAGCATTAACTCTTAATCAGCAGGGCATGGAAGTATCAAGAGCACTACTAAAAGCACTGTAATGCTTTTGTATTATTCAGACATATCTGCCCCCATTAGCAGAAGCACTAGAAACAGCATTCATGTTACAATCCAGCAAGAACTTACAAGCTGGAGCTCCAGGGAGAAGGGAATAGCTGAAGGATGCAGTTTAAAAATACCAGATTGTTTTTCTCCAGGGCTGGAATGACTCATTACCCAGGCAGCAAAGCGGGGGGTTTTGTCATTTGGGTCGTCCCATAGTATAGTGACATGCAAATTATGCCAGCACATCACTTCCTGTGCTAAATTCATTCTGGGGCTATGACAACAGCAATCATACACAAATACAACGGTACATAACTTTGCATAGACTCACAACTATGTTAGAATCCAGTGATTTTTTTTTTTTTTTGCAAAGTAGAGGAAAAGACTCAGGTGGCTGCCGTATTCTGACATGTTTATCTCTTCTTCTCATCTTGTGCCGCCGAAGAAAAGGTTGTCGTGAGATACCCCATCCGACATATTACTCAGATAATGCAGTGCTTCAGTGACATGCTACTACTGGATCTTTACACAAGTCTTTATCTGATGCCTGCTTTGCGATGAAATGTTGGGAAACTGGTGCTCATATATCTGTTCTTCTATCCTTCTGGATGCAGCCCAAGCAGATGTGAGAAGGAGGTTAAAGGGTTAGGGACATATTGGGGGCAGCCTGACATGGCACTGAGCCTCAAATCTGGCCTCGCCTGGAAAGAGCAGGAATGATGACTTCCCAGCATGAGCTGAGCCTTGGGCCAGCGTCCGACCTTTCCTGTAACAGAGGTGACTGATCTGTGGACGCCTCTGATGTAAAGAACTGTCCTTATCAGGGCATCTGTGATGAAGAGGAGCAGATAGCATAAAGGCTGGTGCCAAACAATTCTGGTGATTCTGGGTTTGGCTGGGTGGGGTTGTTACGAGTGTCTGTCTGTATTCATCCCTTCCTTTTCAGTTTTCTGTATTTATCTCCTTCTATCCCTCTAATCGAAGCTCCTCTGCAGAAAAATCAATTTTCCTGCAGTAGCCCACTTTGTCTTCACAGGGTGCTGCAGAACTGAAGCAGGTGGTAAATAATGCACAAGTCATTCTACTTTCATTCTTCCAAAGGAGGGAGCACTCACTTTAAGATCCTCTCTAAAGTGAGCTTATTAAACAACCAGTCCACAGATGCTCCTCTCCTTTTTTTTGAGGCGTGACAAGAGGAGAATGCAAGGATGTCTAAAAAAATCTGCTGCTTGAGTCCATTATCTCACTCTCCTACTTACCCATTCAAAGAAATGGAAGAATACAAATGGGAGATACATATATCTCCCAAACGTGCTGTCACTGCACTGCATGCAGAGATCCCTCAGTCTGATCTCTTGGTGAATCATACAATGTCAGACGTTCTTGAAGAATCTCAAAAATTCCGCCTGACATAGGACGAGAGGTGGGTTACATCCTGGACAGGTCTCCAGTCCATCGCAGAGCCACACACAGAGACTAACAGCCATCTACTCTCACATTCACACCTATGGGCAATTTAGAGTGTCTAATTGGCCTAATCCCCAAATCTGCATGTTTTTGGACTGTGAGAGAAAACACACACTCGGGGAGAACATGTAAACTCCATTCAGAAAGGCTTGAACAGATTAAAAACAACAAATAAAGTCAGTGTTTTGTGATCACTGTCAGTACTTTCCCATCAATCCATCTGTGGATTCCTAATCTCAATGATGATTCCTGTTCTTGTAATTCTGTGGGTCATTTGATCACACCGAGAGGCTCGCCAAATGAAAGAATCTTCAAATAGTGGTCCTCACTCTCTCCACGAGACCTGACCTGTTTTAGCAACAGGATTTTGTTTTATGTGTTTGCTGTACAAGAATTATACTAAAAGATAACAACCTTGTAACACTAATACAGAATACAGAATAAAACTCAAAGATAACATTTTCAGGCCTTAATTATCCTTGTCCATATCATTGTCTCCAACAATGCTAATTAAACAACTAACATAAACATCATGACAATAGCATTTAGCTTTAACTCAAATCAGAATTAGGCGAACTGTGAAAGTACGCATTACATCTGGCAAATGGTAATTTTGGCAACGTCCATTCTCTATGCAAAATGATACACAAATAATTTACATAAACCCCACAACAACAACATGTTAAATATATGGCTTAAACATCTTCAAATGATAATAAATTAATAATAATTATTGACAACAACATGACTTTTAAACATGTAAAAACTTTATTTTAATAACTCTTAACTTTTCATGCTCATCTTTTTCCTTTCTCCATCTCCATCACATGGCTGTACATGTCTTCCTCCTCTCAAACACACTTGACTCCATAGGTGCATCATGAGCTGTCAGTCAGATCATTTGGAGGAGGGACTTAAATAACTTTGATCTCCAGTTGGCTTGTTCTTCTCAATTTGTTCACATAAAGACAGAAACTGTATGTTACATTAATACACTTTCTAACCTTCGTTTGTCACTGGGTTACAAATGTTTGAGGAAAGAGAGGGTAGCTAAATTCAGTAACAGAGCTGAGGTTCTTACATGCCTTGGGTTTTAAGTGGAAGGTCTAGGATGGAAAATGAATCGAATGTATGTGTAGGCAGGGTAAGGTATGAGATCCTATAACTCAGTAATGTCAAAAATCCATCTAACCAACCTCATGAAGAGAGTCCTTTCTTGATTTTCAGTAGATAATCTGTACCAAATCCTAATGAATCCCTCTGATGAGACTATTTTAGGGAAATGGAAACAAAAATGATGGGGGTAAAACAGATCTGAGGACACAACTCTTGTTACAAGACAGAGCAGCACAAGCAGGCCTCATGGTATTGGCTCTAATTCATTTTCTTGCTGGGACTGACTTAAAAAGATGAAAGGAAGGCTTACATATTGGTCTATTTTTTAGGTCAATGTTCCTCCGGGGCTGCAGACATAACCAAAAGAGATGGATCTACAAGAAACCTGACCAGAAGTAGTTAACTCATGCCCAATGATCTATCTAATTTATTTATTTATTTTATTCTTTTCATTCTCTGCTAGTCCAGGGATGTCTTTCTTGTCATCTGGTGATTTCTTACAGAGCACATTGTGTCTCCGTGTTCCTTCCACTATGTTTCTGATGAGTGTGCTCTGATGTGCTCAGGAAGCAGAAAATTGTTTGAGGTAATAGATAAGTAAACGACAAATTATGAGATGGCACTTTGCAGCACTATAAGCTGGGTGAGGTGCAGTAATTGAATGTGATCTAAATACAGTATTAGTTCAGAGATTAAACATGCTGACATTCTGAGGTGATGAGACAGGCCATGTAAGTACCACCCACACAACAATAAGTCGGTCAGTCACTACACTACACTATACTGCAAAAACAGGGCAGCCGCATCCCTCCTTGTTCCAATTAACAATATTCGAGTCACTCTCTGTCATTCACATGTCATTGAGATGCCCGCTTCTTGTATAACCTCGTATCCTTACACGATTCTCTCCAAATCTCACAGCATGGTTCAGATTCTTTGTTGCTAGCACGAGAGATAACAACGTGTGTTGCATGACACGTCAAGTCATGTATACTATGTCATGCTGTTCGTAGTGAACCCTGGTTATACTTCGTACAATTAAAAAAAAAAGAAAGAAAGAACGAAAAAAGAAAACAAAAAATAAATAACATATTACAGATATTTTGGTTGTCGCCCATATAATGTTTTATAAATCACCCTTAATGTTACAAATAAATCACAATATACTTTCAGCAGCCACTGAAGTATGTTTAAGTATAAATGCTATATAAATTAGGCTATGAATAATAGAAATCCCTGAGTAAAAACAAAATAGAATATGTGTTGCCTTTAAGTGCTTTTGAAGTGGAAATATAACTGCCATCATCACTGTTAACCGTCAAAATGTCACTTGATTTGATACATTTCCAAAGATTTAATAGGACAATGGATTTTGTAACAAAATATGCAAGTCTCACTTATTTCCTTCTGTCATTATTAACAGACATCGTACTGCATGTGACATTATATCTGCCCAGAAAGTTGACCAGTGCATGAAAACTTTCTAAATAAGAAAAACATACTAGTGTAGACTGGATTTGGTTTTCCTCCTGTAACCCTTCATAAAAACATAATCAATAGTTTCAAAAGATGTCATCCTATAAACTTACCAGGAATTTCTTTTTTTTTTTGTAATTTATATATTGTGCATATAAAATGTCAAAATCATACACATGTGGACATTAGGAGCAGGTGATCTACAGTGTTTGTGTGTATGCATGCCTGGCCTAAGTCAGGTCTTTTAGACTGAGGTGATTGCAGATGTCACATTGGCTGCCAGTGTGCATCGTCAGCTGGCCAGTCCAGCAGACTGTGATATTGTGAAATTGGAGAAGACTGATGAAGGTTAGACGACACATTATGAAAGAAAAGGTTGTCAATAATGGTTTCTGTTGTGAAGTATTTTGTCCTCTCACAGCCAGGCAGTGGATTTCCTGTATCACTCACTGTAATTTCACTGGAATGAGAACATTGCCTACTCGAAATACCTCTCTGTGCTGTACAGTGTATTCACTGGCATAACCCTGGAAAGGCCAGTGTGTGTGCTTGTTGTTGCTTCTATCCTGGACACAAAGGCTTTGCAAGGTTAAGTTGAGCATCCATGTCAAGAGCAAAGCAGCAAAGGTGTAGAAATCCTTTTTTTGTTTTATCTCAAAGCCATTCATTTCAATTCTACAGTCCAATTAAATTAATTACTAAAATACCAGTTCTGATCTGAGAGAGATCTAGACTAATCCTCTAGGCTCTGCAGCCTTGGAGAAATCAGACCTGTGATGGGAGGAATTGACTAATCACAAGGTGAAAAAAGGAAGGTAATTATTCCAGTACTGGCAACAACTTTCACTGTGACAACAAAAAGAGAGACTCTATTGGCAGAGAGTTCCAAAGGTGCGGAGATTGCCTCACATCATTTTTCTTACATGGAGCATGTGTGGTTCTCATCTGTTGGGATGGAATCGGGACAGAGATTCTCCATCTCACAGTGTTAATGACCTGGGGATGAGACTCAACAATCAGTCCACCTATGAAAGCTTTTAATGCGTCTGTGATATGTTTTGCCCAATTAAAAGCATGTTTCAAAAGATAATTGTAAAAATGCCAAAAAAAAAGACCTTTAGTAGAAAGGTCAAGCATACCTTTAGTAAAGACAGGCTACAGTGTCATCAGACTGTGTAACCAGCCACTTTTTCTCATTTCTACAGCTGTCACTGCTCTCTCCCTCTCCAGCTGACATTTCACAAGAGGAGGTGTTTGCATTATCTGCAACTATTATCCAATATTTACTGGAGTTGTTATCCTTTTAGACAATACAGCATTGAACCATTATGCTCCATTTGCTTTCATGCCAGTGCAATTTCATATTGTTGATATGAGAGCCCCAGAACTGCACAAAGACTATGACTCAGTTTCGGGAGCAGAAAATCATGGATTGTTTTTGAACACCCGTAGTGTTAAAAAAAAAAAAAAAAAGGCTATTGTTTTACAAGATCACATCTTAATTTTTCTATTTCTAATCCTCAGCATCTAAATATTTGCCTCCTGTCAAATAAATACAATGACAACATATCCTCATTATATCAAAAACAAAAGGGACATTGTCAGAATTATGTTTTCTGCCAACATTTTGCAAATTAGCTGTTTATGATCAGAAGGTCATGGTAATAGAATTTTTCTAATTAAATGCATACCTCAATTCATTCTCTGCCAACAGACACAGCCAAATAAATAAATAGATAAATAAACATTGAGAAAAATATAATTAAAACATTTGCTGCGCCATTTCCTTGTTCACAATTGGCATGTATTTGATTCTTCTGTCCAGAGAATGCTCATGGTGCATTTAACTTGGAAAATGTGACATGATGTCAACCTGTAAATTAAGGGTGTGTTTCCTTCCACTTTTTTTTCTCAACACTGCTTTTCAGTGCCTCGAAAATGTTATTTACAGCTGAGCTAGAGTCTGTTTGAGAGCAATGCAACACAGACACATGAGACACATGTTCTTTAGTAGCTACCTTAATTAATTTATTTATTTTCTCTCAAGCCATGTGTAGCTAGGATGAAGTTGTACACACAAGTTAAAAATTTAAATGAATAATAATAATAATAATAATAATATAATAATTATTTGGGGAAAAAAAAAACTGAAATGGGGCATTACAAATTCTTGCTTATCTACACACTCGTGTCTGGAGGATGCCTGCATTATTGCAGCCCCTTGAGTTATTCAGGTATTCACATGTGGAAATTGGCCTGTGGCATGTGGACATGGGTGCAAAGCTGGATTTGTCCCCTCTGCAGAACATCACATGTAGACTTGATTCCTGATGATTCCCATGGAATATTTCTCTTTGAGCTGGAGCAGCACTGAGGATGACTTGGTTTTCTGCCAGCTAAACAGTACAATTGTGACAAATGTGCCATTTTGCACTCTAATCCATCGGCACTCTGCCATCATGCAATAATTAATCTACTATGGTGGAATTTAAGCACATGTAACTGCATCCCAGCAATTTTTAATTCATCTAAAACGAAATAAATCATTGCCAACAACTAAGTTCATTGATAGCCAGTGGAATGCTCCCCCGCACATTCTCTCACCAGAAAAAGAACTCTCCATGCTTTACTTAAAGGAACACGTCACATTAATTTTAGGTTTGTTTGGGATTATTTTGGACTGGTTTGGATTCTGCTGCTTCTTTGTGCACTTTCATGTAAATTTACATGGAATTAATTTGCCAATGTAATCTTAAGTAAAAGTGCCATTATCATTTAGTTTAATGATTTTGCAACCCAAATCTTATAAAGTATTCACAGGTAAAAGTATAATTTATACAGGAAGAATTTCAATATTATATTATTGGAGACTCAATAAAAACACAACAAGTTGCAGCATGTTAAGGTTAATATAATATTGTTTAAGATAATAATATTGTCTGCTTGTAAATGATATGGCTGCCAGAGCAGAGTGGCCATGAAATGTGATGAAGTTGTCCTCAACAGTGGGATAAAAGGACTGTAGTTTGTTAGTTACATGGTCCAACACTATTTGATTCACCATTTCACAATATATACAGCACTGTTTTTAATTAAGTATGTCACTGTTTTCAATGGCAAGGCATCATTTAAGGGTCGAAGTCAATTTGATGACAGTTGTTAGAAGGGAGAACTCTTCACTTCCACTTCCATTTCAAATTGTTCTCCAATTTAAGGATTCGATCTGACAGGCATGTGAGTATAAACTCCTCATGATCTGGAAATTGCAAGCCTGTTGTTACTGCTCTCACTTTTCTGCAGTAAGACATTATGTTAACACACATATTTTCAGCTTGTAAACTGGTATTGATTCAACTTCTTTCACTGGAAAGAAGTGACTTCCGCATGTGTACACATGTGGATTTATAGTATATAGATGGTCTTTTTTTCCACACAGAGGGTGTTTTTTCCTTCTGCCAGCCAACTGCTGGTTCCTACACTTATTCATGAGCCATCTGCTTGGGCATGTGCTGTTTCAGATGTGTGCGAACACAACCTCATCTGTCCCTCCACCCGTTCATGTTCCAATTGTGTCCTTATCGACATGCTGAAGTCGTCGCTGATGCCCACTCCATGGTTAGCTAAGGGACTCGCCGGTCCCATCATTTCCTAAATAACCTGTTTGATCTGATGTGGGCATCTTTTTTTCTAAGACCGTTGCATCTGGTACATAAATTTTGTAAAGGGCAAACACAAATTGTCCCTCTTGTGCTTGTCTGTGTGTGTTTCAGTGTGTTTGTGCCTAACTCTGCTAAGTGGGTTGAAAACATTGACACTGAAACCCAAATGCAGGTAACTTTTTCATTATTAACCTTCAGCTCTATTAATTTATTTCAAAAGGTAAATGTTATAATATTTGTGAGGACTAGGGTAGCAAAAATAAATGAATTCAGACAGCATCAAAGTTGAAAACGTACTTGAAAGAAGAACTGAAGAAATAATACATGACCTAGAAGTAAATAAGCCTTAATTAAATCAAATAAAAGAAGAAAAATACCTCTAGCGAAAGCTATACTCTCACTGACAGGGTATATATTATAAAAAGGCCAATGCTGCATTTTGACCACAACCTTTCCAGTTTGAATAAACTCAACCTTCTTGTCTTTCAAATACAGTAACATGAGCACATGTAATTATTTGTTTCACACAGGACAAACTCCATCATTGACATCTCTTGATGTCAATGATGGAGTTTGTCCTGTTTGACAACCCATTTTTGTTGCAACACTCACTTTGTAGCTCATAAAAGATTACTGGTCTGTCTGTCGGTAAAGAGGATGGATGGTTGCAAAAACTCAGAAATACCTGACGTATTGCACCCATCTGAGAAAAATGCCATGGTGAAGAAATAGCTAGGGTTATTAGTAATGAACCAATTATAATCACAAAACCATGGGCCTGAACTTAGATTTAATTGCTGGTACATACACCAGATGGGCAAGCAGACGGAAGCAGACCAGATGATAGGCTTGAGAGAGAATACAAATAAACAAATTCAACATAGACAAAAACTGCAGAATAATAGGCCATAATGGCTCAAAGAAAGGTGGTGGAGTCCCATTCAGCAGGAAAAATACACAGCAAATACCAATTTGGCTGTCACAGACCAGTTTAAAGGGTATTTTAAAACAACATAAAGTTGTGCTTTTTCTTTGTTATTGATTTCAACATGATATAAAAAACTGTTAATGAATGCATCAATGGATTTTCACAAGATGCATGGCTGAACAGAGAGGGATCATGGCTATTTTAAATGCAGGCCTGCCTGTGAGCAACATAATAATGTGTGATTTCAGAAAAGGGGGCAGGAGGTCCCTCTAGAAATCTCATCTGTGACAGAGACATCACTTCCACTGTGGGCCAAAGGGATGAGACTGTCATGTTAGCTGTCCTTGTCCAATTCCCAGCTCTTCAAAGTAAAGCCACCATGATGAATTGGAGGTCTTTGGACTGTGCTTGTCCCAACATGACCTCTAGGTTCACTGTGGATTTCAGAGCATGTTGTTTATTTACAGTAAGACAACAGAGAGTTTGTTTAGTGCTGTATACACCCCAGACACACATGCAAATGAGCTTAGAGTCTAGCATTAAGTGATTTGGTCATATATACAAAGGGAACAAAACTGTTTGCAAATAAATGTCCTTATCTATTACCAACACACCACAAAGTATTTCATTTTTCTTGTTTTGACAATTTGACTAAATGCCTGAAGATTTCTGAGTAAAATCATATCCTCACTTACTGTAAGTACCGTACAGTAAGTGAGGATATGTACACAGAGAGGCCAAGGAGAAAATTAACGTAATGCCTTGTTTAATCCTTTAACCAGACTGTCCTCTGTTATATCAGTCCCTTTAATTTCTCAAACAAAGATGATGCATCACAATACAGTATATTGGTCATCTGCAATTCTCTACCCTCCACTGCCATGTTTTTTATTTGGCTATCAATGTAAATTGGTCTTGTCAAGGTAGAGAGAGAGGTCTTTAAATTATGGTCTTTACCAGAGATGAAGGGGCCACAGTGTCAGTCATGAAGAAAACACGAGGCTTGTCAGCTCTTAAACGCAGTGATGGTTGCTGTTGTACAATAATATAAGTGAGGGGATTCCAGTGCTCACAACAATGTTCTGATAAAGCAGCTAGAGGAAGAATAAGCAATGAAACCAAAGCTGGTAGAAGACAATAAGAAACAGATTTATTTCCTCCATAACCCTCTTATATTTTAAAATGTGAAAGTTTCTGTCAACAACTCAACAGCAGCTATCAGAACCAACGGCTGAAAATGAGTTGTTTTTGGTGTAATCTTGCCTATGGTATAGATTTGAAGCCAAGACAGCAATGTGGTCATGAAACAAAAGTACAATGATCAGCATTCCTGGTTGACAAATGAAATAGTGTGAACACAACTCTTGCATCAGCTGTATATACTGTAGATACAATACAAATCTCTGGAGTAGAAGGTAACAACCTAAGCATGAAGCCAAGGTGAGGTTTACTCAGAAGTGTGAAAAAATAGCAATATTTATAGATTGGTTCCAAATAGATGTATAACACATGTTATGTTAATGTAATCAATGTACTACAGATGTGAGATAGCCTGTTAATGAATAGACAGCAGAAGGGTGAAAAAAAAAAAATTAGGTTGGCAGAAGAGAGACACAAAAGCACTGTGCGATAAAATATTGTTGTTGTTAGGCAGTGCTGAGGGAAAAATGCTGCGATGCAGAGAGTGGAAAGTCTTGACAGCTTTTTGGTGGCAGTCTGACGGCTGTGCAGGGAAACTAGAGGGAAAGTGCAGCAGAGGGCTGCTGTCAGGCCACACCAGTGCACCGTTTAGCAAGGTCCAGAGATGAGCTCTACCAAAACATAATGCAAGGGAATGTGAGGAGTTTGACGATGGAGGAAGGACCTAGTAAGACTAATTTTATTTAGAATTCCACGCAGGACAGAGAGAGAGACTGAGCTTCAGAGGCTTTTTGAAAGCTACTGACACACAGGGCCCAGGTGTGTCAGTGCTGCAAATGAACTCAGGTGTTTCACTCTGCAGCTCAATCTGTCCCCACCCATCTGCAGTACCTGCAAAACACAGTCAGGAGGGCAGGGTCGTCACAATGAGAGCAGAGATTGGATTGGAAGATTGGATTGTCCTCAGTGAGGACATGAGCTGAAGAGGATTTAGAGATTTGGGGATGTACCTGCCTTCATATGCTGATACTACACATTCCTATGACACTTTCATGTCTACGTGAAGGAATATGTGAGCCCTGACAGATGCACTTCATTCAGCTGTACCTACAGCAGAGTCATGTCAGAGTTGATGATTCACATGTAATGATCCAGCCCATTTCAATGACAGGCAGAAATTATTAATGAGAACAAATGTGCAATCTGCCTTTTTTATATTTTATACATTGATGCCTTCTAGGCAAACACATAGAATGATCCTTCGAGCCTCATGCAGAGTGCTACCACACCTCTGGTAAAGCTTATCTTCATGCTGCACTTCACTCTTGACTGTGCAGTGGAAACTCTAGCAGACTATCTGTAGCCCTCTTTCCACCTTGGTGTCAGGCATCAATCTTTCATGAAAGCGTATCTCCCAGCATCAGGCTAAATGTCAGCCTGAAGAATGCTGCAATACATCTGCCCTAATAGTGCAAGCTAATTCAACATAAAAGCCACCCACCCTATTTTGAATTTCATTAACTTTAGAGCGTTCTCCAGCAGTTTTTAGTTTGTTTTTTTTTTGTCATCCAAGAACCAACAGCTTTTTGAGTTTTATTTTTCTTATTTGATGTCATCTACAGAGTGCTATATTTTTTTGTGTTAAGTTTTTTATTAGCCATGCCCACATACTCTCAGTCAAACCAATTCTTGTGTTCTTGCTGTTGGTATTACACAGCCTTTACAACATTGTGTTTGCCTTTACAACATTAGACTTGTAACTTTTACTATTTACAAACACTCACTAATCAATTGCCTTGTTTTCTGTATCTGTAGGAGGACGACTCCTGTTTCTGGTGATGTGGCTGAACCTTGTGCCTCAAACTGACAGCTGCCCTGCCAAGTGTGTGTGCTACAGTGAGCCTAGGCCCACTGTGGCCTGCCAACAACAAGGACTGTTCTCTATCCCTACTGAGATCCCTGTGCGGAGCCAGCGTATATTCCTCCAAAGCAACAAGCTAACAGTGGTGAGGTCCACCAGCTTCAGCTCTTGCCACAATCTCACTGTTCTCTGGCTGTACTCCAACAACATCAGCTACATTGAAGCTGGAGCCTTTTATGGCTTAGAAAAACTAGAGGAATTGGACATTGGAGACAACAGTAATCTACGCACCATCAGCCCTACAGCCTTCCGGGGCTTAACTAAGCTGCACACCCTCCATCTGCACAGGTGTGGCCTGTCAGAGCTCCCCATTGGGGTTTTCCGAGGAATGTTCTCCCTACAGTACCTTTACCTGCAGGACAATAACATACTAACCCTGCATGATGACACTTTTCTGGATCTTGCCAACCTCACTTATCTCTACTTGCACAATAACAGGATCAAGATAGTGACAGACAACATGTTTCATGGATTAATAAATTTGGACCGACTACTACTACATGAGAACCGGGTTATCTATGTCCAACCCAGAGCTTTTAGTGATCTTGGTAAGCTGAAATCCCTGTTCTTGTTCTTCAACAATCTTACTGTCTTGTCAGGGGAGGTCATGGACCCACTGGTATCCCTCCAGTATTTGCGTTTAAATGGTAATCAATGGATCTGCGACTGCCGAGCGAGGACCTTATGGGACTGGTTCAAACGTTTCAAAGGTTCCAGCTCTGAGCTAGAGTGCAACATTCCTGACTTCCTGGCAGGTAAGGACTTAAAACGGCTGAAAAGTGAAGACCTGGAGGGGTGTGTGGAAATGCCTCAAATCCAGACTGGACTCTTCAACTCTAAGGCACACTCTGGGAAATTCCAGTCAACTGAAAATCCTCTGGCGGAAGCAATCCCAAGGTGTTGTCTTGGAGATAATGACAAGTCGTCTATCCTGTCGGGCAAGAGCCGCCAAATCACTAACAACCCCCTTAAAGAGAAGGAGAACATGTCCAAGACAAAATTCAAAGAACCAGGGCGAACAAAAAATGAGACCCAGAACAAGCAGAATGATGGACCACTCGGAACCTTGTCCAACACCCTGGATGATTCTTTGGAAAATGTAGACCCTGGCCTTATAGACAATCTGGAATCATCTACAGCCTCAAATAAAAAGAAAAAAAAGTGTATCAAAAAGCCAAAATCAGACAACCAATGCAACAAAAGCCAGGCTACTACCCTTCAAGCTCTTCAATTTTTCTTCATTCCCATGATCTGGATATCTCTAGCCATGTCTTAGGACTCCTGATCTCACTCTGAATACAGGACTCAAGATTGTTGATGCTTATGACAATGATACAGAAGATGCAGTGACATCTACAACAGGCAGTGACTGAGAACCAGGGAGTTTCATTGGCCCAACACGGGTGAGGACAAACAATAATGAAGACATTACAGTACATTTAACATAATGGATGCCTTTACAGAACACTACAGATCCAATGTATATAATGAATTGGTGCCCAAATTGTTTGTTCTCTATGTACTTAATTGTACTGTGTCCAAGCTACACTTAGGAGACTCCTCCCTTTTTTCCCTCCTAAAAGCTTTTTCTGTTTAGACAGGACACTGGAAGACTGGAAAAAAAAGCAAAAAAGAATTTAAAAAAAAAAGCAAAAAAAAAAACAAAAAACAAAACGAAAACAGGAAGTCTGAGACAGGGTGCACACAAAGAATGTCGGGTCTGTTCAATAAAGATAAATGATCTCCCTCTATCATTTAATTAAAGTGATGCATTTGTTGGGTAATGTTATGTTTTTTATGTTTCTAAAAGCAAATGTTATACCTTCCCCAGTTTCAGTTCTACTTTCATGACAGAAAGGGTGAATGGTGATCGCATTTACTAAGAGAATGCTCACAGTTTGTTTACGGAAAGTGCAAAGGAACCATAGATATGCATTTTATTTTACTTGTGTACAAGTATGAATATATTATGAATAAAAGTTCTTATTTCGTAGCTGCTTCTGCTTTTTGGTGTGATACTTTCAAGGAGAACAGAACACATGGACTTCAGTGCTTCTTAAAGGACATTTTACATTTTAAGCTACTGTTTGGCTCAAACATGCAATGAACTGAAGCTGATTGGTTGTTTTATAATGTTAATTTTCAAAGTAACTCTAACAATAATTTTTTAAACTAACTCTGTTAGTTTGCTACTATTAGCATTCCCTGTCCATCCCATAATGCATTTGGTAAGGGGGACACTTATTAATACACAAAGAGCTCAACTTCATAGGCAGAGAGCTCCATGTCTTTGACTACTGGCTCCTGACAGGATAAAGTTTTACTTTATTTACTTACAGACTGCTGAGACCCATGTCACTGACCAAGCAGTCAGTGATTGGTGTCAGAATATAGAACTAATTAACATGTACTTAACCTCAAGTATTTCACTGACAGCAGGTTTAATGAAACTAAGCAGTATGATGGTTTTGAGTGAATTGCCCCAGGCAGCATACCATTAAACCTAGTTACTGTATATACAGTATATTGCAGACACATTTCTTACTGCCACATTGCCACATAATTCTTGAGTGATTTATTGAAGTGTAACAAAACCCTCTTCTGCAGTTCACTCCGCCCAATGACTGATTTGGAAAAAGGGGGTGGGATACACTGTGCTTCACGTGGTGGAGAGAGAAAGGCAACAGAGCAAAACTCCTGTTTATAAAGAGGAGTCTGGGACAATGAGCCTCGCACTGATTGGACAAGAGATTGATGTAAGACTGTACCAGAGATGTAAGCAAGGTCTAAAATAGCCAATGCAAATTTTGAATGCGGTAGGGGGTGTTTAACCAGAGGGAGGCAGTAGGTACACTGATTTTACACAGATTTTTATCACATAAATTTTAATACTTTACTAAACAGTGAAGATTTGCATTACTGGATACCCATATTCACTGGTTTTCACTTGAAAAAAATAGTTTAGGGGTGTAGTTACACTGAATGAACCCTATTCAAAAGCCAACTCTTCACATCACATCATTGATGTGTGTGTCCATGGGTCAGGATAATGTAGGAATTTATATTTTACTCCACATTAAGTGTCAGTCAAGATGAAATCATGCAGATCTTGTGAACAGCCTTCTATTTGCATTGCATAAGTGAAAGAATTAGATGGTAGGTTGACCATATCCTCAGAGCTTTTACTTTCTCGTTGATTAACTCTGGTAAGTAAGAAGAAGCTATTGATCTTGGGTGGGAATCAAGAGGGAAAATCAACAAGGTTCTTTCCTCTACCCACTGCTGATAATCAAGATGTGTCTGATTCATTCAAACCTTTCACGTATATCTGACTGGGCAAGCATTCCACAGTTGAGTCCCATTCATGCTAAAATATGTTCAAACAATCTGGATAAAAACCAGTGTGCATTACGAATTGAAACTTTCAATTCCAATCACAGTGACAGGAAGATAGGACTTAAATAAAGGCTCTTAGACAGGTCAAAAGTTCAGAAGCCCTTTTATGACAATTCAGGTTTGGTGCACCAGAATCAGTCTAACAGTTAGACTCAATATCCCATAATCCATAAAAAGGGTCTTAACACTTTATGGAAACTTACTATGAAAAAGGCTGGAATGCTGACACCAAGGGAAACTGACACAGACAAAAAGACTGAGACTAAAATAGACTAAGGGAGGGGAAACAATGAGAAGCAGGTGTGACACATTAGGAGAGGCGGAGAGGTGTCTTAATCCAGGGATTTACTAAATGATTTTAATTCTTCCTATTATTTAAACAGGTTTTAGTTCTAAAGAATTTATGTGGATTAGGGAGAAGAGTTAAGAAGCTTAACCAGGTTAGTTTGACCTGGTCAAACGTGTTTGTCCTAGTACTTCATGTTGAAAATGATTTACTCTGAGTAATTAGTAACATAGAGTTGATTGCATTGGTTGAATAGTTGACTTACGTATGTAATGTTGTTTGTATACAAACTATTGTTGTATAAATACTGTTATGTTTCTGTACAAATTCTGTCTGTTGTACAAATCATTAAGTAGGTAAGTTGTATTTGTAAATAATATTCCAGGTTAGTAACATTAAAGGGAAATTATTGTACTTATCATGTGAGATACATCACACATTGGCGTATGTGATGATGCATCTCATTTTCTACATAAAACATAATCTAAATAGTATCTGGAGGGTCCATCAAAACTAATAAATAATCATGAAAAAAAATCAAAGTGGTGCAACACAAAACTAGTACTGATTGGAAAAAAATACAAACTTAAAGGCACTTCTATTATTTTTACAACTGTAAAACAAAGAAAGAAGAAAAAGAAGGAAAACCCATCAATTGTGGGGGTTAGACCATCAAATTTCACACAGTGCATGACTTCCGTCTCCTCCTGAGAGGATCCAGGCTCTGGATTTAGACACAGCGACAAGAGGTGGGAAACACAGGAGGGCAGGAAGTGAAATCAGACAAGACACATGAGCTGTATCTCTGTATCTCAACCCAGGGGCTAGATCCTCCTGAGTGAGCAGCCGACGGAGGAGATGACTCCATCGGCTGCTCACTCAGAAAGAGACTAAAATCATGCGCTGTGTTAATGAGACTGGCTAGTACGCATAACTGGCAGGCCTTACACAGAGAGGTTAAATGCTGCAGTTTGAAGTCCTGCAATCACAGTTCTGACTGCTAATTAGTAAAAATGTCACAAAAAAGTGTGTTCTGACAAGAATGTAGTTTATTTTGTGGGATCACGCCTGCAAACAAAGTTTTAAGGCAATATCTTTCCGAATGAAGTTACAGTCTTTGTGGAAAATGTAATTTCTCAAAAGTTTCAGTAAGACTTAGAGAACACATTATATCCTACCATCATCTTGTCATGCATATCTTTCTATTTAAATAAATTGCTGCTGTTGTTTCATTTGATTCAAATATAAGTTTATGCTCTCACAAACATAAAAACCTAATCAAGTGCACTCACCATTTTGTTCTGCAATAAAAGTCCTTATCATGGTTTATTACTTAAAAGGCACCTTTCTGATGAAAATATTATAAAGTGTCTTCTTTGTAAGCACATGTATATAAGCTTGATTATAGTCTGCATTTCTGTGGTGGCAAATATAAAGCCTGTGATTTGAGAATTTAGAGGAGAGACTTTAGAGATTTCCCCGCAGAATGAATAACATTAGGAACATTTGGCAAGAAAAAAGGATCCGCCTCCACAGGTACATCACATCTCATTCTCACATCTGAGCATAAACTTTCCCACTACATTCACCCATAGATTTCATGGTTCCGCTCTTCTCTTATCTTTGTTCTCTCTCAGTACAGATTTCCAAACATTTTTCTTTTGTAGTTGCTTTGAAATTATATGTTACATTTTGGTTTATTATGCAGCCTGCTGAGTTCATAGATACAGAGCTATGGGTCACATTTAAAATGATAGTGGCGTGTTTCTCTATGCAGTGCGAGGCTATAAGTTAAGATTTTGCATCATTTCAAAAAACCTGAGAGCATCTGTCAAGATGGAGAATACAATGTGTTTGGATATGATAACTAATCAAGGTTTGTAAAGTGGTGTCATGTCTTGACAAGTATTTATACAAGTGTTTATACGAATGCTTTAAAACTGAAACTTTACAATAAAGCAGAAGAAACATTAAGGCTACCCGCCAAAGCAGAAAACAACCATAAAAATTGAGTCAACATATTTCCACAAAGACTGTGGCCTGGTAGCCAAAAGAGAAAATTGTAAAAGCAAGTTTTATAGGGAACAGTGTAGCTGTTCTTTCACATCATAAACACAAATAATAAAAAAGAAAGTTGTCTATTTCAGGGGTACCGGATAGCTCATTTGGTAGAGCTGGCCCCCTGTGGACAAAGAGCCTTTGCAGCAGAAACAAGGGTTTGATTTCACCTGCTGCATGTCTTCTGCCATCTCTCTCCTTCCCATTCATGATGTACTGTCCTATCCAATACGTGTCTGTGTGTGTGTGTGTGGGGGGGGGGGGGGGGTCTACTTGGCTGTTCTACTATGTACACATCCCCTGTGAAGAGGTCGCAATACCAAAACTGACAGCCTGGGGTGAGACTCAACAACCAACATTTTCAATTCTGCCAACTGAAACTTTAAAACTGGGCTACTTTTGGTGAGTAACAGATTTTCAGACTATACTTCCCCGGATCTCTCTCCCCCCTCAGGTCCTGTCTTATCACTTTTTACCAAAAGGAGGGATGGGTTTACACTTATGTCCTTGTTCCTAGACATTAAGTGTTGGTCTTCCTGTCACAAATATTTTCAAACTCCACTCCACATACACACAAAGACACACAGCACAACAAGGCTTAGGGGTCATTCTAATTTTCTTGCGGTCAGCTGCCGAGGAGAGTAAAACCCCATCAGTCCTGACCTCGATACAGGCCCCTAAAGGTACTGATAAAGACTGGGAGGTCTGACAGCAGTGCTATGTTAAGGCCACAGCTCCATTTAACAGTGCCCAGAAACATGATGATCAGAGGCTGCAGGCCCCTGCCACACATCAAGTACAAGTATGTTGTCAGATGGTAAACCCCACCTCTCAGTCACAGACTTTATTTCCTGGTGTTAAAATCAGTGTTACCCTCCTGTTGCACTGATTAAGGGAAATGAAGCTAATTATCGACATTCCATCTGCAGTGACGGTCCCAGGTGCAGCGCGGATTAGTATCTTGGCGAGGAACCTAAATAAGTGCAGAATATGGAGGAATAAGAAAACGAATGAGAAATGTTGCAATCAGCTTCCATTTTGTTGTCAGTGCTGCTGACCCTCATGCGTGTTTTGCTTTCAACATGCAAACACAGAAAGTGATTCATTTTTGTGCCTCAGTGTCAGGGTTGGGTCTCTGTTTGTCAGATTTTAGAAAATCAGACAAAATTGTTTCCCCTATGTCATAGTAGTTGCTGTAGAATAAATTTTATTTATAATAAATAACGGCCGTTGTGACACCTTTTATCTTTTAGTGTGCCATAAAAGCTTTGCATGAGTAATAGAATTTAATTTTAGCAGGAGTAAGGCAGGTTACATGAACTACCTCCCTCTACTGAAGGAGGGTTTCAAAATGGAAAAGTCAAGGACATGGGAAACAGTAGAAATACTGAATATTTCAGTTGGTTCCCAGAGAACTTGGTCAAGCCTTTTCATCAGAGCTTCTACAAATATTTCTTTTCTATGCTGACTAATCCTGTTTATTAATTAATATATTTTTTAATCATTTAAGTTTCTTACGTTTAGTCCTTTATTCTCATTTTATATACCTGTCTGATTTTGTCTCTTTGATAACATTGTTTAAAAATGCTTTACGATCATGATCATTGTAATTTGCTCAAACCTTGTAAAGATGTTTCCAGAGTGCACAGCCCAGCTTCTGAAATATGAAATACAAAATGAACATAAATTTATATCATTCATATCAATGTAGAGATTTATTTATAAAATAATCAGTACAATAATTTCAGTCAATACTTTGTTAATTAAGGTTTTTTTATTATTATTATTATTATTTTTTTTTTTTAATTTATTTATCCATTATTTCCCTGCAACAATAAATGCATAAAAATGTGTGGCTGACAGTCCGGAGTGACACATGTAAACGGATTTAATGGTGAAAATGTCACAAGGAATTAAGGTTAGATATTTTAATGATATGCAATCAAGACCTTTAAATGACAACACGAAGGGCACCTACTCTAAGAAAGATAATAAATTCATGATTTTTAATACTCATATTAATGTAGCAGTGTTTACCCATGTAAACTTTCTTCAAAGGCATAGATTAAAAGCAGGGAAAAACAACAAATCTCTTGGTTCTGGTTGTCTCCCTGTAGGAAATGACCCGCCTTCAACTCCCAATGCAAATTCTAGCAGGCACTGCATGTTTCCTCCAGGAAACACCAACCTTTGATCATAAAAAGGCATTTTTTTTAGCCTCAGTGAATGTGACTAAAATATTTGAGTTCATGGCTCTAGGCTAAGGCTTATGTGAGAAAACCAAGCCTGCTCGCTGCAGAGGAGTCCCAGACTACGACAGAGGGTAAAAAGTGCCTTCTGCATACTAAATAATCTGTCACTATCAAGCTCTATCTCTCTCAAAGCTCACCCTAGTCACTCTTTCCTCATTTTCCCTCTACTCACCTATTGCCACCAGCACAGTCATGCTATAGTTCATGCTAGGAATGAAGGGGAAAATCTCTTTGAATAAAAGATCAGTCATTCTTTGATGTGATGAGGTTTTTTATGTGTTTCCAGACTTTAAACATCTAAATCACCTGTATATTACTGTACCTAAAAATAAGGACTAAAGCAAGTTGTGGAAATCTGCAATCTGTAAAAAAGCGGGAAATAAATAACTAAATAAAGTTAAATATTCAATAAGAAAAAAAAAACAATAAGAAATTTAAATAATAATTATTGATCTTTAAAAACTTTTTTATGCTGATTTAATACATACACACACACAAAAAAAAACAGGTAAAGCCAGACTCCCCTTTTATATTTAATATTAAAGCGGAACTCCTGCTTGATTTTTTTTATGCCTTCTTCGCTACTCCTTGTTTATACTGCTTTATCCTAACTTGTAAAAACCCACGGCTGATGCTCCCGCTTCCTTTTCCTTCTCCCGGCCATGTGCATTTGTTGTAAAAGGAGCAGGCCAACACAAGCCCTGGAGCCATGTCCATGCCGATGGTAGAACAGCCAACCACCTAAAACAAACCAGCAACAGACATTGTTCAATCTGATGTCTACTCATGTGGGGCCCCCTGCTTTTTTTCCCATCACTTCTATCATGATGAAAGTCTAAAATAACACTGTCACTGCCTTAATCTTGTGTGTAGTTCTGTAAGACCCGTGACTATGGGAGACCTCCTGATTCTGAGGAGTCCAAGTCGTGATCTTGCTGTTTTCTGCTAA
Organism: Brachirus orientalis; assembly: GCA_016785285.1. NCBI lineage: Eukaryota > Metazoa > Chordata > Actinopteri > Pleuronectiformes > Soleidae > Brachirus > Brachirus orientalis. The sequence continues at coordinate 4,160,804 of JAFBJR010000190.1, forward strand.
CAGATGGGGGACAACAAATCTCCCCATTAACAAGCACCACTCAAAAGCTGTCAAATTAGGGTAGAAATCCTGCTTAGTTCTGCTTTAAAGGGGTTACAGTATGTTTTCATGTATTCAAACAGCCCAGATCTCATTTCTCACATGATATACATGACTATTGCATCGTCTGTTTATTTGACCCACAGAGCCAAGTTTGTACGAAACTTAACAGCGAGTTTACAGCTCTAGACCTCACCCCCACATTGCAGTATTTGTCATTCGTGTAAGTTTAGCTTTTCTTATGAACTCGCTGTTGATCATATGTAATTGACAACTTTATTTTTTGGTGTGACAATTTGGCATAATACATTTTCCCCCTTCTCTTGTAGTCACTTTCTTTTTTGAGTCTCTGAAGCCTAAGTGCATTTCATGGTTCATGCATTGAGACTCTTTTGGCAGCAAGTTAGTAGCATGGGACCTGACACAAAATTGTCACTGATGTAGACTAACAAACTCAGACTTTCTCATGGGCCCCTCTCTCAGCTCAGGGCCCCAGGATGCTGCAGGCTGCTCCAGGCTTTGCCGGCCTCGATTGAATGCCCCTACCTCCAGAGATAATGAAGCTTTTTAACACATTTTACCAGACAGAGTGACTAAAGTGTGTGTTCACATCAAATTAATGGCGGCAAAATTACGTTTAGTTGCTTCTTCATTTTTATGTTTGTTCTTGTTATGCATGCTTACATAGTGACTTTCAATTTCAGAAATCTCTTCAGACATTTCCAGAATTGCACCAGTGTTTTTTTGTCCCTGGAGCCCAATCCAAAGGTCATTTCAGCAGGACTGTCCTCACTGATCCTCTTTTAAATGATTAGGATCATGAGTCTCTTTTTGCCATTAGTGCTATCATAGCATGAAATGCTTCTATGGGATAATCTTTGAAGCAGTTTAGATGTAGAGTGAAAAATAAGCTTTTTCAATACGAAGAAGGTCAAAGTCTATCCGGCTATTACAGTATCTAAATGCCGAAATGCATTGATACATGATTAGAAATATTCTCCTCATGTGAAAAGAATTAGCATTTTCTGGAATATTTAAGAGTGACATCAATATGAGGAGCTTTGCCTGATAAAGTCCCTATCTGACTCACACCAGTGTAGGCTTGCTTTGTCCATGATTAGCTTTGTTATTAGTCTGTTATGAAAGTGTTGGGCTTTCTCACCACGAGGTTGAGCTGTATAATTCAGAGGGGGATAATCTTATGAACCGTTCATACGGGCTGAGCCTCTCATTATTTCTGAATCATCCCTGGATTTGAAAATGTAGAGTGGCAATTTCCATTCTTAATTCTGCCAAAATAATGCTGCACAAATGTTCATATCCAGGCTAGCACCGAGGGACACACCGTACCCACTAATGCTGCAACTGCAGGTACAAAGCTTTTGCTGTAGATTAGGATAGGATTTCCAATAGGATTTGTTGCCATACACCTCATAAAAGCACTGTGCAAATGGGTCAATCTAATAATTCAACTTAATATGATTAAAACTAATAAAGCAGACACACATGCACATTGCACTCTTATGCATTGCACTCAACCATGGTGGATTTTGTCTAAACACATTAACCATCTCACTTAAATGCATAACCCCTGAAAAACAGCATAATTAAATAATTTTTATTTTAGGCAAGGGTTGTGCTTTACATGGTTACACTCAAACCCACCATGCTGCTGACTCCAGTGGTTTAGCTGAGCACGTTTCAGTTGTAATTCTATAGATCTATAGATTTGTATGCGGCCACTTAGTCCTCTAAAACAATAATTGTTTGGTCTTTCATGCATAAATACATTGGCTTTTCTCTCTATAAGTCAAACTTTTCTTTGCAAACAGTAATTACTTATATGTTTATTTGCATTTAGAGCAGGGATGTGAGATTGAGTCACAAATAGTTAGTCTAATTCCAATACCAGGTATGAGATGACATATTTAGAGCTGTCCACCTGTGATTTAATCTGCCAAGGCACATGTCAAGGTCTGAGGTACAAACAGGACCACAACACATACACACTGCACTATCCAGGCCGTGATCAGGTTATCTGTGCTGATGTGTTGTCAGCCTCATAAAGTCAAAATCACACATAGTCCCAGCTGCTCTAAACTAAATGTCCACATGCACCTTTTGAAAAATCCCCATCAGTACAACAGCTAATGCACTGTGACAAACAAACACAACCCAATTGGGATACATGTAAAATGGCAATACATTTATGAAACAATAATAACAACAATAATAATAGTGGTATCAGCTGATAATGTAAATTAAAGTGGTTTCTTTCTGTAAACATGGCAGGCATGTTGACTTTTCCAGACTTTATATGGACAAGTAGAATGGAAATCCATGATTTCATATTCTATAGTAACTGCATGGCTATGATGATAATCTGGCTGATGGTTTTAGAAACATTGGTATGTACCAATGTTTCTAATGTACTAATGTACTCATATCCATGAGGAGGAATGAGTGACCAGCTATGTGTTTAAGTTGAAAGATTTGTTGTTTTGCTTTTTAAACTGTAGTCAGGTTTAATCACCGATAACAATGAAATGAAATGGTTAATTACTTTAAACTGGATTGGAACACAATTCTTTTCATTACAACCAGCCATTGTTCAAATCTCTAAGTTGCAAGATGAAATTGAACATCAGGACAAGGCATGTATGCATGAACTAACATGCTAATACAGTGCAGTAGTGCAAAGTCATCTTCACAGGCAGAACATGCTCTTTAGTGGGGAAGCTAGGCAAGTTAACATTTCTTGATGTACCTCAGGGGCTTAAGAGGACTGATGTCCAATTCTTTACACTTCCATGGCTTCAGCTTTCACTCTCTAATGGAGTGAAACATGCTACAGTACCAAGGTGCTCAGAAAAAAACGAGCTTCAATTTCCTGCAGCACTGCAGGGCTGTAGAATCACAAAAATATCAGTCAATGTACTTCTGTTAATTTACTGTGAATAACTGTATGAATACATGACAATGTTCTATTAAAAAACAGAAATGTACTACATCTTTGCAGTCTTAAATCCTTTTATTGCCATCATAACATTTGACTTTTTCCCAAGATAAAAACATCATCTTGGCACTGTATTTTATTTTCTTCTTGTCATCAGGACAGGCTTTCAATTCTGCTCCTCCTCTGCCAATTACCTCCTATAGTGCTTCGCAACAGGGAGAATCTGTCCTGCTGTTCAATCCTGTAAATATGAGTGATTCCTTTTAATCTGCACCATTGTATTCTTATTGGTTGCTCCACTTCTCCTAAATCTCTTCATTCTTTGGTGTAGACAGAGTGGGAAGTGGGAAGAAAAACAGAGAAGAGGAATGGAGGGAGTGCAACAAGGAGCAAGGGAGGGGGACTAGATGCAAATTGTGAGTCTGCATATTGCTGGAGCAGCTCCCGCCCAACCTGTCTCATTTGTCTGTTTGTGATTAAAATCCACTCCGAAGCTGATATCATTAACCTGCCCATACAACCATACACTCTCAATGGGGCCTTGCAAACTAGTAAAAGAAATGAGTTTGCACCTTGTGTGTTAGCCTCAAATTCACGTACTCACAACTTGATCTAAATAAGAGGTGTTTGTTTTTTGCATAAATGGACATATTTTTCAGGCTCTGGCCTGGTGAGTACACTGACTAGCCTGTGATGGGGTAAAAGAGGACATCTGCCATCTATCAGTAATTACGTATGATGGACTCTATAGCCTTTTCCCCACTGTCAACATTTTTAATCCCCTCCTATGTTCTCTTATCTGATTGCGACCCCAGTCACAAGCCTCTTGGTGGGAGATTACAAACATCTGGCAGGTCATCTACTCCCAAGCTGTTATGATAAACTCGGCAGCAGCTCTGAGGGAATTCACTGATGGAATATCACACAAAACTGAACTCCTAATGCTTTGTCACTGCAATGAGATCCACCACCGAATGCCCTCCTGGTGTGGTGATTGAAAAGCATAATCTGAGTGGTTTGTATAGACTGATATTCACTGTATCATTTCACAGCCACGGGTTTCTCCTCTTATACAGTAGCTGCAGTCTGGTGCCATAGTAGAAAAAATATGAAGAGGAAATCTACAAAGTTGCCTCCAAGATGTTAAAGGGAAAAGGAACTATGAAGAATTATATGAATGAATTTTTTTTTTTGACACCTTCAGATATTGAATTCCATTCAAAACATCTTAAACAAAGTTTTAAAAGATCAAACAACACAACAAAAGGGGGATGCAAGCTTTGTAAAGGGTTCTTGGGGTGAATTATTTACTTGCACACAGCTTATGTTGTTAATATTATAATTTTTTTATACAAAATAGGGCTGCCAATTGTGGTTAGTCGGTTTATCTACCTGTCATGGTCACAGTATTAAAAAAAAATTTAATCCTGTTTGTTAGAATGATCCTCCTCCTCGGTGCTTGTGCATTCATTCATTGGTTGCAAATGAATTCAAACTCGTCATGAATCTTGCTTTTATCAGTGCAACGAGAAGAATATCTGGTGTTCATGTGACTGCGGGACTACGCAGTCCTGTTAAACCTTTACAGGTTTGTGTGCGCAAACAATGTCCAGTGTGCTTATGGCAATGGGTAATGCCATGGCATGAGACACATTAAAAGATGTGTCAAAATGTATGTAAAATACTTTAAGCAGCTTTATTAACTTGAGTACACATGCATTATTCTGCTAACTTTGCACCTGCTGTGGTGTATATGATGCATATTTATGTGCAGAATATGATAGTTAACTGTGTGGCTGATACTTCATACTCACCTCTTCTTTGTGAGCTGGGTTTTATTATAGGAGCTTGACTAAAATGCACATTTGCACACAAACACATTGATTTCCATGATGTCTGAGGACATTGCATTGATTTACATTAATTTCCTGGAGAAATACTTTAATTTTAACCATAATTACTTATGCTCTAACCCTGACCCTAACCTTAACCTAACCCTAACAGCCTAAATTTAAAACATGTCTTTACCTTAAAATGTAGTATTTTACATTATGGGGACTTGATTTTTGTCCTCATAAGTAAGACAAGTCCCCATAATGTGACTGTGTATACGGATTTAGGTCCTCACAACATAAGAATTGGGTCTGTGCCACACAGACCAATGAAGCCCCCCCCCACACACACACACACACACACAAATCTTCAGAAATGTTTGCATTTGTAATGGTGTATCATTTTAATTCAACACAATGACAAGTAAGCAGATGTCCAAACAGCAACTGTGGCTTTGAGCAATTAATCACTACCTGAGTACTAAATCTGACTGATTTAATTATATATTCCATTTACTTTCATTAAGGCTGAAAAAGGACAGATGCACCATAAAATGCAATTTTATGCCTTGCTGTGACTCCAGCCAAGTGAGTGTACTTCAGTCAACACCTGCAATACAAATGTCTCCTTTAGAAACACCCATTTAGAAAAAAGAATTTCACAAACACTAAATATAACTCATGAGTGTGGCTGGAGACTTTTCCATAGAATCCACCTGCGAAGACTCCCTGTAAGATGTTACTGTTCAAGTTAGCAGGCACTGCAGTACCGATGCAAATACTTTTCAGGAGAAGAGGAAATGAAGGGGAGGGAGACTGAGACTGGGATATTATTAATCAAACTGTGAATCCTCCATGTCTCTTTGAACCCCTTTTTTTTTCTTTTATTCTCACCCACATTTAACAGACGGTGGCACGAAACAGACAAGGCTTTGTTTTGATGTTTGTATAGAGTTGAGGCAATTTATTGTATAGGGATTCAGTCAGAATCAAAATTCACTGCAAACACTTTTGGATCAGTGAGGTTCAAGGGGTCTGGGTAAACAACGCTGATTGTTTCAGAAGCATGCATATACAGTATTAACTCAATCTATTGCATACAGAAAGCTATGGTACTATATGCTTCTTTAAAAGCAGAGGGATTTAGCAGAAATCTATGGCTATATTCATATAATCTATATCTCTCTATAAATAATATTTCATGTCCAAAATTATCTGCTGTGAATAATTAATAAGTATAGAGCTGACTGTCTTGGTTTAGTTGACTTACATGTATAATGTTGTTATTAAACTATTGTTGTACAAATAATTTTCCAGCCTGCTGGAATTTATTAGAAGAGGGAAAAAAAGGAACACCTCTCTCCCCCAAAGTTGTCAGAGTGAGTCTGTTTCATTTCACACAGGCATGACTTCTGACTCCTCCGGAGTGTGCAGCTAAGAGAGGGGATGACTTTGTCAGCTTCATGCACACATGGGAGGATCCAGACCCTGGAATGAGACACAGCTAGTGTCAACATGTATGGTCTTTGGGGTTACAAATTCTTGGGCTGCATGAAACATCTGCATAGGGTCCATGTGCAGTCAAGGAACATCTAACTTTTGCCGTAAGATAAACCTTAACTTATTTTGACCTATTGTGTTATCATTTCCCTCACATTGGGAATACAGTATAATGCAACAATTGCACCAATAATCTTCTATGTTAAAAGATCTGCATTATAAACTCGTATGTTCAAGTAAAGAAGAGTCTTGAGTGAATTCCATTTGCCCTGTGAATCCTGAGGAAAAGCTCAACCTTTTGTGTTGTTGCTGTTTTTTAATTATCTATGCCTATGTGTCAAACATTTAATTCAATCCAATTCAATTTTATTTGTATAACGCCAAATCACAACATACATTATCTCAAGGCACTGTACATAGTAAGGCCAAAACCTTTACAATATTACAGAGAAAAGAAACTCAACAGTTCACACAATGAGCAAAAACACTAGGCATCAGTGGAGAGAAAAAAACTCCCTTTTAACAGGAAGAAATCTCTGACAGAACCAGACTCAAAGATGTGCGGTCATCTGCCTCGACCGGTTGGGGTGAGAGGAAAGTGGGGGACAGAGGAGAGGTGGGGGACAGAAAGGGGGGAGAGAAAGAAAAAGAGGGAGGTGAGGGAGAGACAGAAGAGAGAGACCAGGAGCAAATATACAACAGTTGGATCAAGTTTAGAATCAATTATGTCATGTTTATAGAACTACAGTGTCATTTATACAAGCAGCAGCAAACATTATTGATAAGAAACTATACTGATGAACTTTTAAGCATTATTGTTAGTAATAATAATAATAATAATAATAATAATAATATCATCAAAACTGGGTCTGGATCTTGCAGCCTGCAAAATGAGGACAGAGGGAGAGAGAGGATGGAAGGAAGTAGACACAGACTTGGGTCTTCAGTCTTGAGTCCTGTTTTTATAAAAGGCATGATAGAATAATATCATTTTATTATGAACATTATTTACACTAGCTGACACCACACAATTGACAGAAATACAGAAATAATAAAAAAAAACATTTGCAATTATGCTTAAATTATCACAACCACCATTGTCTCTTTACTCAACCACCAACTCAAAAGTCAAAGGAGGTTGAAAAATTTTTTTTAAAAAAGCATGTCTAATTAAACAATGCAGAGTTATGCAGTTCACATTAGGGGCATCCATTAAGTTCACCTACTGTAACACCTGAGGCTGCATCTGAGAGCACAATGTCAGCACCAAATATTCATAAAATGCTCAATGTTAAAGGTGACTCTGTTGATGTTGATGTTATTGCCAACAGTACCATGTGCCAAGAATATCTGGCTTTTAAAATACAGAAATTAAATATCCTGTTTCACTTTATTGCACCCTGCTCGCACATACACACACACTGGTTTCCATGATGTCTGAGGACATTCCACTGATTTACATTAATTTCATGGAGACATACTCTACTCTTAACCATAATTACTAGATCCAAAACCCTAACTCTGACCCTGGCCCTAACTTTAACTCAACCCTAACCTCAGCCTAAATTTAAAAACTGTCTTTACCTTAAAATGTAGTAATTTACATAATGGGGATTTGATTTTTGTCCCCATAAGGAAGATAAGTCTCCATAATGTGACTGTAACCAAATTTATGTCCCCACAACATAAGGACACACTTGACTTCCATTAATTTGAAACATCCAAACAAAAACACACAAACACCTATCGGCAATACTGGTATGATCCTTCTCTCAGGACAGACAGACAGACATACGTGCAGTAGGTGTCACATGTACAAAGGCAAGTTCAGCAGATTACAAACAAAACCTCAAATTTACAAAAAATTTAAACATATGAAGTACAGAAGTGTAAAATGTAGAAAATACTGGCAATTGTAACAGAGGCTAATAGAAGAGAGGCACGTGGTTACAATAACTGTCCATGTGAGGGAAATGGAAAACAATGGTGCAAGTTTTGCCAGATTGTGGTCACATTTGAAGCATGTCAGCCCAAGACGCTGCCAAACAGAATGAAAGACCTCAACCACAGTGGAGGTCTGGAAGAGTTTCTGCTTCTTGTTTACATTGTTATGGCAGTTGAAAGCTGAAAGGTGCATAACCAGCACCTTTATTGCCCTGCGGCTGGCATGCAAAGAATTCTGGGATAAGGTTGGCTAAAATGATGGTCATTTGTTGGTCACATTTGAAAGAGCAGGCAATATACTGTATGTGACAATTGGATCCAGACTAGGAATTTAGACATACTTAATGTAAGGGCTCATTTGAGATAAGCCCAGACAGGTGCATCATAATGACATGTGTTTTGTTGTGATTATAGTCTGAATCTGAAAGAAATTGTTCCTTTTTTAGTTTGATTTGTAGTGTAGGTAGTTGTAACTAAGGCTGGAATGGGACTATAATTATGTATATGCACCGTTGCTTAATGGGAGAGCCTTATCTCTGTGATTGGACATTTTCTCCCATCACTGGTCATTAAGGTTGGACACGGAGGCTAGAGAAGGTACAAAAAAGGTATTGTTGTCCCCTCTCTGTGAACTCTGTGAACTTTGTAATTGAGCCCATCTCTGACTGCCACTCAGTGCATAGGAACGAACAACAGTCAGGACCCATACCACACCCAAAGGTGGAGGGAGGCTTCCGTCTTAATCACAGGGATGAACTCCACTGTAGTAGGGCCCCCAGCCGGGCGGGCAATAAGAATGCCCACACCACCTCTCATCAGGGGCAGCTCCAGAGTGGAATGAAGTCCAACCCCTCGCAAAGAGGCTGTGTGTTGAGGTGAGTCCGACTATATCTAGTCGGAAAACTCTCGACCTCGTGCACCAGCTCAGGCTCCTTATCCACCAGAGAGGTGACATTCCACGTCCTTAAAGCTAGCTTCTGCAGCCAAGATTCGGACCATCAAGATCCCCGACTTCGGCCACCACCACAATCCAACTCACATTGCACCCAACCTCCTTGGCCCCTCCCACAGGTGGTGAGCCCATGGGAAGGGGGACCCATGTTGCATCTTCTGGCTGTGCCCGGCCTAGCCCCATGGGTGTAGGCCCAGCCACCAAGCACTCGCCATCGTGCCCCACCCCCAGGCCTGGCTCCAGAGGGGAGTCCCAGTGACCTGTGTCTGGGCAAGCAAGAGTGTGGTTTTTAGTAGTCATCATAGGAAGTATTTGTCCCCTCTGTCAGGTCCTTCATGTAGGACCTGTTTGCCCTGGGTAACCCTACCAGGGGCATAAAGCCCCTGACAACTGAGCTCCTAAGATCACTGGGACACGCAAACCCCTCCACCACGATAAAGTGGCTGCTCTAGGAGGGGCACTGTGTAGGCATCTATTAAATATTCAATAACTACAAACAGTATGAGCAAATCCTTACTGCAGACAATTGCTCTTGTTCTGGTTTTCACCATTTTCCTCCTATGCTAAACTACCGGATCTATACTGAATCCATGAGTGCATTGTGCAACACAAGCGATTCCTCTCTTCCTTCCTGATTTTACTGAAGAATGTCTATTATCTGTTGCAGCTGTTAAACAATCCACTTGTCATTAATAGCATCAGGCACATCTCAACTCCTTCAATATGGGAAGCAGTGGGCGTTTCATCACACACTGCCCAGAAACATCTACCACATCACCACATAGAGAGAAACAAACCATGTGGATCCATGTGCAACATTAACATCATGCATGCCATATGAAATTACCTATGCAGTCTCCTTGAATGACTTATTGCAGCATACATAGTCTAGAAGCTTCCAACAGAGTTTGTGTTTCCATACAAATATATTTATGCAAAATTTGAACATTCTGGATGGAAAAACTTGATAGAAAAGCATGATAATTTTATATGTCAAGGTTCTCAATCATAATGATATAAACTCATATAAAATCTCTGTGCTTGAGGCAGAGGTGGAATATGGTTAAAATTAAAATAGTCATTGTTTTGCATTATACTTTTCTGTGTGTCTGTATCCAAGATGGAGGACTAATACAAGTCAATATCATCACCAAATGTCTATATAGATAGATATATAGATATACAGTATTCCTTATAAACATTGCTTTCACAATGATTCCATTGGCTACTATGACAAAGGCACAAAGGAAAGGCATTATTCTGTATTGGAAACAATGAAGAGATTATCATTTAGCTTGTTTTTCATTCATGTGTGCTTATTATAACACATAGGAGGGAGGTGGCATGAAATGTGTGGCTCTGAGGAAGTTCGGATCCTAGAATGTAATTCTTTTAAGTGGCTCTTGACAATGAAGAGTGCAGAACCTAACCCTGTTCTGTAAAATCCACAAGAACACAGTCGACTAGAGCTGTTTTAGCTGTCTCTGCTGTCATTGGGCTCCAGCATTACATGGGACACTCACACCCATAAATAATATGGGAAACAGACATCATTTGGCCTCTTATACCCCTTATACTATAATCAGGATGAGAATCACCAACTCATTACTTAAGACTGAGAAATCAATGCTGGTTTTACTGATGCACATTGATATTAAACCTTGGGCAGAGAGGTCATTTTTATAGCCTAACTTACACCTGACAGGTACGTTAGGTTAGGGTTAGGGTTAGGCATTTAGTTGTCATAGTGAAGGTTAGAGTAAGGGGCTAGGGAATACATTATATCCACACAAAGAATGTAAAACCAGCATTTTTTGTGTGTGTAAGAAATAATCAGATTTGGAAGGTCATTCGCGCGAGGCATTCACCCACCAAACCCTTTCTTATAATAGAATCACATGTCAAACGGGGCACAGGGAAGGGGGATCTGATGTTTTCAGACTGACATATTGCAGTTTTCAACTGAATTTTCACACCTATACTGTGCTCTGGTCCGAGTCAGCTGAGGAGTATGTAACGTGGAGCATTTGTCCTTTGTTTTCTTCTAAATCCATTTTTCTTTGGTTCCTGGTGACACAGACATTGACTCAGGAGACAATGAGTCCATTTGGGACATCACTACAGACATGTACAGCTGTTTTTCCTGCTCTTTGACCTCAGTTCATTGCAAGATGTTACCAAAACAACCAGCATCCCAGATTGCAAAATAAATCTAGAGCACATTCAGCTAAAATTAAACCATTCATTTGAGAAACTCGACCACCTTCTGCTCCATTGGTAACTTTTTGTGGTTGTATGATCTTAAGCAGCAGGTTTTTGTTTGACCTCCAGCTGGCAAACCAGCATGTCATCCGCCTCCTCTCTCCCTGTGTTTCCTATGAGTATCTTATTATGGTACAGTAGAAGGCTCAAAATTTCACTCTACACTGTTTTGGCAGCATTCCTAAAACCCTTTACATTAGTTAAAAAAAGGGAAAAAAAAGAGCTGAAGACAATCTCTGGTCCATTCACCTTTATAATCAGCATGTTTTAAATATTTGTGATGTCACAGCCCCATAAAGACGTGTAAGTGATTATATTCAACTGATTCATCACTTTAGTGCTTCAATTCAAATGCATAACACATAAAATGCAAACAAAGTATCAAATTATTCTGGAAATAGGTTTGAAACGTTGGAGGAATAATGACAACTTTATTTATATAGCAATTATAAAACAGAGATTAAAAAGTGCTTTCACAACAAAACAAAAGCAATAAAACAAAGCATAAGCAGAGATTGGGCAGGAGGCTCAGGGACAGTAAAACCAACCAGGCAGCAAAGCCAAAATCAAATAATAAAAAAGAAAAACAAAGGAGATGAAAGTATGCATACACAGCTGCGTAACCCTTTTTGGTGTTTTTTTTTTTTTTAGTTTGTAACTAAGTTGTAATACAAATCAATAGAGTACATTTGAATGAATAAACAAATAAATAAAGAGAAGGCAAAATGAATAAAAGAGGTTGTTGACAACATCATGTAGCAAATATATTTCTTGACAATATGTTTTAGTGAGTAAATGTTTATACACATTTTTTTATAATCTATCACCAGAAGATACTTGAATTAATGCATTTTAATGGTCACATAGAATGGTCTTTTTGAACCAAAAATTGAGATTACTGATGTCTTCTTAGATAAATTAAAAAAATATTTATCGTCAAAAATCTCATAGTCTCTTCAGATTAAACCAGTTTATTACTGCTCCCTGCCAGCCTCTGAACAGGCACCCTTTGTTCTGAGCTAATGCCCGCCCCCCAGAACACTGAGTCGCTTGTGATTGGCCAGCTACCAAGTGCATTCCCACTCGCTTGTGATTGGCCAGCTACCAGCTGATTGACTGCTCTGTGGTGCTTCTTCTTCTTCAGGTTGAATGTTCACGCCCATGACCAGGAGTAGCTGTTGGGGGAGGCTTCAATGCACGTCAAATGTGCTAGTTACGTAACTAAACTCCTTTTCAAAATCGCTTGCTTGAGCACAGATAAACAGAGAAGCCCTTCTTTCTCAGAAGTGGCTGAAGTGTTTATTGTGACACTTTAGTGATGTTTAGATTTGGGAGGGACACAGGGACACACCAAAAAACACCAGAAACTTGATTTTCCAGTGAATGTCCTCTTTAATGTATGCTGCTTTTACTGCATGTGGGACCAGTGTTGACCAAGTCAATTTTTTTTTTTTGCTCTTTGCCCTTTCAAAAGAACTAAAAAAAAAGTTATGCAGCTGTGTAGCTCTGATGTTCCTTTTAACTTAAATTAACATTTAACATTTTTAACTTTTAACTCCTAATTATTATGTCAATTATTATGTCAAGCAGAATACAGATGTGTTGCTCTGTGCATTTGAAATCCATTAAGAGAGCAAACCAGAACATTACAGAATAATAAAGTTTCATGCATGCTGTAAGTGTTCACAGAGATCATATCTGTTGTGCCTGATAAAAAGCCATTCTTGGAACAGAAGAAGAAGTTTAACATTGTGTTTAAAACTCATTTTGTTTTAGCTGATCCATGAATGCAGCGTGTGTTGCCAGAAATGTCACCTGGAACAGAGAGCCTTGTGTGATTACGGAGACAGCAGTGAAAGCTGCCAGGTACTGCAGGTACCATCTCCCTCAGCATATTGTTATGAAATCTCATTTCATGCCACATTCAAAAGTGTCGTCAACCAGCTCTGCAACATCGTCTCCTTGTTTTAAAACAAAAAGTGTCCCCTGATTTATGTATTTGCATTTTTCTGGATAATTTGATAAGGCAACTGAAATCTATAAGATTATACTACTTTGAATGTTAAATGAAACTGTTATCGCACATGCAGTTTAAGATTTATATTTTAACTGAAACTTGTATAAAAAAAAAATCAATAGATGTTTTTTAGTCCTGTATCTGACAGATTCTAAGCTTAAAATCCCTACATGACACAGTCATGACAGTCCTTCATCACTTCATTGTCTACTGCTTCATCCTCCACTTGAGGGTAGATCAGTCCCAGTATCCACGCTAACGACCAGAAGTTGCACAGAGATGAAATTAGTGTGTTTACCCAGCCTGTTCTTATAAAATATTTGTTAGGGTTGTACTACAATTCAATTTTTATTTTGTTGACATGTTAGTGCCAAAAAGGAATTAGCAGTATGAATATATGATCACTATAAACTTTTAGAACCCATTAAAACAAATATATTGTTACATAAGTTAAATGCTGTCAAAATGACTGTGTTGATACAGTATTTAAAGCATTATATAAAACAAATTAAATCTGTGGATGGGTTTGAGACATTTCTTGTTGTGGCAAAACTTTGATCGTGAATGCCACTATGCCATCCAAAGCAGAAGATGAAGGTGTGATTGTCCTCCTCACCCACTCAGGTCAAAGATGAATGCCGATAATGATAAAGTTTTATGCAGAAAGGGTCACTTTTAAAAGTTGTCCAACAAATCTTCCAGTGCACTGGAGTTGACTAACTGTATACAAATAATGAAATTAAGAAAAAAGCAAACTAATACTTTAAGATTAAAACTGTTGCCAGATCAGCAGTGTAGAAGTTGATGGACTGAGAGGATTAACTCAAATGGCATTGAGAGGGATATCTTTCAAAAAAGCTTGAGACTATACTGTGGATGGGAAACTGGAAAGCGTGGTATATGTAAGAGTTGGTGATTTCAGATTTCTCTTGTAGTGTTTTAGAAAAATACATCTTGTTTAGAAAGCGATCTTTAAATATATGTATAGTGTTTTAAATCCACACTACGATAAAAAATATTTTCACTAGTCTAAAGGAAATGCAAGAAACACAGCCCTACAATTTCAAATATAATGTTGTATGAAAAAAAATATTGTTTCAGCTTATAGAGTCTAGCTGAGCAGTAAAATTCCTGAAGCTGCAAATCTCATATCTGCACATACTGACAAAAGTGTCTGCTGCTTTTACCAGCAGAGTTGCTCTCAGAAGTCACAACTTCTGATTTGATTTTAATCCAGAGTGAAACGCAGGTCACTGATAAAAGCATCCGCAGCAGCGTTAAGATATCTGTAATGATGGCAATAAATGTAGATTTTTCTGATAACTTATTTTTATCTGTATATATGTTCAAATGAAAGAAACTGCAGCAGTGAATAAAAATAGGGACATAATCCCTCCAAATAGGTATATAAATATGTCCAAATATCAGGCAGATGGCTTTTCACACACCAGAAGCAGAGAACATTTACTAAAGAAGAACCCATACAATATACTGTACCTGAAACTGACATATTGAAAACATGTTATTAAACAAAGTGAAAAAAGAAGAACATATAGTAAGGGAAAAAAATACTAGAAGAATTATTTTTGTGTGGATTTGAATCTTTAGTTAGACAGATATTAGACAGACATTGGACACAGGATGTTCCATATGCTTACAACATAAACGCTCCCTATTCTGTAAGGTGAACTCAATGTCCAAGCCATTACTCTCCCTACCTCCTCTTTCCACTAAGATAACCAAAAAGAAAAACAATGAAATATGTTTCCCTGACTTTTAGGGTATTTGTAGCCACAGTAACGGAAATAATCAGAGGGTGATGAGAAGTGTGCAATGGCAATTTCCGGAAAGGTCACATTACAGTTTTATAAGGTGACTTAGCATTAGCTAATTCACCAGCCACAGAGAACCACTTTATGGCACACAAACAAGCAGTGGCTGTGGGTGAGGTGCAGAAAGGGCTCTTTTTGGATGATTTCTTCCTGTGGGTTTACCACAGACGGAGCTAACCTCTAAAAAGGCAAAATGGATAATGATGGTGTTTTAAAGCAGTTATGTTATTCAGCTTAATGTTAGGAGCAATGGTGCAAATTGTTAAGTGGCTGTTGAAAGTGCTGAGTGTGTATGTGGATATCCAGTCAGGGTCTTCTTTCACATCAGAAGTGCCCTGCTATTGAGAAAAATCACTGCACCTATGGGACAGTGTGAATACGCTACAAAGGTGTAAGAAGACTGCATAGTCGGTCCACTGTTTAAGCTTTTGGTTGTCTTCGCCAATGAAGATTATGGCGAAGAGTCCATTGACTAACATCTGATGGCAAATGAGCCTTTTGAGGCAGCAGCCAATATTTTGGATCTCCCAATATAGACAGCAGATATCCATGCAAAGACCCGAGCATCCATTCCTCATACAGAATGCAAGTAACGACAAATAAAATCAGGTGGTGATAGCTATTACATGTTTTCAGTGCCTCCAACAAACTCCTGATCAAAAATGATGGTCAAACTAAAGACATCCACAGGGCTGGATATCACCGTTCTTACACTGATATTATTACCAGCTAAAGTTGTAGTTATTGCAACCACCTGTCCCTCTATTAGCTTCTATTAGATACTCCGTCACTTCCTACATTTTCTGTATTTCCCTGTTTCCATCCATTGTAATTCTGATGTTTTGTTTATCTGCTGAACTTGTCTCTGTACATGTGACACCCACTGCATGGTCTGTCCGTCCTGGAAGAGGGATCCCTCATCTGTCGTTCTTCCTGAGGTTTCTCCTATTTTTGTTCTCTGTACAAGGGTTTTTGTGGAGTTTTTCCCTCATTCGATGTGAGTGTCTAAGGATAGAGTGTGTATACCTGCTGTTCAGACTGTATAGCCCTTTGAGGCATAATGCGTTTGTGATGTTGGGCTATATAAATAAATGAATTGACTTGACTTGACTAAGTGTCACCTGCAGTATCTGAGATAAGGGGGGGATATACGTCATAATTTGCAGAGATCTTGTAAACTGTAAAGATTCCTCATTTATTTATTGTACATACTCAAAATTCTTTGCACTATAGTATAGATCTCATGCCTATTCATACAGCACATGTACTGTTATTTTCTATCACACATCATTCACACCCATTCACACACTGCCAGCACATGTGCAATTTTGGGTTCAGTGTCTTTCCCAAGGCCCTGTGATGGACTGGCGACCTGTCCAAGGTGTACCGCACCTCTCGCTCTATGTCCGCTGGAGTTAGGCACCAGCACCTCCCCGCAACCCTAAGTGAAAGATAAAGCAATAGAAAATGAGTGATGAGTGAGTGTCTTTCCCAAGGGTACGTCAGCATGTTCTCTATAGGAATCAAACCACTACAATTCTGGTTAGAGGACTTCCAGATCCACTTGCACCCTTCTAACACAACACCATATGACCAAACAGTATTAAACTTGACAACAAAATGATAAAAGATAGTATGCTTACACAGAATACTATGGCAACGCAGTACACATTATAATGTGATACATTTTAGGTATTAATGTAATTGTAAACACATGACATGTTTCACATTTTAACACAATAGTATTTTTATTCAAATCTAATGTTTTTCACGTCTTGACATGATAGCTTTTTGTAATCTCCCCCTTATCTCAGATACTGCAGGTGACACTTAGTCAAGTCAAGTCAATTCATTTATTTATATAGCCCAACATCACAAACGCATTATGCCTCAAAGGGCTATACAGTCTGAACAGCAGGTATACACACTCTATCCTTAGGAGGAATCTTTACAGTTTACAAGATCTCTGCAAATTATGACGTATATCTCCCCCTTATCTCAGATACTGCAGGTGACACTTAGTCAAGTCAAGTCAATTCATTTATTTATATAGCCCAACATCACAAACGCATTATGCCTCAAAGGGCTATACAGTCTGAACAGCAGGTATACACACTCTATCCTTAGACACTCACATCGAATGAGGGAAAAACTCCACAAAAACCCTTACACAGAATACTATGGCAACGCAGTACACATTATAATGTGATACATTTTAGGTATTAATGTAATTGTAAACACATGACATGTTTCACATTTTAACACAATAGTATTTTTATTCAAATCTAATGTTTTTCACGTCTTGACATGATAGCTTTTTGTAAAAAAAAAGCCTTCTTCTTCAGACTTCTTCTACATCTTCACTCAGCTTCTCCCTTTAAGGGTCACCACAGCAGAACATCTGCCTCCATTAGTAGAGCAAATAATGCAAATTCGCATTGCAAAGTGACAGTGGGAACAGTTCTGTCTGATGCAGACCTATTTTGAGATTTGCACTGATAAAACAAGGTGAAAATCTTGCCTGGCACAGCAACAAATATTCATCCAACAAAACAAAAGCATGAACCCTATTTTGGGTTTCATCTGTCTAAATTGAAGAATCAGATGCTATCAAAGGTATAAGGTTCCTTTTAAGATTCTGTGACAAAAGATGAGCGATTTTGCCTGACATCATTAATGTCAAAAGAGTAAACCAAAAGTCAGGCCCTCAAACTTGAGTGGCAATCAGAGTGTAAGCGTTGCACCTGTCAGCTCATTACTGAGGCTTCAGTGTTGCTACATAGCTGTTAGCAGGTTGGATGGCAGGTGCCTTGCAGCCAGGGTAAATACCTTGCCCTTCTGCTGCATTCCTAGGATTCATTATACTGCAAGTCAAAACACAAGCAGCTGCCTGTTTCATGACACACTAAATATTTTAACTGGGGGTTTAAATTATTGAAGGAGACTAATATTGATTTGGGGTGGGTGGTGAGGTTTTGGAGCAGGAGATGGGCTGATTCAAAATCAGTGCCCATTACCTTACCATTTCACTAATAATATTATTTCTCTGCAATGTATCACTTTCATAAATTAGTATTAATCTCTCCTCCAGTGGCACCGCAAAGTTGCTTATGAACCTAACTAAGTAATGTGGCCTAGCAAAAAAACAAAATCCCTGTAATTGCAAGACAGATAAGCTGCTTACCTCATCTGCAACAGAGCCAAACTCAACCTGATGCAAGACTTTGTTTCCTCTTATTTACTATCAAGCTAATGAAGTGAATTAGCCCAAGAGTATAGTTGCCTCCCAGCCAAGACTGAGCTGTGTGTAGTTTGTTTTCATTTTGTTTTTCTCTGTACATTTCTGAAACTGCTTCTGGAAAAGCAGCGATTTGATGAACAGCGTGTTTGTCACTGGACAGTAGCAGATGTGAGAGGTCATTATGTTTGATGTGTTTCAGGACACTCAGTAATTTAATGTTTTGCATGTTTTCATAATTGTTTTGAAATTTTCATAATTTTATCATGTAGCTTAAAGCTGTTTACATGCAGTGTCTTAGAGTCATTTTCTATTCCAATGTCTGATATATTTAGTTTTTTTGTGTTACAGTATTGTGATAAAACAGTCCCAGAGATGAGCAATGGGACAATGTACAGAGTAAATCACACACAGTACATACAAGATCAGCTCAACCTCACACTTTCACATTTGCCAACAAAGTTCTATAGAACATGCACTTGTTGGCAAAGGAAAAAAATAAAAAAAACATGACTGATAATTAAGATGAAATAAAAAGGGTAAATAAAAGCTGTTGTGTACCAAATTCGTAGCAAAAATTTATTAAAACTACACTACACCATGGCCACCGAACAAACAAGCCAGCATGAGCTAGATTGGTGCACTTTGCTGACATTTAAATTGATAACTTTGTAATATAAATCACAGGTTCTGATTCTCATATTGATTCTCGTTACTAGTTTTTCAATCACTTCTTTTCAGTTTCTATGATTTTCCTTTAACTTATATTTTTATTGCCGCCATCAGGTTCAGTACCATGGACAGAGTAAAGGCACCACAGTTTAATTAGTAGCTCTATAATAGCTTTGGCTGCTGCTAGTCTTCTTTTCTGGTTTCCAAACATTAGCCGCAGGAGTCAAATGGGACTTAAAACCTAATATGTTTCCTAATTTACACAATTCTTGGTGAACATTAAAGTGTTGCCTCTATTTAATTAAATAGATTTACTGGGTCATGACTACCTTATAAGTTAAATATGAAATAAATAAAATAAAATCCAGCTACGAGTGTTTTTGATTTTTACAATAGGCAATAAATGCTGTTGTAATTACTCTGCTTATACTGTAAGCAACTCCAATGACTGTTTAAAACTATAAACCTATTTATGTAGTATATATTTATATTCACAATTGTACAAAATCTAATAATGGAATCTTTTGTGTTTTTGTAATTTATGATATTGCACGCCTGCTCTTGAAAGAAAAGTGATAAATGTATGCAATAATTGGGGTAAATGATGGCTCTTTTTAATTGATCATTTTTACCCAGAGTTCTTTGAACACACAAACTACATTATGTGAATGTCAGCAGGATGTGAAATTGGGTAGGTGTGTTTAATGTGCTTGCTTTGTGTAAAAGGGAATCGCTGATGTGAGCAGATAGCTGAGTGAAAATTGTCCATGCTGAGATTATGGAGGCTTAAGTGTTATAAAAACGCAATTCAAAATTAGATGTGCAATGATTTTGAATATACTTTTGCTTTCATCAATGATTAGTTAAAAAAGTTGCAGTTAAAAAAAAAAAAAAAAAAAAAAAGAAGCTCATTTTATCCTTTCAGGCTCAGACTTTTTTGCATATGAGCATCATTTTCCTTGAGTGTCTCTGCAAGTGGTTGAAAGCAGTACAGCAGCCTTAAGGGGAACTATTCTGATCAGGCAGTGATCAATGCTGTAAGAAAAATTGTCCATATGCTACAGCTCATTAGCCAAGTCTCCCTGTGAGCATAAATGTGCTAAGACTTGTTTTAGAATCCATCACTTGACAACATTGATCACCTTTCAATTCGGTGAAGCTGTCTCTCCCCCCCCTCTGGTATTTGCATGAGGAAATATGCACAGAACTACAAAGAAACACTCAGAGGCTGTTTGTTGTTTCACATCATTGTCTAACCAACTAACTTACGTTATACTGTTCACAGTCATATTAGGTGTTTGCTGGGATGCATGTCAGATCTCTGCCACACACTAAGACCATAGTGCACATCTCTGCCAGTTAACCGCATCAAAAATGATTAATACACTTCATCTGCTGGTAACATTAACAGTGATAAATGCTGCATAGTTATTGCCAAGGGAGGAAAAAAAATGAAACCCACTGATGTTGTCAGGCGATTATAATTTTAATTTTATTGAAAGGCAAAGTTACACATACTCAGCAAATTATAAATAAGGTTTACGGTTCATGTGCTAGTATACAGATGACCACGATCATGTTGACGTCAGGGGTCCACGGAAGATTAGTGTGGGGTTGTTTTTAGAATAAAGGCAGGACAATAAAACCAAGTGGCAACACGCTGTCACCTACTGGTTTGCCAACTTCTCTTTGGAAACAGGATTACCACTTCTGGATGGCAGGTTGGCTTGGGGGATGGGTAGATCTTACCTGTACAGTACGTGACATCAGTGCATTCTCCTTAAAAAAATTATTTTCCCACAAACTGTAACTAAACTGTATTGTCAATTACAATTCATAGAAAACATATATTTTCTGAAACAAAATGATGTTGTTTATAGATGTGTAATAGGTTAGGTTTTTTTCTCCAATAGTGTCAACATCCTCTTTCATGAAAACATCATTCAGTATTAAAACACATTTGATTTTCTCACAGACTGTTTATAAACACATCGCAACAGGTACAGATTTGATCTCAACCTAGTCTCAAACTGGTGCTGTCCATCACAATGTCCCTTGACACTGCCAACCCCTAGTGGCAGGAATTTCATCAATGTGAACTATGTCACTATTATTATAGGTCAAAAAATAAACATAATTTGTAACTGCTGTGTGGATGGTGATATCCACTGTTAATTGTACGATAGCCTAATTTTAAAGGATATGGCTTTTTTGACTCTAAATGGGACCATGATTTACACAATGGGTCATGATGGAGATTAATAACTCCTCAGTAAAATGTTTTCCAGCTTTGTAAATCAAGAGAGGCTTTTACACTGTTTTTCATTTATTTATTTATTTATTTTTCCTACATTAACCAACAGAAACACCAGTTGCTTCATGGAAGTAGTAAAGAATTTTAAGAGCAATCATACATTTGTCAAGTTAAGTGTCCCAGTTTCATTAGATGTGAGGTTGACAAATCAATTTGACATTATATCAGTGAGGGCTTCACAGGATTTGGAAAGCATTTTTTTAATCAAATGTGCTACTGGGAGGTAAAGAGCAATGAGGAGCACAGAGGAAAGGTGTCACACCACAGAGGATGGAAGCATTAAAAGAAATTCAAGCCAGCCAACTGGTTCCCTCTGACAGAATGAGGTTGTTGGATGATACACTGCACAAATACACACACACCAAATTGTCCTGAATCAGGAACACAAGTGTGTTACTGAAAATACCTTTCTCATGCAAATTGTGTCCTTTTTGTCATTATTATTTAACAGATATAAGCATTGCAAAGTGCCTTCATTTATGAGCATTTACTCTTTTACGCCACAACCGGAATTGATGATAATGTCAAGAGGCTGTGAATGTGGAGCTTATCATCTATAGACCTTTCTTCTATATTGTCGCTTCTTGCTAGAAATTAGAAGAGAAATTAGACCTGGCATTTTTCCGTCTATTAACTATTTTCGGGTGTGTGGCTTGTTTCTGACCAGTAAGGTGTCTTTTGCTCTGTTCACAGGCTGTGCTTGTTGGAGCTAAAGCAAGACAGCTGCTAGCTGCTCCACACAGACTGAAGTTTGTCATCTTTGGCTTTTTTGCCATAGACTGACCTGTTTAAGATGTGTTAGAAAATATTAGTGAATATTATTATTGTCAAATCTTTTATCATATGAGATTTTTTGCATGACACAATTCCCCCTTCATTTAAGCAATATGTGGTAGAGGGTATGTCTCAAACAAATTTAAAGTTCCATTGCGGGTGTTACTTTCATACAGTTCAGCTTGTGCATAAAAAAAAAAAAAAATGTGTAAAAACATGCAAGATATTGGCTGTACCAAGTTATAAAAAATTACCATGGTATGATATTAAGGAATTGTGTTAAATTGAAATACTGGCTTCAATGACAGCAATTGTAAAATCAGCATATCCCCAATCAAAATTTTAATTAACAGATTCAATTCTGGTTTTATTTACATTGCGGAAAAGGGATGTAAATGTAGCTACGTGTTGATCCATTTTCTTTTTTGTGCAATAATGGATCCTCAAAACACCTGGCACACTGGAGTCTCTGGGAGGAAGGGGAGGGAAGCAACACAACATTTTTAATAGGACTGAAGTACCTCCTTTAAACTGTAATTGCATATACATGCTGCTAATTCAGATGTGGGAGCATTCTTCTTGTATTTGTCTCCCCAAGTCACACTGTCCTTCCAAAAATGGTGAGGCGTTTATGCCAAAAACAATTCTTAAATGTTAATGTGTTAATGAGTTTCTGCAACCAACCAACATACAGAAATTTAAACGTATATTCCAAACAGGTTCTAATCTTTGAATCACACAACATAGGTGATCATCATTCCCATATGCATATGTGCAACCCTTACACTTTAATTGTAATTGTAATCATGAAAGTCAAATAAATGTGTCTTTAATTCATAACCTCAGATTTAGTAAATGGTGGGAAGTGATTTATACAACATTTTCAAGACCCAAATAAATATACTTTATGTCTGAGTACTTAAAAAAAATTCAGAACCCACATTTTTTTTGTTAAGAGTTAGAAACTAAAGTGAACAATTCACTCTTATATGCTTTGGCCATGCCTTTAATTGATGAGTTTATGGAAGACACATGTGCCTCTCTCATGTGATTACTAAGTGCTGATTGTTAGTCACCTTATTAAGATTTCGCATTCCAATGGTTTGTAAGTTGAGCTGGCAAAACAGACAGACGTCTTATACTTCAACATTTTTGTGTTTCAAGAGTGTTTTAAAATGTGTCCTCTGTTAAAAAAAAAAACAAAAAAAAAACACATGATTCAAAATACCATATCATATATGGACCACACATTTTCCCAGCTAAAGACTTTTAATGTGCTTTGCAAGTGTTTCATCATGATCTGCTGTTTGGTGGTGAAAAAGGTTTCACTGTTTATTTTAAAGGCTACCAGTGGGGAGTTCCTGTAAGGTTCACCTCTACAGTTCATTCACACTTTGATGTCACATGAATCATTAATTGAGATTGGCATTAATCTTAGATGGATGGAAAAAGCTGTTGAATTTAAATCAATATCCAGGTCCATCCTGATCTATTATATCTGAGCCTCCTGGATCTCCCTGTTGAAGAAACTGGGCCTACAGCTAATACACTGTAGTTTTCTTTATGACATTATCACAATAAGTTCTTTGCCTGCAGTCTCTCATAAGGTTAAGTACACATTCTGCAATGTATGACATTTTGTCACCACCCACTACCCTGGCTGCATTTTCCTTATAATCTTCATTATTATATTCCTGAAACAAGGAAGAAAATTCAGAAATGTTATGGCTATAGCACTTTTTTTTCCTTAGCAAATTAGATGTCTGACAAATTAAAGTCATCCATCACAGCAATGCAAATGTCATCTATCAAAATATGTTGGATACGGCCTCATACAATCACTGGTTTTAAATTGTCTATCTCTCATACACTATAAAGACTATTACTATCCTTAATGGCCAAAAAAACCTCAACTTGTGCAACTAGAGAATTTTTGATTCATCTTTAACCTGTTGCTGTTTACATCTCTTCCAAACACGTCAATATCTCTTTTGTAAACAGACAAAGTCAACTAGGCTCTGTGAAATTACAGATGTACTTGATGCATATAATTGCATTAAGTACATGCAATTATATTCACTCATTTGATCTCCATTTAGCAAATACACAACTTCTATTCACTGCATAAATTATAATTCACTTGAATGAACAGTGGTCCAGTGGTAGAGTGAGATGTCTCAAGCAAAAGGTTTAGGGTTCAATTCCTGGCTTCTCTACTGTCTAGTCCCCGGGCAAGACCATGTTGCTCCTGGCAGCTGTGCTGGTGACATGTGAATAGAAAGATGTGTGCCACAAAACAAGTACTGCACATACACTGTATGGGTGTAATTTGGTTAAATGGCAAAATTGTAGTGTAAAGCAGGTTTGAATGGTCATCAAGACAAGAAAAGCACTATAATAGTATAGACCATTTACAGCAATCAAACAGAACAGGTGGTGGAATTAATTCAACTGCTTTTTCTTATATTATTATAAGATCGATGTGTGACTCATCTTTCAGTTCATGGTAAATGTATACCTCTTCCCTTTATTTTTTTATTCAGAGTTTTGGGTTTGTGCAATATGCTCCAAGGGATTGACATGTCATGTTGTTAAAAAAACATGTGACAACCAAGCTCACACGTTGTTCCCCCAACACGCTCCAGTGATGTGACAAAAGTCCTCTGAAAAATGTTCAGCTCAGTCTGAACAATTATGGGACTTATTTTCAAAGTTTTTTTTTCAGATTATTCCAACTTAGACAGTAAGCATGTGGCACTCTATGGCTTCATTTGAAAAGCAACTGAATGATTTGAATATGAAACCACTAAGCACAGACTTTTAATGGAAACCAGTGTTGGTGGGAAACCATGCATAATTTTGTATTCTTGTGTACATAATTGGATGAGGCAAAGCAAGTCTTGGCTCCTCATTTTAAGTCATGACATAAATGTTTGTCCACTGTGCCACTTGAGATTTCAGCATGTGCACATTTCCGTGACAAAAAAGAACAGCAGCAAAACTCAGTCACAGTCCCAAGCTACAACTGCTTGCCAGTCATGTTTACTGATTGGAAACTGACCAGAAACTGAACCAGAGGCTTTTTCCATGTGATTCTCTTCTTCATCAAATTATAATAGACCTATGGCTCTCACAAAGCATATGCAGTGTAATAAGGAACATTTACAATTGTGCACAAACAAGAGCCAACCTCATGTATTTGTTTATAATAGAGGTTCACTCATTCACTCACCTTCTACTGCTTTATCCTCCAATCAATGAGGGTTGCTGGTGCCTAATCCTAGCTGACATAGAGTGAACCTACGGGCAATTTAGAGTGTCCAATTGGCCTAATCCCCAAATTTGCATGTTTTGGACTGAGGGAGGAAGCCGGAGAACCTGGAGAAAACCAACGCACATGCAGAAAGGTCAGTGGTCCGAACAGATTGTGAACCCAGGTCTTCTTGCTGCAAAGGCAAGAGTGCTAACACTACACCAACCACATGGCCCATAATACAAGGTGTTAGCTGTTAGCCCTCAAGAAAATCTATCTGTCCTTTCCTGAGATAAAGAGTCTCCCCACACACACACACACACAAAAAAATCTTCACTGGTCCATCTGAACCATAAGACCAGAGACCAGAAGAGTTCAAATCTACATTGTATACAGTCAGTTGGGTTCAGTTTGGCTCCCATTCTGTCAGTGCAGGTCCTCAGTCTATTAAAGATTAAATGTAATAACTGACTGGAGATGAAAAGACAGAGGTCAGACAAATCTAGAGTGCAGGAAACATGTTGCCTTGTTGAATGATATCTGAATATTACAAGCTAGCCATGCAATGACCCCAGTCAGTTAGAGAAGAATAACATATTACCTAGGTGTATTATGAACTTTGTCTGAGGATCACAGCCAGGCACAGGAGAGGAGGCTGCTAACATCACATTAGGTAAAATATAAAGTTTAGTTTTGACATTATACTCATTTGTTTAAGTAATAATATGTGCAATAGCCTTTGTGTCTCCCATCTGTCTTCAGATATAGTGTTTCTCAGTTGTGCAGGGCTAAGATTTTAAAGGGGCCATGTGCAGGATTTAGCAACATCATTTTTGAAGGTGCATGTTGTAGCTGAACTTTTCTCATCTCACCCTTCACTTTCAAGCATCTAGTGGAATATAATAGCCTGCAGTTATCATTTAAAACCCACAAGGTGTTTAGGTTGTCCATTTAATGCATGGGGGACTAACATGGAAGCCTCGACATATGTTCACATTCCATTCCATTTCTTTCATAGGGAAATAATTTCACCAACATTTTACACACTGTACTTTTAGATGATAGACAGATCGAGGTAGGGTGAAACATTGGGTCTTTTAAACTTCTGGCACAAACTCTTGAGCCCATGAAGAGTTCCATTGGACAGCAGCAAGTCAAACTGTTGAATTAATGTTATTCAATTATAACCTAAACCAATGTGTAAGGCTTGGCATATCTGCCAAATTAACAATTATTTTAGGTCATTCTTTCTCTGGCCATCATGGACAAATTAGCATTTGTAAAGGAAGGAACGGGATATGACTTCAAATTGTTCCCTGCGCACCTTCCCTGCTGAGGTGCGCCACTGCTCAAGCTCACCTGGCGCACTAAGGCAGCTGAATTCACTGATTGTTGGGCAGTGCCGTGCGCAGTTATATATTCAGGTGTGGTGATTGCGTTCCCCTTCTCTTTCTGCCTCCTTCCTCATGTGTGGCGTGATCTGCCCATGTGTCTTTCACGTCGCACAGGTAATGCACTTTGCCTGTTCATCTCCTCTTGCGTGCGCAAAATGCGCATTTGTAACGTGGACTCACGTGACTGGGTGGCTCCGCTGGAACTTTTTCTGGGTGCAGTCTCGTATCCGAAAGGTAGTTCGGCATTTTCTTGCCCTTCTGTCTGTCAGGGACTGAGCTCCATGTTGATTGTTACCTTGTGCTTTCTGCTGCAGTGTGGTTGACTTATAAGCACTGAAACCTCTTCTGGTCCGTGGGGCCGCGCTGCGGCTTGGTCGAGTGGGATGTAGGTGAAAAACATTAGAGATTGTTAATTATTCAAGTTATAATCATTAATCATCATGTGCCGGTGATAGCACAGTTTATCACCGGATTTCACACCCTGGATGTGGCTGCTGCTTTGGCTCCCTTCATTTTCCTGGTCCTGGTTTTGGCATTTAGTTTTCCACCCTGAGCTGGTTGGAGATTGGGCCTGTTGCACAATTTGTGAAAGTGCCTCACGTGCAAATGAATTTATAGGACATTTGTTTAATAATTAGGTGTTTGTTTTGCTTCTGTATATTTCATTGTTGTAGATTAAGATTAGTTTGTTTTCTTTCTTTAATTTCTAAGTTTGTTTTGATATTTCTTGATATTAGTATCAGTCCTCTCTGGACTGGTGCTGTGGGTCTAAGCCTCAGTCTGCTTTTCTGGTGATGGTATTTTCTTCGCAGTCCCATTTTTGGTTGGTGTGCAGTATCATGAGTGGTTTAGCTTGTGGAACCTTCCCTCTTTATTCCCCTGCTGCTGTGGTAAGCTCAGATATGTCCCCTTTCAGAATGCTAATTTTAAATTGTGTATTCTGAGATTGATTCCTTGTGTCTTTTAGACTTGTTAAACCATTTCCAAGTTTTTGTTAATAAATTACCTTTCTTTTCAAAACCTGAAGACTTTTGTCTCTGCCCAGTGGTATTAACAAACCTTTGTGTCCTTGTTCAATACCCTTAATACATTTCCTGATAAACATATTTACAGATGTACTCATTATTGGAAGACATTAAATAGTAAGCTGCCAATTCTGATTTGTTTTAACAGAGGAAGCTAAATATGAAATCTGATAGGGCAGTTAAAACACCAACACTCAGCTCTGGCACATTTTTTATGAAGCTCACAGAATCCTACCTTCCATGCACCATTATATAAAAGCATCATTTTTTAATTGCTTAGACCAAAGCCACATCTCAGAAGGATGCTTAAACAGCTAATGTCATCTGTGCTGCAGCTTTCTCACTTCCTTTGTGTTGAGTGCCACACAAACCAGGAAAGGAGTAAATATTAGCTGGTCAGTATATGTGATGGACTGGTTTCACAACATATTATGAAATGATGGAACAACATTAAGAAGAGTGTGTTATGAGTCAGCTCACTGTATGGCAGAGGCAGCCTCCTACTCATCCCTGGAGGAAGCAAGAGATGGGCAGAGTTGGGAGAGAGGATGTTTGAATCTGGATTTAATGTTGTGATCTATTTTAAGTGCCCTGCATATCCCCCGCCACCATGACTGTATGGACTGAACTGAAAGAAATGACTTCTCTTGGTGCACTTTGTGTCAAATTTCCTGAGTGATGTTGATGAGTGATTATTGAAGGATATGTTGGTTGGTAATTTGGCAACTCACCAAAAATGAACTGTTGCAATTTAAATTTGCATTTGTTTACAATGATGTAGTAGATCAGTGGCAGTACTGAAAAAATGCCTACTTAAAAAGGAGGCAGTGTGAGGAGGCATAATAGATGCATTAATTTAACTTTCAAAAAGGACTTTATTGGTCATGCAAGTCAGAAAAGAACACTTCACTGAGGCAGGACACAGGGCCGAATGGCAATCTGTGACAAGAGGTTTGTTTGAGGTCAATGTGAAGTGCTTACCTGGCTAACACCACACTGCGTCTCAATCTCATTTGAGATTGAATATACGTTTGGAAAGGGTGTAGTCACTTCCCACTTTCAAGAGACAATGGGCCAATGAGTCAAACTCGTTCTTGTTGCAGTTTTCTAGGAGCGAGGGTGGGGGGGTTCTGTGGAGCAAGTCGCTTAAAATGGAAGCAACAGCCAAATCAAAAGACAGCTGCTCTTCTGTGGTCACTATGCTGAGCGTATACAAAGCTTCTAGACTCCTTTTTTTCCCTGATTGCTTTTCTGCTGTCATTGTGTTAAGCCTGCCTCTAGCATGCCAGAGGTTTGTGATTGGTTCCCTTTTGTAGGAGATTGTGAAATTGGCCAAACTGCCATCCTAAGGATGGGCCCTGGACTTGAAAATGAATGCAGTCATATTAGAAACCAGAATATTGTTTAGTTTTCCCCAGGGTTCTCAGAAAAATACATACCATGCTATATAGTGTTCTACTGTATTGAAATCCTTGAAATGGAAATGTATGTATTTTTTTGTTGTATCAGTCACAGAACTACATGTTGAGTATATGCAAAACCACTAAATATCTTTAAAAGAAGCCTCAACATTGTCAGAATATGGGACACTGAAAAGTTCAGAAATATGTGAAAGTTTTTATGTACCACAAGTTCTGCCAGTCTTTTGCTTTCAACAAACAAAAGGTGAACATAAAGGTGACTGTCATTAAGACATTTGAAACTGGAGCACAAAAAATGTATCCCCACTGGACTAATTACAAATCAATGGAAACGGGTAAATTGCCCATTCCTTTTTAGGGCTTAATCTGTCTGCTGCTCAACTCAGTGATGCACTGTATGGTGTTTTTCAGATTACCGATAAGCGAATGTAATTAGGGGCTTGAAGAACAATTGTTAATCACTGTTAAAACATACTCTTTAGTTATTGTCTAATTTCTGTGGTGAGCCTGACTGACGATGCGATGGCTGTAGGAATGAGACAACAACTTTGAACACTATTGTTGCTAAGTACCAGAGGACAGCATGACATGGAAGGCATGGCATTTTTACTCCGTAATTTAGTATAATATTTAATCTATGATCATTAACCAAACACTTAATAATTACACTTGGGCAACACTGGATGTAGAAGTGCCCTGATGGCCAAAATCATACAGGAGCTTGACAGTTTCTGCATATTGTGCTTGCTTTCCCCCTTTTTTCAGGCCTTTTTTCAGGCCTTTTTTCTTACCGCTCCATTGTTTCTTGGTTGGGAATGGATTTTTTTTTTTTTTACCAAGTTCATGGTCGATGTAAAACTGTTTTATGGTCACATTCACTCACGACATGTGTGGAAAATAGATAGTATGTCAAAACGTTTGCAGATGATCACAAGCCAATGATTTGGGTGAATTTCAAGCCTCTAAATGTATGTGAAAGGTATCAGTCATCCAAGTCATAGTCATGGAGACTGAAAAATCAAATGGAAACAGGAAACCCCTTGTTTTGCTTCATAGCCATTTGCAGGGTTCATGTTGCCAAGATGTTGGACTTTTTAGAAAAGGATTTATTTTTTCCTCATGCCCATAATAATAATAATAATAATAATAATAATAATAATAATAATAATATAGTTTTTGTCAAACTTCAAATGCCTTATATGTATTCCAGCTCTAAGGCTGCTCTCCCCATCACCTTTTGCAGTTATGAGGCAATTGTTGCAGGATTTATATATTAATAAAACATTCATTGCCCCTTTCATTTTCCCAACTTCCTCCCTGTCCAGTGATTAAAAATAATCACTGGGAAGGGAGAGGTACAGTGTTGTCCCAAGAAACCCGATGACAAATTCACATGACTGGAGGTGAGCTCAAGCAACCCTGTATAAATGTCCTTCCCAGCAAACACCTATAAAAACCTTCACTGAGTGCAATTAAATTGAGACTATACATCAACACATACAGGCCCAGATCAATAAATGTGACATGCACATATAGCTATAGCCAGACGGCAGAGGTGGCAACACCTTTTGTGATTCATTAAGCCATTAATGAGGCATTTTACAGCATGTCAGCTCGGCCATGATTGACGAAGCTTTATTTATTCAGACTGTACAATGTCGTTTTTCCAGACCCTGACTCCTAACTCTGAAATGCCTTTATTGTAAGCTTATCACAGCTTTAAATGAAACAGACAGGAGACACAGAATCTAAAGATATTTTAGTGCAGCAATCAAAGTTAATAACTCTAATCCTTGTGAAATTGTTCAAATGTATCTGATATAAAGTTTTCACCCTTAAGTGCTTTTGATTAATCACAAAAGGACTAATATGCTTTTGTATTAATCTGATAATGAGTAAAATAATCTAATAGGACCTTTTATGCATGATTAAGTCTTTGGAAACTGATTTGTTTGCAAATAAGTTCTATTAATTTCAGGGCACAGAACAAAAGTAGGGCATCAATCATGGAATCTGAGACAAAGATAAATCTAATGAGAGACAGTGGGAGACATGTAACTGTCTCCCACTTTCTCAGAGAGGCAAACTGCCGACAGTGTTGACATTCAATCCTCACGGCACCTGATAGGGCAAAAACCATCAAGCAGGGGTGAGTGTACCAAACTAACTGTTTGAAGCAAAGAAACTCCAGTAGTTTTGGGCATTAGAAACAGGAGACAAGGAAGTAAAATTGATTGTGCATTTGCAGGGAAGTGGAGTCAAAGCTTGGAAAATGCCAAGCAATCACACAGATGCGCAGTTAGTGTATTAGTGTTCAGTTGTTGGAGGAGAATGGCATGTCAGTACATGGAGTTCTTTATTACACAAACAGCCTATTCATAGCCAATATTTGATTCAATATGATACTTTAACACAACCTCATTATCAGAAAACAGGTGTTTTGTTTGAGTCAAACACTGTGGCTTATGTCTTAAGGATATTACATGAATAATGTAGCACTACCAACTGTTCAGTATATAAGTCAAGACTGTGATGACATCTAATTATCCAAGTAGAACAACCACTGGCTTTTAGAGAAATAACAGTGTACTGTGAGTTGACAGTATTTACTGCACAACTTTCTTTTTTTTCATTATGCATATTATACACTAGGACATTTCTGTTGATGTAAATACAATATACAAGTACCACCCCAATATTTCATATTGTCATGTGTAGCTCAAAAAAGCAAACCCAATTTACAAGGTTGAGATGTTTTTTGTTCAGAAGATTTTTGTTCTCAATTAACATTAAAATACTGTTATAACAGCAACTTACTAATACACTAATAATTCACACATAAGTTTAGGTTGTACAATTAATCAAAACCCATTCAGCATGTGTTTGGACTATGTCGAGAAGCCAGGGTACAGGGAGACACAACATGAAAAATAACCTCTGTTCTCACAAGTCCCATGTAGCCACAAAATTGAGGTATCAAGGTTTGCAAAAAATACTTATTAATGATATAATTTACTAACAATACATGCAATGAAGGATGATAACACTAAATTTGAGCTGCCCTTAAGTGTGGATTAAAAACATAAGAACAGAATAAAAACTGAGGTAGTCAATTGTTCATACATGAAAAACATTGGAACAAAAATAATTACTTAGTTCACTAAACTGATTAAAAATGAGAACAAATATGTCAAAAGGAACAGGCAATCAACTACTGCTCTAAACAAATTAACTAAATAATCAATGAAGGGGGGGGGCACCAAACCAACTTCCTGCTTTTATTCCGCAGCAGGCCCACTCCATCACAGCTAATCATAACCTGCTGAGGCAGGTTATGATTAGCCATTTGGCCAATCATCTCCTGGCCTTCACATACACCACCTTCTGGCACAAGCAATTTGAGAGCATTTGTAATTGGAGAAAACAAAAAGGCCCGACTGTACTGAGAATCAAATCAAGAAACTTCTTGTTTCAAACAAGTGCAAACAGGAGTGTGCTACATTACAACACCTGGGTGAGGCAACAAGACAGTCATTCCAAGCTCCTGTGTTTGGGAAATAAGGCATAATTATCCTGAGTGCAGCCGAACACATAGCAAACCGGTGTTTTATCAGAAAATTAATCTTCCGTTGCATTTAGATACCAGTTCGTACCAAAACTCAGTTGAATCTTCTTGCCTAAATCCATGCACCCAAAGCCCTTATCAACCAGGTGGAATTCTGATGCTCGGCTCTGATGCAACACCGGCTAGTAAAGTTAGTATGTAATTACCAATACAGAATGAAGAGGCCAAGTTGATCTCGAACATGTCATCATCGACTAAAAACCTTCACATGGTTAACTCCCGTTTTGTCTCTTGCTCGACCAGAGTCTTTTTCATTTCTTGGCTGTATCTACTTTGCTTTCATTGGCTCAGCCATGGCATCCTCCTTGTTTACTGTGTGCTGTACTAAAGCATTGTGCATGTGAGCATGGACCTAATTATCTGTCCCATATCAGAGGCTGAAGAAACATCTCAAGTAGAAATAATGCTGATGTTGTGGAAATGATAATGATCGTTAATCATGTTTTCTCCTCATAACAGTAAATAATTATCATGGATTTTTGTTAAGGTACAAGTGTTGCCCTGTATTGCCTTAAAACATATCACACTTATAGGATTAAAAACCAGTGGCTACTTGGTCAAGAGTAATTTAATCTTTATCAAAACCTCAAAATATGTGCTCCATCTGGTATTATGAAGTCTCATAGATTCATTACTTCATTAAACCTTTGAGGAACAAAATTGATGACTGCTACATACACATTCACACTTTCGCTGCCTGACTCTATCCATCCATCCATCCATCCATCGTCCTACCGCTTTATCCTCACACAAGGGTCGTAGAGCTGCTGGTGCCAATCCCAGCTAATGTAATGCAAAAGGTGGGGTACAGTCTGGACACCTCACCTTTCCAGTGAGAGAGAGGAAAGGTGAGACAAACAACTTCTCACTCACACCTATGAGTCAATTTACTGTATAATAATGTGGGAGGAAACGGGAGAACTCGGGAAAAACCCCACCTATACTCAGCGAGAACATACATATTCCACACAGAAATGCGAGGACTGGAATGCAACCAGCAACCTCTTTTGCCGTGAGACACCAGTGCTAACCACAGGTTCCACTGTTAGTGCTTTCATACAGACATGGTTCTGGCTCTGGCGCCATTTTGGAGTCTCAGAACCTAGGCTTTTTCTGGTGAACCAGCCCATGTTCAGTTTAAGAGGCACTAAAGTGGGAGGCACAACACATTCTTTTTCTCCATACTTCCCTTACTTCTGCTACTTCCCACCCATCTTCACAATCCAGACTATTACACACACACTGATGATGTAATGGTTTGGCGAGAAAGAACCAACTATTTTTGGTTCCAACTGAGAACCAACTTTTCAGGTTCCGAACCAATTTTTGCTCAGTTTGAACGTGCCGTCCAGTTCAAAAATAGGTCCGGAAACCAGAACCTTTGAAATGGCGTGACCCTAACACAGGCATGGGCAAACTACGGCCCGGGGGCCATATGCGGCCCGTTTTAATCCGGCCCGCCGAACTTGAAAAAATTAAATGAATAAACCTTGTTAATGTTTTATTTTTCCTGTAGTTGTGATGTTTTCCCAATAGATGGCGCACTCTAGATACATCGACTTTTTTGAGGTGCAGCGTATTACTCCATCTCAGATCCAAAAAACTAACTCCAGACTTTGATGCGCTGGCTTAAAAGAGACACCAACAACACTGTTCCCATTGAAACAAGTAAGTTTCTCCGTTGTGTTATGTAAAAAATGCATTTGAAAATAATTAGTTCAATAAGCTATATATGTAACATGTTATTTCTGTTAAGGAGCGCACGTAAGTGATGCGCAGGTGAGCGCACCTTCTCAAAATAAACAATGCGCGCAGATCAAATACAACGCGCTCCGCAGACTGGCTCGCTGCCACTGTTTCGTCCTTGCACTGGTCGTTGTTGACTTTCAGCACTGGGGAAGCAAATTGAATAGAAGGAGCAAGACAAGTACATCTGCATCTCCTATCGTTTTCGAAATAAAGACAGTCAGGAGGAGAGTGATGATGATGATATCCTGAAGCATAGCAGAACTTTCAGTGCTTTAAAATAGAAATTGTTAGTAATAAAAAAGTTGTATATTATTCATTTAATTTTCAGTGTTTTAAGACTCTTTTTAATAAATAGCTAAATACTGTGGGACATCAAGGACAGATATTTTGTTGTAATGCTTTTGTTCATTTTAATTTGAAATTAAAGCACATGTTTTCTTCATATCCCATGATATGTATTTTTTCCTCCAATGAGGTGGGGTTACCAAAACACTCCATCCATCTGCCCCTGGTCTGGCCCCTCTGTCAAATTGTAGAACCCATTGTGGCCCACGAATCAAAAAGTTTGCCCACCCCTGCCCTAACATGTACAGTACATGTAGAAAACAACGAGCTGGGTTCACAACCACCATAATAAATGCAGTGCTTTTTATGTTTTGAGACAATTTGGCATGTTTTACCTATGTATACTCTGATCCATTATGTCATTTTGTAAAACAGCTTATAGTGAAACAGCTAATTGGTTGAATAGTCTGAATAGTTAGCACAATATTTGAGCTATATTTAAACATGGGACTGTAGTGGTGACTTACACAGGTGCATTTCTCATCCACTGAGATCCTATGCAATCCTATGAGATCTTACATTATCAAAACTTCTTTAACAATGGAGTTCAGATATTCAGTTATAGTGCCTTTTAATGAGTTGAAAAAACAAAGACTAATACTAGGGCAGGACGGGAATATGTTTTTTTAAACTATACATAAACATTATAGCAATTGTTGGATCAGTGCATTTCCACTTCAAATCTATATTGGTGTGCATTTAAATGCTCACCATTATCTATTTTTAACTTTGTTTTCATGTTTTGTAGAGACCATTGATACTAGACTTGTGATGACAGGAAGCATTAAAGGTGCCCTGTAGATTACATCGATCCTTGATGCCTGAGTAACATTTCTGTTCACAAAACATTTGCTTTACTGCAGCCTCCTGCCTGCTTTTTTATCATAGAAAATGTTGGCAGTATGATGGCATCAGTGGTAAAGCTTCAAAGTAAGGGATATAAAGGCTTTTCTTCTCTTCACGTTTAATGGTATATGTTCACTGTCAATTTACATATCTTTTGTTTTTAACCATAGATGTGCAGGATTGGGTTCTGTTTGGAACATTCCACTGATATGTTTAGGCAGTGCTGTCTAAACATATTTTGCCTCATGCTCAGCAGCAAATTACAAATGCTAAATATTCAATTAATATTAATAAAAAACATATTTGTAAAAGTTGAAGTGATATGCTCAACGAAGCATTAATCAGTTCTTATATATATTCAATTTATTTTTGTAGCCTGTGTATATGTTGAGAAATGGTGTCTATATAACGCCAATGTTTTTTGAGGGGATGCGTGTGTCTAATTTTTATTTGTATGTTATTGCTGTAACACCACTATTCCCTCCCTCGGGATGAATACAGTAATCCATCCGTCTATCCATCCACTCACTGGACTGTGGATAGGTCAAGAAGAACAACATTTGCAACTCTGAAGTCAGTTCATGTCAATATGTTTATCTTATCAACCTAAAAGTACAACATTGACATTCAGATCAATGAGAGGCATAGGCTGTGTGTGTTGTGACAGAGTATGTTCATGTGCATCCATGTGCACAATCTACTGTACAATGAAATGCTTATTTAAATGTTGCCTCTTTGAGCTGTGAGTGGTCAAAAGCTCAGCAGTCTGTAGGAGACAAATTAAAGTTACCATTTAATCTGAAATTTATTAAAGCTATTAAGTAAATGCCACGTAGTGAGATGTACAGTATTCCCTCCCAACATGTGGTGGTATAGAAAGTAACACACAATAAACATACTTTAAAACTGTGTTTTATGTACAGAACTACTCCTTGCTGCCACTTACTCATTGCTGTTTATATTTATCCTGCCAGGATAAATATAAACAGCTGATAGTTTTATTTTATGTGCGCAAAATCACATGAAATGTTTACTGCATCAATATATTTATCTCCACTGGGTGGGAGGATGAATAGATTAGCAGGTAGACATGATTTGCTTTCTAAATTTAGCTATAACAAATTGGCCATTATTGAATGCATGACTAAGTGCTCCTGCTATGGCTCTCCGTAAGGAGAGGAAATTCTTGGAATATAGAGGGTGCATAGTACGGTCAAACATTTTCTCACTTTGTGTGTGTGTGTGTGTGTGTGTGTGTGTGAGCTCAGTAGTTTTCCCAACAACATACAGTAACTTTCAAAAACAAGGTAATTTATGCACCTAGAATATAGAACAGATGCATGATTTCATTCAGACAGATCGATCAAACATGAAGACTGATGCGTTTTTCTGACTTCTGGAGTTAGCACTTATCATATTGGAATTATGGCAGAATCACACAGACAGCCTAGAGGGCGATCCTCTATAATCCAAGCAGTCAATACAGCAGATCGAGGCTTCTGTTTAGCTCTTTTCCCCTCCCTTGTTTGGCCTTTTGATAGCACTTGATTGATCAGCTCAGTCTTGCCATTTGTCAAAATGGATGATGAGCAAAAAGAGCTGCAGTCAGGAGTATCAGATGACTTTGAGAAGCTGACCTTCAAGTCTATGAGGTTGCCACGTGCCAGACAGCTCTGACTCCAAGGATTTTCCACAGCAATTCACCTGCCTTTTAGGAAAAAAGTTTGTTTCCCACTGCATCTGTCTCACTATTGAGAGACTGGCTCATGTATTATTGGCTTTAATGTTTTTGTGATAACTTATTCATCAAACTAATGGTATTTTCATCTGTTTACCATCTATCAAAATGCTCACTTCATTTGCATTTGCTTAAAATAGACAATGTTGTTTGCATAATCAATTGGCCTAAAGGCTGATACAACTGTTAAGCCATCAATGGTGTGAACAATATTTTCTGTCTCAGCTGGTATTTAATTCGAACCATGTATTTGTTTCATGGTGAAACTTTAAGGCAAACACAGAGAATAATTGGTCCTCCAGGGACAGGTGACAGGGTGTCTTGCAGGACACAGGTCTAAGGTGTTTATAAAAAAAAAAAACTGGGGATATCTCCCATAATGCACTAGCTATGTTATGCTTGTAGCTGTGTGATGCACAGTAACTGTCCTTTTTATGTAAGCAGCAGTGGAGAGAAGAATCAATTGTAGCACTTTTCTGTCTGCTGTGTACATTACTATCTTAGTTGCTGCACAAGCGACTAAGCATGTTTAGTGTGAAAGACTTAGCAACACATGACTCCTTTTTAAGTCCATAATATGCCACAATCAGCCATATAAAAGTGCTAAAGGCCATCTCAAATGTTTGGTTTGTCCATTCCCAGCTATTGTAGAAACACGCTGGTGCTTCTTCGTTATTCGTTATTTGCAAGTTGCTCCCATAATCCTACGCACTGGTCCTTCTTATTATATACAGTATAGTATAATGCTATGTTTCTGCCATGGTAAGGATCGGGTTTGGAACAGTATGCCATTGTTTGGAATGGTAAACCAACCAGGTCAGGCTTGCATCATAATCAACAACACCCAGCTTCTCTGGGCCTGAGCTCATCTGAGATGGACAGATGCAAAGTAGAAAAGTGTGCTTTGGTCTGAAATCATGGACATCATGTCCTCTGGGCTAAAGAGGAAAGGGACCATCCAGATTGTTATCAGCTCAAAGTTCAAAATCCAGCACTTAGGATGTTTGGGGGTGTTAGTGCCCATGACATTGGTTACTTGCACATTTGCAAAGGCATTGTTGATGCTGAAAGGTACACACAGGTTTCAGGGCAACATTAT
This sequence comes from Brachirus orientalis, assembly GCA_016785285.1. Classification (NCBI taxonomy): domain Eukaryota; kingdom Metazoa; phylum Chordata; class Actinopteri; order Pleuronectiformes; family Soleidae; genus Brachirus; species Brachirus orientalis. The sequence continues at coordinate 4,199,631 of JAFBJR010000190.1, forward strand.
ACTGCCATCCAAACAATGTCTTTTTCAGGGACAACCCTGCTTATTTCAGCAAGACAATGCCAAGGCACATTCTGCGCGTGTTAAAAACAGCGTGGATTTGTAGTAACAGAGTGTAGGTACTAAACTGACCAGCCTACAGTCCAGACCTGTCTCTCATTTGAAAATGTGGTGCATTATCAAGTGCAAAATAAGACAATGGAGATGTGGTGATGTTTTGTGGTTTTCATGAGACATGGCTGGAGCATTTGTGTCTACAAAATTGTGACTACTTGCCCGGGCTTATTTTAAAGGGTCTAATGCTAGAGGTATATTCATCGTAAAGTATGACCAAGTTGTCCAGCTTCCTCACTCAACTTGTGCCAAGTCCTCTCAATCTTTACCCAGTCGGCTCAGTTGGAATTCAAATATACAGAAATTGTCCTCCATTTGATTCAAGATTGGGATGCTGGAAGAATGTTAATGCCATTGGGTTTCACAGCATTGCGTCAGGAACTTTTTTTGCTGGAGTTCAAATGTATCGATTTGAAATTCGCATTTCTATTTTTACTCATGGGATTTAGGTTGCCTGTTGCAGCCAACATTATGTCAGCTGTATTGTAGTTAGTCTCATTGCATGAAAAAGTTGCATCATGTTTAATGTGAAACACCATAAGTAAGTGGTTCTCAAATGTATTATACCAAGTAGCACCTGACAAGATACTGAGCTCCCAAAGTAAAACCAATATCGCCAATGTTAAAATAAAACAGTGGTGTAAATAGGCCAAACACGGTCAGCTATAGATTTTATTCCCAATAAGATCATTTGCTCTCTCATCATCGCCCTCTTCCTCACATATACTTCAGACACTGTTATAGTGAAATTCCACCAGTACCACCAGAGGAAGCTCACATACCACTGGTGGTACACGTACCACAGTTTGAGAACCATGGCCATAAGTCATCAGTGCTCAGGTTGTAAAGAAAAAAAACAATAATTCTATAAGACTGGTGAACTCAGCCTTCCAGAAGCTACGTAAGTACATGTACTCAATGATATTGAAATGTGGAGTTGAATAATGGCATTGTTAATGTGTTAATGGTGTTTTTAGTGTCTTAAATATTTTGAATTCCGACTGAAGTTATTAATCAGTTATTTAATTATTTAAAGAAACAAGTATTAAACTTTATTTTACTCAATGTTTTGTCTGTGTAATAAACTTGTTTTTGGTTTGTTTTTGCTTCTTTTTTTTTTTAACTGAGTTGAAAGTTTCTTTCAGGGTGCATTCATGCCTTAAGCTCTAATGGTTGAGTGTTTGCTCAATACTCCAGTGACTGAATCTGAGACTGGCCACATTTCTTATCAAGTATCTCCTTGACCTTAATTGATTCCTCTGCAGTTACACAAAGACAGTGCTTGTTCTGTAATTGAACAATTAATTACATCCCAGTCCAATAATAATGGTGGCCTCCATATAAAAGGAAAGGTTTGTTTTTATGGTTGTTTGTTTGTTTTTGGTTTATAAGCACCACTGTACAGGCTTGTGCCACCCATCAAGGCAAGCTGGTATTTTCTGAATGTTTCACAACACCACCATAATTTCAGTGAATTATCTCTGTCAGAGTAAAATAATAATTAAACTGGCAGTGATGCCTCCAAAAAGGCAGAGCAGAGCTCACGGTAGCTTTGGTTGTGTTGCCTTTTCCCTTACAATATATATAAAACTATACCAGTTGCTTTAAGTGTCACACGGTAGTATTTGCTTAATGAATCTCAAACCAACACCTACAGTTAATTAACAGTGGTGTTATCATGAATTATTGTGTCTCAATTCGATAATCGATTCTGCAAGCTTAAAATAACATCTGCAACCCGTATCACGTATTTGTCAAAGCAGTTGGATGAACCCTTCTGTTTGTTTTCCAGCTGAGAATGTCAAAGCAAAGGTGCCTGACAGTTGCTGCTGGCCGTTTCACTTCCATGAGTGGTTTTTCAGACAGAAGCGGGAGAAGGGGTGCAATTTTTGAAGCATGCTGTGGCGGATGTTTCTACCTCACTCATCCTTCAGGATTAGTGCTTAAACCATGACCCAGTGGCACAGGGATGATGAGCACACTATTCCAATCTCTTCCTCCTCCAAAGCGCTCTGCAATCCTTGGCCTGGACACAGAAAATGGTGTCCGTCAGCAATGACTTCCCCCTCTTCCCTCACCATGTTAAATTTTATGTTTTTCTCATGGGTCTGTTGCCCAGACCCATTTTTTGTCTAACAATTCCCCAGAAGTATCACAGTTTCCTATTAAGATGTTCAGATGTTATAATCATATAAAATGTGACTGAGTATTAAAAAGATTTAAATCTAGATTAAGAAGGTTCCAGCTTGGATTCAAACCTATGGCTTCTCACTTGGACTTCCTCTATCAGAACATGCTGCAATTAGCATAATCAGATGCAGCCTTGTCATGGGGAGAGGTTCTACTCTCAGTGGCAACTGAGTGACTTCCATCATTCTGAAGAGTATAAATGCTTCGCATGTGCAGCTTTTGTCTCATCCAGTTTTTTATTTATTTAGTGAGCCAAGAACTCCATGCATGAGAAACAACAGATTTACTTAACCTGCACTGTGATCATTTCCATGAAGGAAACCCACATACATAAGACTCAAAGGCCTGATTAGTATGGAGAAAAAAAAAAAAGCTGCCTCGATTATAGTCCAGGCCGCTTCTTGATCAAAGATCATTTAATTGATATTCTAAATCCATACACTTTGAAGCTGATTGTGAGAATTGTCCATTGAAAGTGTGTTGCAAAGTCTGCAAAATGTCAAGCTCACACAAGTTTTACAAGTTTTACTGTGTGATGAAAAGTAATCGCTTGAATCCTAAATGGTTTTTTTTTTCCTCCTGTGAATCCATAATGATTATTGTGTTTCACAGTGTTTTATTATTTTTTTTCACATTATAAAATATTTACTTTAAAAGTTTTATTATAACATGTTTATCAAGACCTAGAGAAAAGTTCATGTGACACTTTGTTTTGGTGAAGCAGGAGACCTTTTTATATGAACTAAAGACAAGCAAATGTGTTTTGAGGATAATCAAGTTCAGGACATGGCTTTAGGCAACTGGAGTTGCTTGAGTTAAGTTGAAGACATTTCACCTCTCATCCAAGAGGCTTCCTCAGTTCAGGAACCTTCATGGGCATGAGGAAACACAGCTTTAGCACTTACAGTGTTTGCTACAGCTCACAAACATTATTCATGGTGATGTTTTTTTGCCATTACTCAATGCGTATTTAAATGCTCTCAAACCAACATTCAGTTTCAATGGATTTCCTTGTTAGGATATATAAATAAAAATAATCTCTTTACAAATTGTAGTGTTAAACTCTTATATAATTATAATTGACAGATATATAATCTATGGTGTTTCCTGTAGGATTTCTTTAGCAATGGGGCAGGACTGAAACATTGTGGCATGCAGGGACAGTGAGTTTGATGCATCCTTTTAAATTTGAAAGCAGGGTGTGTACCTAATGTAATCCACTCAGGGTGAACCGTTAAAAGGAGAGGAAAAGTGTGTTAGAGGAGGTGCGGTGTCGCCGAGCATATTTGCTTATATTGGCAGATCAGGAGAACCGTTGACTTACTTTTGAAACTCTGGTGAGTGAAGGCATTGTTTTTGTGTCACTGTCGGCAAGACCGTTGGCTAGCTAATTGGTCACACTAGTATCATTTAGCACGGTACAATGTGAATTAAGGCCAGTGGGAGTATTTTGGAAGTCATGTTTGTAAGTTCATCTTTTGTATGAAAGCAATGTTTAAAAACATGTTACTGTGTTACTTGAAATGCTGTAATTTCATTGTGAATGTGGATGTGAAGAAATTCTATAAGTTAAAAAGTTAAGTGAAAAGAACTTGATTTAATTGAATCTGATATTATTTCATTATATATATATATATTTATTGTAGATGATACAGTAATTTGATTTGTTGTTCTGCACAATATGTGTAGATTAGTTTTTTTGTGACCCCGCATCCACTGAGAGAAGTTTGAGTTTAATGGTGAGTCAAGCCACCAGAAGAACTCTGCAGATTTCTGTTAGTAAACTGGCCAGCTACCGCAGGATCCTCACAGTCAGATCGTCGTGGAATGCAACAGGATTTCCCAGATAAGCACGTGAACGAGTTCCTACCGGGACAGTGTACATTAGAAACACAAGACCAGCAACACAAAGAACAGTACCAGTACAGCAAGAACTGAACAGGTAAAAAAAAAAAAAAAAAAAAAAAGAGAGAGAGCTCTATTTTATTTGGGGATAATTTGAGTCACTGTAACTGTGATATTTTTGTGTTCTGTACTAAAATAAAACTGTCAGTTATTTACCTTATCCATATTCTCTATTACTCCTGGGTCTCAGTTAGCACAAATCTAATACCGGTGCTACACTAACATCTCTGAACATAAGGGATAGAGAGGTTAGATGTTGTCTTTAGTCACAACATCTAGGAGTAAGTACTACCCACCATTCCCCAGTTATCACATTTGCATTGCTTAATGGGATGCTGAGTTATAATAGTGTTTCCCACACTAAATCATGTGTTTTAATGGTCACAGTTCATGTGTCTGGTCCCACAAGCCTGGTTCCAAGCTTAAAATTATTTTAGATTTGGATTTTCTGAAACATCAATGGAGAAATTCCAGAACCAGAGTAATAGTATTAGAGGGCATTCACTGTTGTACTCTATATATGTACCTTAGCGTTAAGACCAATCCACACATGGTTGTAACTTTATCATTTAAAGGAAACATTTTTTCAACAGACCATAGCATGAATTGATGTGATACAGTGTGGGGAAAACCTTGTTGCTTCCTCGCCATTACGTGCATGTTGTGCATCTGAATGGCAACTCCCTAACAAATCTTTGTTAGCAAGGGCTGAATATGACACTTGAATGAATTCAGTGGAGTTATGGAATGTGTGGCCTTGCTCACACATATATATTGTGGACATTATGAAATTTGGATGTGACTGACCACGTTCCTGTTGGCATGTGAAGGCTTCCTTTCGAGACATGCTGCTCTCTGTCAACCTACCTTCAGAATTTGATGCTTGCTATTGTTTGAGATGATGGACATGTTCATTTCCCATCATAAAACCCCACAACTAAATCCCAGTGTTTGCTGCTCCCATCCTGCCCTTTGTATAACCTTAGCTGGATAGCCTGTTCAGCCCAGCTGGTGATGGTTCAGAGACAAACACAGCTGTGTGGGAGTCGGGCTAGAGGGCACTTGTTCAGGAACCTGAATAAGATTAGTCCTTGCTTCCTGCTTGAAGGCTACTATCCAGACTCCCTGAAATAAGATGCCAGTGCCAAGGAACTTCCTGTCGTAACTGCTGCCTCTTTCCATCTTGTGGAGGGGAATAGGGAAACCACTGTGCTTACTTTTTTTTTTTTTTTAAAAAAAGAGCACTTCAAAGGACCACTGATCCTCTCAGCCCCCATCCCCTCCATTTGTTTACTATCTTGACAACAAAAAAGTTAAGTCCCTTAGAGCAGTATTCTTTGTGAGTAATTGCTTATCTGTTCAAAATAATTTCTTCGTCTTTCCCCCCCTCAATAATGAACATGCCATATTGTGGAGATTGCATTTTGATCACCTTCCTTTTCTCTGAGGTTTAATTTCATGCATTTGAAATGAACTTTTTAAGGTCTTAATTGGGGCACAGATTACAATGTGCAATTCAGGGCAAACAAGGCTTCATTATGCAGCTGTTTAATATGTATAAATGTAGGATGATGTGTTCTGAAAAGTCTGGATGCAAATATACAACCCAAACATTTCTCAAGCGGAGGGGAGCTCGTTTAGATTCCGTATCTTACTTGGATTTATGGTAATCTGCTAAGATCTTTGCCTACAGTGATATCGCTCCTTAATCATTCACATTGTTTTCTCACCCTTTTTTAATGAAACACATCAAACAGACATTTTTTAAAGTTTAAAAATGAATAATTGACATGACCTAAAAAGACAAGACACATAATACATAAGTCTACACAAGTGATTCTTATACAGATCAAAAAGTCTGGCTCCCCATTTGAAACAGGAAACACTCATATTTCAAAAACCCATTAATTGAATGTTATCAAAAGTGCTGTCTATACTGCTCACTGTATATTCAACAAAGTGGGAAATTTTGCTTTTAATTCCCTAAGAGCCCAGCAAAAAGGTAAATATCTTCTTATCCAATCTGAGGAGTACACAAGGTGTGTGAGGACGGCAAAAAGGAGAGAGGAGAGAGGGGGATTCTTGCCTAATGGATATATGTGGGTGTTCTAAAGTCGTGACTTGTTTGTTCCTTTATTATTCTCTTAGTCCTCTATCCCTCCATCCAGTGAAAACCTCAGCTCAGAGAGTAAGATGTTTCCGCAGAGTCGGATTTGTTATGGCCTCCTGTCAGAGGAAGCTAATTGGATCCAGTCGGATTGATCCTAGATCCTTTGCCTATCTCAACTGTGACCTGATCTTTTTTTGAGTGGCCCTTTTTTTTTTGTAAAATTACTTGTCAAAACTCTTGGTCCCAGTCCCAAATCACCCTCTGTGACGATGGACAAGGATGTTCCTAGAGTTAAGTGTCCACAAAAAATAACAAGACAAGAATTTAAAGTCATGCATTGTTCCATTTGAATATGTTCACTGTGAAGCCAAATTATTAAGATGCTTTCCCTTTGGATGTTCTGCCAGCTGCCGAGTTTCCACAAGGGGCAATGCAGTTATTTTTTTATTTCTTTGATATACAGGCAGCCTAATGTTTGGTGTGTGTGTATGCTCTCTTGTGCAACATTAAACGTAACAATTTTGAACTCCACAGCGATTCTCCCTAACCTATTTCTCCCCTCTAATCTGTCCCACTAGAAGGCCTACAAGGATTCAGGTATCTAAAAAGAACAAGAAAGGGAAGAGAATGTGGTGTGAGCTCATAGCATCATCTCTCCTAATTAGCAGGCAGGAGATAAAAGGCTGTCATTCATAATTGAAGCAGGCAGAGGAACCCTGTCATCCCTGAATTTGCAAGTGAGAATGTTGAAGTTGCATGATTCCTGCCCTGCTTTCATCTGCACTGCTATGAGGAAGAAAATCTAAAGAGGTAGACATGTCAGTTTTGCAGAGCAGGAGTAAGGGGAAATTAAGCACTGATGTTTCATTTAAAATGAATTGTCACCATATTTCTAAAGATACACAATATCTCCATTTGTTGTTCAGTCATTGCTGCAGCTCGTGTTGTTTTTTGTCTCGATGTTTTGCTGCCGAGGGGGCAGTAAACATGAAGTGCCTCCAATGATTCGATCTAGTGCAGAGCAGGTGAACTCGCTCTGTGGAGTTACATGGTGTGTCAACATTTTGCAGAAGGATGATCAATATAAAGCTTCAGTCGGGCTGGTTCCCCGCTTCCCACAACTCTGCAGCTCTGTAATTTTTTTCATTTTCAGTCTGAGTCACGACAACACTTGAGCAGTGAGCAAAATTAGCTCATTGCAGTGAGTTTCAAAACAGTGCATAATAATGACTTGATAAGACAAACCTCTCTCTATGGCCATCCTACATTCCTCTGCACCGGAGCTACCCTTGCAATAATAATTTGATACTCCATTCATTGTATTGGAATATTTTTGGCTTATTACCAAGGTGTTATAAAAGAATGGGGTTTTGGATGGATGTACAAATGAGGAATATACAGTACTTCCAGCTGTGGAACACATTGACTAAAATGCTTTGGCTATTAGCTTTTTAATTAATCTGCATATGTATGCAGATAGGGATGAATAGAACTAAAAAAGTCAATAGTTGTAGGTAAAATTTATGTCTTCATCCAGATACATTGTCTTCTGTCTACACCAGTAGCCCCCAAAATATTGTCTGAAGATTTTTTCTACGGTTTCCGATTGGCTGGTTAGTTGGTGACTGCTGCCATGCCTTATGTAGAGGCTGCAAAGTATCAGACTGGAATTTAATGGCTCCCTTTGGAAATGGTGTCCACTGGTATTTCAGTGCATGCTATATATGCATTTGTTAGGTGGTAGCCCTTCGTTATTTTCACCATAACATAACTTCTTTAAAAAAGTATAACCCCATCCCCTCCGTTTCTTGGCACTCATGGGGTCCTAAACCCTTATTTCAGGAACTCTGTGTTAGTACAATCTTCCTATACTCTTTCCAATACTGTATGTTTCATGGTATTTAAAAGAAAATGGAAAAACTAGTATAGAGAAGAAACTGTCCAGATGTGGATCTTTAAAACATTTTACTACATGCTGTATGACTTTGCTTCATCCTTCAAGGAACTATCTCAAAGTTCAATTTGTTGTATTGCATGAGTTTTATGCCTTGTGTGCCTCTTCTGTATAACATTTCAGGGGGAAAACTCCTGCAGCAGTGTAGTCCTGCATAAATTCAGATTGGCTGAATAAAGGCGTGCAGGGAAATCACTGTCTTCTGCTTTATGTTGAAATTGACACACTTTGTCAATATGATCATAGTTTCTCCATTTATGCACTCATAGGCATGGACACACACACACCCACACATTATTAACCATTTATTTGAGTAAAAAAAAAAAAAAAATATATATATAAAAAAAAAAAAAAAAAAAAAAAAAAAAATATATATATATATATATATATATGTTATTTCACCCAGCAACCCAGCCATTTTCTGCGTCCATTACTCCATTAGCTCACTGTCTCTTCTTCTGTCATCTCTTCGTGTTGTGCACTGACTGTACCAGGCAATATAAAGCTTTGTTAGAAACCTTAGCTAACCAGTTATTACAATTATGTACAGGTTAGACAATATACAAACATGGTAAACACTTTCACTGGTAATGTGGTGCTTCATTAACATAGTACTGATGGTAATAAGCCCTACAACCAAACTATATAGCCCAGTATGTAATGGACTTATTTCTAATGACTTAACTTACCCAGGATTAAGCTGTCATATAAGTTTCAAAGAAACAACTATAACTGCTGTGGAAGTTGAAAATGTTTCATCATGTCACAAAGAATGAACTGTTGACCCATTTACTGTAAGGAAAGAATGCCATAGCCACTGCTCCATTATGTAGTCCACGGAGACGAGTGTACTTTACCAGAAATGTTCACAGCCTGTATCGCATATTGTTTGTTGGAATTAAAATGTTTGTGTATCTATCTTTGCAGCAAATAATCATCCAAAACATAATGTTTTTTTGTGTCAAGTACCTGTTGTAGCTCTACAACTCCAGTTTTAGAGCTTGTATGTGACTGAATTGTCTCTTGGATTTCAGTTATGTGGTTTGAGTTAAGGCTAGTCTAAAATCCACTCATAGCCACTAACATCTGGCTGATATCTGCCATGGGAATGGTTACACTACAGTTTGTTTGTTTGTTTGTTTTTGAATCAGCCCCAGCTCCATATTGGCAGAGATGGAAACATGACAACCAGACCATTCTTGTAAGAAAACTTACATTGACACTAGACAAATCTTTTCTTTCTTACATTACTAAATGATACATGTGAGGTAGGAACTCACTTTATTGTTACTTACTTCCATTGCTTGCCCCAAAAGAAATGTGTATCACACCAGTCCAGAAGCCTCAAGGATTTTGCCACAACCCACTTCTTCACAGGCTAATCAGCAGTGCACGTTTGTTTAGTTTGTCTCTCTGTCTTCCTCTCTGAGGTCAGGTTACCTCAGAAGATTAGTTTTTTTTCATCACATGCCCAAGTAAACAGAACAGTGGAAATAGAGTAGACCCGTTAAGATATATAGAACTAGTCATTTATACATTTTTGCCTTGTTTCTTGGCTAGTGTCATCTAAGTAAATTATGTCTGTGGTGAGGACAGCAGAATTACACAAGCTAATAATGAAGCAAATTATATTTCACCCATCTCGTCCTCTCTGATGGTGGCATCTCAAGTTGTGGCAAATCCTAAAACACCCAAAAGAGCAAGAGAATTAGGCTTGCAGTGATGCACGAGCATAAATAAAATCAAGAAGAAATGTTATTGCATGCTTTGACACTTCCTAGATGTCACTACTGGAATGCAATGCTACTGCTCATCTGCCCAGTGAATATAACTTAAAGTCTGCCATAGGATCAACTTGCAAATGGGCATGCCCAGAACACTTTAGAACAGTGTCCGAGTGCAGCCTCACCACAGGCACAAACCACCTAAACTGGCTTTGTCTTAATTAGACAAAGCAGTGGCTCTACCATGAACATCTCCTGGATGTCTATTAATGTATTCTCACAACGTTATAAACAATATTGAAATATTGTGGGTCTTTCTTCATAATGGCCCTGACATTGTTCTCTCTCCTGACTTTTTACTTATGGTCAAGGCCAATGGACTCCCAACTAAGTGGATATCCTGAGTCTGTTTGCTCTGATTGCACTTGAATAGTCCCTGTGGCCTGCTGTGGTGTAACTTCTGCCTTCCTGTAGGACAAACTGCCTCTCAGAAAAAAAGGAGAAAGACAATTACTAATCAATGCATACAGGTCCCTGATGACCCCCAAAGGAGTGATGTTAAGACTGCATCACATTTTACTACCAAGGCTCTCTGGAAGATTTGGTCTTGCTGCATGAGAGCTTGGGTAGATGGTTGCCTTTTAATGGATTGGCTGCACATGACCACAACATATTACCTTGGAGTGATGGAGCGAGAACAGAGATTATCTTTCTGTGCTTGCTTTTTCCATTTATTCCAACCTTTTTCTCACAAATATATGTTGCAATTTTCTACCTATTAATTGTTATGCACATACATGTGACACATAAACCACTATGGTTAAGACAGAAGTGTCAAAAGAGCAAATGGCTCATGTAAACATGACAGAGAATATGCTGCAAATATTGCCAGTTCCATGGCAAACAACAGCTACCAATGTTTTAGGGGTTTTGACATGAGGGCAAATAGGAAGGGGTGCAACATATTTTTCAAAACATAGCCTGTTATTGTTAGCTTTCCCACATTTCCAGACCCCAGCTTTAAAATTCAAATGGCTCTGATATAATTCGTGCCCTGGTGGAAAATGTGACATTGTGCTGGTCAGAATGAAATAACGCAACTCCATAACATGTAGCTGTTTTCACATTTACTTGCCATGCACAAAAATATTTGACAATAGCACATATGATGTCCAATTTGATAAATTGCTTACTTTCAAAAGTGACTCATACTTAAAATCTTGCACTGGTTAACACTTGTGGAGACAACCAGCAGGATGGCCTTGGATACTGAACTGGAAATGATTAGGCCAAAAGAGAAGTTAGTGTTGTTTTTTATTTTTATTTTTTTTTTTCTATCCATACCCCAAAGGCTTAAAATGCACAAAACCCTGGCATGAGTCCACTAGTTTGTCTTCCATTGCACTGGTCAAAATGAGTCACACACTGTAATTGTAGAGCTGGGGAATGTCTGGTCCGTCTGCCTGAATGGTAGACACAAATGTACATATCTGATATATAACTATTTCCACATACGTATGAGGCTTGAAACCAAGCTGATGACATGTCTGGCAGCAGGAGCTCTGCTACCAACAAAAAAGAGAGAAAGCGTCTACAGTTTGACCTGATTCCCATACAGCAGGTGCAAGTGTCGACTGATAGCAAAACAAATCCACTCAGAGAGCAATTATGATGAGTGTCAGTCTCTATTTGCTCACTCAAAAAAAAAACACTTTGGTTTTAGAACATACAGTTTTTGAAAGTGGAGCTAAACTTCACATGATTGAGAGCACAGAAGTGGGCCAAAACATTTGACATTTGTGTAGATCCTGAATGGAACTGCTGAGTCTGCAGTCATCATTGCAGGTTTGTCATGATAAGCACAACCCCACATCTTTTGAAAGCAACTAAATCCTGAGTATAAGGAAAGAAAGAGGCAAATGAAAGTAAAACGTAGCAAAAATACTTAGAATGATGATAAAATGTTAAAATGTTATTACTCATGTGGTGTATGTGGAAGAAAAATGTTTCTAAACTTTCACTGCCATGCAATACAGTATTTCACCTCCTGGTAAACAAAACTGATCACAAATCAACTGCTGCCCATATAATGTGTGATGATGTAACATTGCTTCTTTTCTGTCCTTTATGCTCTGGTATAAGGATGTACATCTGTTCTGGCTGAACTAATATCTTCACCCATTTCTGGTGTCTGGCTGGAGTTGTTCATGGACTTCATAGTGTGTCTTCACGATTGCCAGTAGACAGTCAATGGCAATTTGCCAAATTTACCTGAAATTGGAAAATCTGACAGATGGACCACATTTTAATAGCCCACCTATGTATAAACCTTTTCTGAGTAAACCTTTTCTTTTTTTGAGCAGGGGCGGCTTGTCAACAGTGGCTGCCATGGCGCCGCCCAACCAAAGAAGGCAACTTCTGTTAAACATGAATAATTTAATAAAATTGTGAAATTGAAATGGATTACTCAAACATTGTATGGTGTGTACCTGGTTGTGCACACTGTTGGTTGTAGTTAGTTAATTATTACCTCAGCCAAGGGGGTTATGTTTTTTCCAGTGTTGCGTTGTCTGTCTGTTTGTCTGTTAGCAAAATAACTCAAAAAAATTTCGATGAAACTTTCAGGAAAGGTGTGTAATGGTCCAGGAATTTGATCACCTGTGACTCATGTAAGTAGCTTATCCCTGTAAACATTACCAGAATAAGACAATATTCCAGAAATGAATAACCCGAATAAGATAGCTGCCTTATGCCAGTATTAATTGGAATGTTCAACCATGTACGGTAAACATCTGACTCCTGTAACTACAGGGGCATGCTCTTAGCTGCAAATCTGGCAGCAATAGCACATGGCTTCCCCACAGCAGGTGGGTGATGACTGACTGAACTTTGTGTATATGCTCTAAGAAGACATGATTGACTCAAAGTACATTTGAGCATGTCAAACCCACATTTGAAACAGCATCATACTCGCCACAGCTGCCTAATTAATGAGGGGAGCGCTGAACAACGATCATCATGTTTGATCTCTAATCGATCACTTGCCTGTCACTTCAATCCAGCTTTTTTTTTTTTTAATCACAATAAGGCTTCATTATTCCACATAGCTTGTTGGAAGACCTTAAGGACATAGTGAAGTTTTCTTTCTATTCACCATCATACAATTTATGTTCAAGTAGTGTTTTTTGTTTGTTTGTTTGTTTGTTTGTTTGTTTTGTGTTTTTTTTTTAACACTGGCCATGAGACAGAAACTGAAACACATTTATTGTCCATTTCTCTTTTTTTTTTTTTTTTTTTTTAACTTTTATAGGTTGCTCTGGAGGGTAGCAGTTGCTCCAATGCTGGAATAATCTTTTCACCAAAGGCATGTGTATGTGCCCCTGCTTTGTAGAACAGCAAATGGCAAAGTTCCCTATCTGTGAGCTGCATGTAATGTTCTCCCATCACAGGCTATTGTTCCCCAAGGCTGGGAACAGAGCCTAGAGGATGTGCAGATGTCAAATTTTTCTCAGATGACTTGATTTACTTTATGCTGAAAAGGTCATTTTATATATATATATATATATATATATATATATATATATATATATATATATGAGAGAGAGAGATATTAAGTTCTTGTTATTGTATTTTTTCCACAAGCACAAAGGATTATGGAATTATACAGTGAATGGACCACTGTTTGGTGAGCATCATCTGTGCTGTTTATTCTAGTTTAGGGTTAATTTTTAAACAATAATGTTGAGCAATCAAACACTTAATGAGGCATAAATATCACGTTTTATGACTTCAGGGTGCTTGTGGCATTGGACTTGACAGTGTGTACTGGAAGCCACCCAATTCTTCCTCTTTTATTTTTCTCTTTTACTAACTGAAAATAAATAGGCTTAATGGCATTAAAATTCTACATCTCTCTTTGTCAACAGATGGCAGTTTCATGTGAGACCAAGCTGATCATAAACATGCAAATAATGCAAGGCTGAGAGGACATGCAGAAGTGATGGTGATGGAAAGGAGTTTAGGCTTTGCCAAAAAAATAGCCTACGAACACTGCTACTAGTATTGACTTTACTCTGTGGCAATTGTGGCAGGTTAACATGTTGACATAGGTAAGTCTCCTTTTGGAGAAATCAAGACCTTATGTTTGCTGTCATGAATATTTACTGATAAATCTTGACAAGTTGGCCTAAGGCAGTGACAACAATCCTGTGATAATCCTTAGATTCACATCCCATAACACCTGTGTCCAATGCTGTAAAGTACTTTTGGTTATCAGTCTGTGTCTTCCTATGTTATGTGAGAAATAATTTAAAGAGGACATTCATAGGAAAACCAAATTTCTGATGTTTTTTGGTGTGTCCCACTTCCTTCCCGTATCTAAACATCACTAAAGTGTCACAATAAACACTTCAGTCACTTCTGAGAAAGAAGGGCTTCTCTGTTTACCTGCACTCGAGCAAACAGTTTTGAACCTTTAGTAATATGTTCCCCATAATCTATATCATTATATTTGTTCGATTTTGCTCCTTTATCAAGTAAAACTTTAAGCAAATGGTGTACAAATGGTGTATTCATTTAATTGAGTACACCATGGACTTCTTGGAGGAAATCTTAGATTATGTTGGTAGTATGGTTGTGTCTATTTATCCATTCATCTTTCGCTGACTTCCTGTCATGAAGCATTGAAATTCCAAGGGTATTTTCTTTTTTTTTGTCCAACTATATTTCATTCAACAAATAAATTTTAGACTCCGAGTGGTGCCCACTCAGTACACTATAACCCGAGAGCCCATGAACATCTTTTAACAATGTCTGTATTTGTCAGAGCAGAGTCTTGTTAACAAAGGTTAATGAAACATGATAAGGTGCGAGAAAGATGGCAATGACCCGTGTAGGTAAACATCTTTCAAGGGGTGATGTTTTGGTTCATGGACAAAAGCCAACGGAGGACAAACAAGAATGCCTTTGAAATTGGAACACTCTACTTCACCCTAAACAAAGTATGGTGTCACCTGCCTTAACAGAGACTTCCAGCTGTGCTCCATGATGATGGTGTTGCAAGGCTGCAGTGACATGAAATACAAATCGTACTGTGTAAGACCTTGTGCAGTAAGAGGCAGGTTAGCACGGTGGTTAGGTCGGCTCCCTTTATTTGATGAGTTTCCGCTTCAAATCCTGCCTCTAGCTGCGCCCACTGCACTATCAACATTTTACTACTCTCTGATCAAGGGTACTGAGCTGAATTTGTTATTTATCTACAGTAAGTAAGGTTCAAGGACAGGGTTGGTGGAATGGCTTTTGAAATTTCAAAAGTTGAATGTTGTTGAACAAAATGGACCCAAAAGATTCAGAGGCACAGAAATATTAATATGTATGATTGTGTAAAACTGCATGAAACCTAGTTAAGTCGAGAAACAGTCTCCTTGTTTCTTGGGTGTCTGTAGTTATTTCTACAAAATATCACAGGAAACATGCTGAGCATTTCAAAAGAAGTGGAGAAAATAAAGGAAGTGCGTTACAACATACATGGGAATTATTCGGACAATAATCAGCTTTAGATATGTACAACACTCAGGATTTATTGGTCCCAAATGAATGTCAGATAAAAATCTGCCTTCTTGCAGGATATTAGTGCCAGATCACTTCTCTGCATTGAGAGGATAGGCATGCATCCACATTTAGTTTCCTCTCATGTCTTGACCTTGTCTCGGACATGCCAGTTATTAACAAGTCATGTTTTCTATTCCAGCGCTCTTCACTAATCTTTCAGGAACTCAAAACACTAAAAAACCTCAAAACTATCAAAGTACTTGTGTCCAGGAAATGTAATATTTTCTCCAATACAACCAGGTCAAGATAACCTTTAGCCTGAGGTAGCAATACAATTCAAAAATGTATAATAGGCTACAAGTCTGAGGCTGCAATCTCCTCCCTTAATTCTGCACATCTGCACACTCACTAAAAGTTGGAAGTTAAAACTTTCAAGACATCTAACCACTCCTTTAACTTTTAAATGTCCATTAATGTCCTTTGGTAACAAATACTCACACATTAACCACACTGAAAAGTACTGACATTATGGCATAAAATGTCTGGATATTGAAGTTGTAGCATTTATCACCTAATTAAATCTGTTTGTCATTTTGAGCAGCAAGCAATAGGTTCAAACAAATCCTCAACAAATCATTGTTTGAAAATGGTTGAATTTAACAACAAAAGTATTTCAGTTATAATACAAATCATTGTCACACTATAAATGCTTACATACACATTGATTTGCATCAAAATTGATTTATTCTCTTCTGCTTAACCTTTGGTGAGACACAGGGTAAAACCAGCCAACAGAAAGAGACAGCTAGTCACTCTCTCATTCATACACACGGTCAATTTAAAGTCTTTAACCTGCATGTCTTTACAGAACAAATACCTAGGATAAACTTGGAGAGAACATGCAAACTCTAAACTAACTGTGACTTTTCTGGCTTTGGCACACCTAAATCAGATAGCAAACATGATAAATTGTATCTTTTTGAGTGTGCTTCATGCGTCATAAGATTTGTCTTGATTTTCTCTCAATCTGCAGCCAAAGAGAGTTTACATGACCATGATCTATGAAAAGCCTTCCTTCCATCCTCTACAGCCAAGTTTCTCGTTTGGGGCAAGAAAGGCTTGTTCATTTCTAAACTAGTGACGAATATTTAAACTGTCTTGGCTCACTGACAGCTGCACAGGAATATTCAGTCGCTGAAATGCAGGTGATTTGTCAATCTCTGTGGTAATTTAAGAGCTATTTTACAGTATAATCCGTACTTAATGTTCTAATGTAGAGAAAAATATGGGTTAAAAAATGCAAGTGTGCCACTATTTATTACCAGGATGCAGCTGTTCAATGACTTCAAGGCTTTTTTCTTTCATCCCCCGCCCCCACCCCACCTGGTCAGGGCTGACGGAACCCGAGTACAGGAGCCATGGAAGGAAAAAAAACACCACGGAAACAGTCGATGTAGCAGCAATGGGTCAAATGTACTGTGTACTCTGTGGCACTGGAGAAGCTCATTCCTTATGCTAGCTGTGTTGGACCCTGCCCTGGTCACATTTGCATTTCACAGGTAGAGACTGCTGCACCCTCAAGCATGGACACATCAATACTTCTTTGTTGCTAAGTGGATAGATCAGTATTCAGCCCCATTCAGAAACAGGACTCTATCTGTAACGACACCAGTGGAGAGAGATGTGCAAGTGTGTACAGATACAGCATAGGCTGTGGGAAGCAGACAAGGCAGCAGCGTAGAGCTCTCCACACCACCCTGGTGTTTTAGAGCCCATAAAACTGAGAAGTTAAAAAAAAAAAAAACACTGCTGTCTACATTTTATTTGGAAAAAATCTCCAGCAGCATTTTTGTTGGGATGGGCTAAAACAGAGACCTTTAAAAAAGGATGATGCAGTTGCCCACATTAACTTTCTCTTAATTGGTTCAGTCGTGACTTGACTATGAGCAGTGAACTAAATGTGCTGTTAACACTTACTTTCAGTTTCACGTTGTCATGGGTCTCTTAAAATAAGTCTCTACTCTCACTGTTCACCATTGCGCCTCATTACCTGTGCTTCCTGACACTAAGTATGAAGCTGCAGAGGAGAAAATGTGCTTCCCGTTTACAGCACAAACACTCAGCTGCATGTGAATGGCCATGTGATGTATGTGTTTTCTGGTGTGTTAGTATGGATGCACATAACCTCTAAATGTGGCGCTCAAATGCTCATCGGGATGCATTTTATTATTTTTATTATTTTAATTATTTTTTACCCCTAAGGATAATTTCTTTAGCCAATACTCGTTTTCATACCAGGCATACCAACAATTACTTCAGTTATGAGTCTTAATGAAGTATTGTAATTGCATAGGAGAGCATGCCACAGATACATGCTGTGCTGTAGCACCAAAATAATTATCTCAATCTCATTATCCCACTGGTTTTCCTAAGGTCTTTTTCATGATTGAGACATTGATGCAGCCATGATGCATGCTGAGAACCGGCCAGGACATCGATGAACTGTCATGTAATAACTAAAAAGAGACACTTGACTTCTGTAACTCAGTGCCTTTGTCCAGCTAATTGTCAAAGAGATGAGACTCATCAAAGCAAACCACAAATCCTCTTTAAACCTTTCTCCATAAAGTAAAAATGAAAAAAGTCTGAACCCCAGTAATGTGAACACAGGGCAGATGACTTAAAGGCATCCTGTTTTAAACATTACAATATTAAGAGGATTATCATCACAGAGAAGATAAACAAGATGCGGCTGGAGGGATGTGATGAGCCTATCTGCATCAAAATGAAATACATGAAATCCATGTAATGGTCTTTTAAAAGCATATTTTCACCTTGGTTATAAAATTGTCTCCTTTTTTATTAATTAAAATGCATAGGCCGACCTGTAAAAGGGTAATTGGACTTTGTAGCAATGATGCTGTAGCTGAAAAATGTAATCTCCTGAATCCCCTTAATCTATAGAGCGGACTTGCCCTTCCTTTTTGATGTGCACTCTAATAATGCACAAGAGGACTGCCCCCCACATCCACAGCATACACACAATATAGATTTTTTTGAGGCTCACAAGAAAAGTTGAATGCTAAATCAGGGAGACGTGGTCATTGAGTGTTGTGGGAAATTACTGCCCTCACCTTCCAATGCAGGCAAACTCCTCTTGTATTGGCAAATCTCTGTGTACAGATTTAGTTCCTGCAATGGTACAGGTTTCCTCCATGACAGCATATCATCAGATTATTTCTAAATTCACAAAATATATCCCACAAGCTTGACTAATGGATTCTCACTCTTGAGAGTAGCAGACAACAAAGTACAAACTGAGGTGGTTCAGTCCTTTTGAATTGCTTTAACTTAGTTGTGCATTCAGAGATCATGATTCAATGATCAATACTCATGACAAATTTTGATGTATAATAGCTTTGGATTTCTCCTCTATTTTGCTTTGAATGAAATCACTGATGTTTGGTTGGTTGATTGGACTTTTCTCGTTTCTATTCCTATTCACAATTTACCAACAGTAAAGTATACATTAATATCCTCCATTGCAGGGCTTCCATATGCATTTCATTTAACTTAACTTTGGCTTCAAACAATATAGCCATATATAGTGACTCCACTATACTGTAGTGGCTAATGCTGATGCAAGAGGCAATTCACAGTCATGTTACCCACTAGTTTGTGAACTGTTACCTTCGAGCCTCAGCACTGCCGAGCACTTTACTATTTTTTTTTAAACAAAAAGAGACCATATTTCAATGATAGGGTGGAGCATGGGGTGGATCTTAATGAGAGATGTGTAACTCACTAAATAAAACAAATAAAATAAAAAGGGCTTTAGGCTCTGCTCATCTAGTTTAAAACACAAGAAACATATTATCATGATTCAGAAAACAGACATCATGCTTTTTAGACAGACTTGAAAATAATTAATGAGACTATTAACTGCTTGGGAGAATTAATTTACTGATATTATGAATCAAGTGACTCATTTTCTCAACCACATACATGCAAAGACCACCCAAGAAGATACAGATATTTTTTCCTAAGATTATATATGAATAGTTATAATTATTAAACATACTTTTACCACTGTATTTACCAGCCACTTGTATTTGGTCAAAATGAGAACCCTGTTGTGAAATATTACTACAGCAGAATTTAATTAAATTTCATAGAAACATCAGAAAAAAAATCACAAATGTGTTTAATGCTCCACAGGCCAATTTTTTTCAAGGCTTCCCAGTGATGGCAGAGTGATAGTGACTGGAAACACACCTCTATTCTGGAACTGTAACAGCAGCTAGCAGTACCAGCAAGATGCCAGGTGTTTATATTGTATATCACATCATTTCCACCCTGTGGTTTCATTGTGTTGACGGCAATGTAAGCAGGACACATTGATTGCCAACTTATAACCAATCACTTTAGGCAGTCCTCGTTAAAACCAACACAACACAATAAACCTGTACTCGGTGAAACATTTTAATTTAATCTGTTTTCCAGCCCAGTGGTTCCATCAAACACTTTTCATCTCTCTCTCTGGAATTTATTGATATCCAAAGTTAAACACCAAGGCAAAGCGCAGAGCCAATAATCACAGCATGCACAACCTTTGTCACCTTTCTGCCTCTTTTGGATGATTGGCCGTAAAGAAGTCTGTAAAACAACTTCCAGTCTATGTGACCTCCTGGAGACCGTTCACGTGGGTGACACTCTTGCCTTGTGGGCAAGCCTGTTTTATCTCCACAGGTAACCTCGATGAATGAATACCAAAAATAGAAAGACTGAGGATGAAGAAGAGTCGTGGCTGAAGATAAGGAAAGAAAGTAATACATAGGAACAGGCAGGGAGAATGAAATTGTGAGTGAGAAAGGCCAGGAAAGAAAATGACTTGGCAGTCACCCAAGTGGATCATTACCTTCTGCTCCAAAAATCTGGTGTAGTGGAGAAGGTGAAAGTGATAGTTTAGAAATAAGAGAAGTGTGCTGGACTGATACTTAATCATTACCACCACTGCACCATAGCTGATAGTGGCTGTGGGCTTCAAGGTGTTCTTCTCTGATGTTCACTGGAACAGATCGACAAGCTTGTTCTCCGCCTCCAATGGGACAAGTGTGGCATGAAGCGATTAGAAACACACTGCCCACTTTGTAACTGTCCACCAAGTGCTTAGGTTCATGTTTGCTCTGCTTCTAACAGTTGATTGATTTATTGGCGCTGCAGTGAAAACACCAAGGACCTTTTTTTCTCCCTCCACATTCATGCCCAGTTTGTGGCAAATTTTAACAGTGACTTTAGTAGCACGTTTACATTGTGAGCTGCCATTACAGGGCCACAATGGACTTAAATGCAAGTGTCTCTGGACTGTCAGAAGCAACAATGCAATGGTCAAGTCAATTTTATTTATATAGTCCAACATCACACAACATCAACACCATTTGCCTCAAAGGGCTTTACAGTGTGTACAGCAAGTGACACCCTCTATCCTTAGACCCTCACATCAAGTGAGGAAAAACTCCACAAGAAACCCTTGTACAGGGATAAAATGGGAGAATCCTCGGGAAGAGCCACAGAGGAGGGAACCCTCTTCCCGGACCGACAGACGTGCAGTAGGTGTCACATGTAAATGGAGCTCAACAAACTGAACTGAAACACTTACTGAAATGATTTGTTCATCTTGACTTGAGCAGAAGCCGCTGCAAAAGACCACGAGTTGTTCCCTCCAAAAGTCACTCTCAGAATCAGTGTATTCCAGTTTGTACCCAAAAGACCACGAGTTGTTCCCTCCAAAAGTCACTCTCAGAATCAGTGTATTCCAGTTTGTACCCAGAGCAAACAGCCAGTGTAGTCAGGCATTAGTGCAAAATGTTTACACTTACGAGGCGCAGATATAAATGCACACAGTCAAGTTGAAACCTGCATTAAGTCACAAACAGCGGACTGAGACCTCTCAAGTCCTCTCACTGCGAGGGAATGATATGTGTACTGCTACATTAAGTGATTCAGTGAATGTAGTTTACTAGTACACTTAACGTGTGCCCTGAGTGATATTCAGCATTAAACTAATCAGCCTCAGCAAATCCAAGAACAATACAAACTGTAGATCAGTTAAAAAGACTTAAAAAATCCAGAAAACATGTGTTGGTCTCCAACATTTAGCAAGGTACTGTAATGATTTGGGTGCATGAAGGACCAGTGTGCAGAGGCGAGGATCTAAGTTTAACAAAGGTTTATTACAAAATGGAAAGAAGAGGAGGGCCAGACACAGGAACGTGGGCTTAAACAAAAGGGGGAAGAACCAAAGGCGCTGAGGCTGGCCAGCTGGCAAGGCAGGACTCAGGGTACAAAAACTAGAGGAAAAAGGGAGACTGAAAACTGAAAACACCGGCAAAAGGTTCTAGTTACTGAGAGTGGCAGTTGATTCGATGCAGGTTACCCATGTACTGAAAGGGAACGCGCTGACGCCAGGAAACAGGAAGTCGCAGTTTAAGTAGAGAGGGTTTGATGAGCAGATCAGGGACAGCTGTAGTGATTAGTCCTCCTGCCTCACCTGCCAGCCAGCCTTCTGAAAAGAAAAGAACAGGACACTTCCCCAGGACCACAAGTACTAAACAAAACACACTAGAAAATAAAGAATAAAGGGAGAGGCAGCTCAAGCCAGACATGAACCTAACAGGTAATTTATAAAACCTCATGATTTAAGAGAAAAGTCTGCTGTATTTAGAACAGCACTGCTGAATCACAACCCTGTTGTTGCATGCAATACAATGTGGAAGTAATCCAAGTAATCAGAATATGTTACTCATTGAGTAATCCAATGGAATATGGTACAAAATACATTTTGCATGTATTCAGTATTCTGTAGTGGAACCCAAAAAAGTATTCTTCCCAACACTGAATACCATCCAATCATGGATGGTATTGGATCTGAATATTGTAACTGGCCATGTGCATCCCTTTAAGGCTGCAGTTTACTATTTTCTAATGGCTGCTCTGCCACTAAAATGTTGCAGAGCACAGCAAAAGTCATCACAAACTGGTTTCAGTGATCATGATAATGAGTTTAGTAAACTTCAGTGGCCTCTCACCAGATCTGAAGCCAATAAAACATGGGAGGACATAAGATGGCAGTCCAAATCAACGTTACTTGGAGGTTACTTTGGAGGTTCTTGCAAAAATTATTGTACCAATAAAAACCAAACAATCTCAACCCCAATTTAGCATACTCTCACTACGCGATGTGAGTGTTGATATCAGTAAAAGGTTTGAGGACATGATTTGGAAGGGAAAATAGAAACATTACACTTTATTTAGCATTTGTGCTGTTACGTTCTGTGTAATGAATTACCCATTATAACCAGCCAGTAATTAAACAGTGATTTTTTTTTCCCTTTCAGTTAATTATCAGCTAAATGTGGAATCCAGGAAGTTTCACTTACAAGACCACTTAAGGTTTTCCCATGAATCTACAGCCTAAATAGGGCTCAAACTAAAATTATTGAATCCACTATTCTTGGATTACCTTCCAGAGGAGATGTCAATGATAAAATGAGAGTGGACACCATCACCAGTCCCTTTGTGGAGAATAGGATACAACTGGAGTACACTATAATGGGCTTCTCATAACAGGTCTTCCCCTTGACATAATGTTGGCTCAGATAGTAGTATTAGACCCATTCAACCTGTTGGACAATTTGAAACTGGAGCTCAGGTCAATGGAAAAAATCACATCCATTAAAAGCAAATATAGACTTCTGAGAAATGCTGTATATAATTCATTATTACTAAGCATAGTCTATTTACATACAATTTGTGACATTCAAATGACATTTTATGTAATGATTGAGCACCTGTAAAACACCTCGAAAATAAGTTTTTGAATTTATTTATCATTCACTAATAACAAGTTGTTTTAGCTGTTTGAGTTCTGTATTCACTATCCATCTAGTCTGACAGGTACAGTGGTTTTGCTTTTAAAGTAAAGACTCCTTAAATTGACATTTTACGACATTTGCAAAATGCACTTAAGATACTCAAAAACATGTATGCCATATACGGCTTTGCCCTATTTGAAACAAAACATTTCAGTGTGTTCGTGGTTCAGTCCAGACAATAACCCGCAGGGATATTGTGTGTAGCCTCATCAACAATGTAGGTATGGATGGATGTATCCATACATACTTTGCATTTGTGTGTGTGTCTGACAGTGTGTAAACATTATCATGTATGAGATTGAAAGACTAAAAATATATAGTGTACTTAAGGACATGTTTTTGAATCCGTAAGAACTGCATAATTTCATGTTTTCAAGTATAGGCTACAGTAGAAATAGTGACTGACTCTGTAGTTCAAAATAATATTTAATTTTATGTTTTGATGTTGAAGAAAACATCACCTCTGACTTCCTATCTTTGTGTTTTCATTTTTTAAATCCAAACCTAAGGTTTAACCATTTCCACAACTTGCAGAAAGTAAGGTAATGATGCAATCTTGGTTACTGTATCTGCAAACCTAAAGACTTTTGCAGCTGTGGTCATGCAGTGCACCCACCGAACATGCTCAATCGCAGTGATGGGCCTTTACATTCAAAATCAAAGCTGCACTACATCAATAAATAATGTTATTCATAAACATTGCACAAAACACTGCAGATGAGTGCATGTACCGCTGAGAGAACAAAGTGTCTACATCCAGAGTCCTTGGCATTTGATTTTCATAGAGGATTTCTTTGCAATTCCTTTCATCTGGCCTAATCAATGCTATTTTTCTGATGACTTGAATGATGCACCATGGTCTTATTAATGGGTGCATGGGCGCCTTCAAAGGTACTGATCAATACACTGTAGACAGTTCAGAAAATGACTGGAAACTGGCTACTCCAGATATTTTTTGGTTTCACTAGTTAACTTACCTTTAGGTTTTTGTTGAAATTATCCTTGCCACAGAAGTTGGAGATGCACTAGTGTTATTATACTGTAGCTCACTGAATTTGACTGGGAACTGTAGTTAAATATCACCATGGATAATACTTCAGTTTCTGTTGATAAGCTTACTGTAGTGAATCTACTGTATATATCCATCTATATTTCTGAGCCACATCTGTTTTACATGCTATATTACATTTTATCCTTAGTATTTCTTTGCAGAAATGAAAAAGGTCATAGCAAACACTGTCTGAGTGTTGCTTGCATTCAAGTCAGCACCACTTGCCAATGGATAGTAGATACTACAGCTCTTTCCAAAATGTCTATGACAAAAATGGCTAAAGTTTATTTTGTGACCTTTTTGTCTGAGTGAGAACATTTGCATCATGTTTTCTAGATGTAGTTCAGAACAGTGATAAAGTACCAGCAGAGAATATAACAGAGTGTAAATTATCTGAGGCGCTGAGCTTGCTTGATGTCTTTGCAAGCCAAAATGTGTATAAACTATCATACAAAGTTTGTGGATGCCTCGACTTTTGTCCCACCAATGGGAGGAAATGGGCACAAGATATTAAATGGGGACTACAGTGTAATTTCCCTGTGTATATGGAAGTTTCCTCACCACAAAATGCCAGAATGCAGCTGTTCATTCAGCACCAATTTGTTTGTAGTTAATGATGCAGGCAAATTAATTGGAAATACTTTACAAGGCTGATTTCATAGCCATATTGAGAAAATGATAACAGAATAGCCATCTCCACCCAGTGTGTTTGATAAGGAAAAGCTTTGTTTGAGAATGTCAGCTGACAGACTCAGTGCTAGAAAACTAATGCACATTGCTGTCGCACAGCTTCAAGCAAATGCAAGACAACAATCCTCAGGTAATAGAATATTTTTCTGTCATTCGGGACAACTTCTATAGTGACAAAATCAATTTTTAAAAAAGCAAACAAAACCTAAAAATGACGTTGAGTGATAGTCCTGTAGGGAGGGCAAACTGACTACATTAGGTTGACAATAATGTGACAATATGACCTGAAAAGAAATTCATTGCTTATATTGAAATCAAACCCGGGGGGGGAACACAATCATTTTTTACATATGAATACACTTTTACTCCGCATTTGTTAAAAGTTGGTGTGCATCCTTAAAAGTCATATCATTCTAGGTGCCTGAAACATTATTTATAAAGGAGAATTGCTTTTTAAACTTCATTTTGGCAGCATAACACTGAACTGAAACTTTACATTTTTCATTTACTACCTTTGAGCTTATGGGGACTTAAAGATTTAAAAACAATGAGTTCTAAAAGCTGCTATCTTAGAAATACCCCTTTTAAAATATGTGTTATATGGCTCACAACTTTGCAGCAATCACTGATCTCGAGTGTTTGGCCAGCGATGTGTGTTTCTCAGTCTCAAGGGTCTGACGGCAAGTCTAGACAGAAAAATTAGCTTCTCCCACAAAACCTCATTCATTTATCAACTAGAATTCCACAAACCTTGGCCTAACTTCTCTGCTAGTGGGATTAGACAGTTGTTTGTGAAAATATGCTACCCTCACCGCACATTTACTAACTTTATGAGGAGGGAAGGGAATAAGTCAAGAAATGGACAGGAAGTTCAGCAAAATTTAGCCAAAAACATGAAATTGCTTCTCAAAGAAATTAAAAGAGAGATGGTGAATAAGCCTCCAGTCATATGTTGCATGATTATTATTATTGTTATTTTGGTACCCTTTTGTTTTATCCCCCTGGACAAAATGCACCAGCTGTTGCTGATTCAGACTTGTACACTCAATTACTCCTGCCTTTTTATTTCATGTTTTACCCACTGCACAGAAAATGTGGCTTTAAGAAGTAATAAAACTAATTAATTCTGAAATCCAGACTTTTCTTTTTCGCTCTCTTTTCCCAAAATGAAGAAAAATTGCTTCAATTAATCTCCTA
This sequence comes from Brachirus orientalis, assembly GCA_016785285.1. Classification (NCBI taxonomy): domain Eukaryota; kingdom Metazoa; phylum Chordata; class Actinopteri; order Pleuronectiformes; family Soleidae; genus Brachirus; species Brachirus orientalis. Next base: position 4,226,047 of record JAFBJR010000190.1, read on the forward strand.
AGTTACACATGCATGAAGACATCTGATGAGTTACCGCAATATTAGACTGACAGATAAGATGGCTGGATATGAGGCAGCCTAATGAAACAAATGTGCACTTTAACTGGTTCAGTGATATTTCTTCGGCAGTTAAGAAAAAAAAAAAGATTTTGAAACCAATATTGGCTCCCATCTCAGTCACCAGAGTGAAATGGTGCAGTTCTTCAAAAATGTGAGCAATACATACTGAACATGCTGGGAATGTTCCCATTTGCTCCAGCACTGCAGTTTTAATCGAGACAGATTATTGCAGCTGGTAAAATTCATCACAGCACAATGCCATGAAATAGAGGGGAATTTTATGAGTGTCCTGATCTGTATTGTTCTTTTAAAGTTTTAAATGAAGTGATATCAAATACAAGCACACTGGTAATAAACATTAATATCAAATAATGTCTTGCCTCAACATTAAGGCACACATTTAAAAGTCTTGCACATTTTGTACAGCTCAACAGTGTGATTCCAAAGGTAAAAATTGAATTCGTTTTCTAACCAAAGTTTTTGATTATTAGCCATAATTTTGCACCTGGTCGATATTAATTATTAATTATTAAACTTTCCACATGTTTACAGTTGTACTTCAGCTTTTGATTTCAGCCAGTCAATCTTTATGCAGCTTGTGAACTGCAAACCCATGCATTTTTAATTCGCTTTGTTACCAGAGATTTGTCACTTTACAGCAATGTGAATCTCCTTCATTTTTACTACTGCTGCAATTTTGTATTTCCTGTTGGTGACTAGTGGTAGACTGGAATGAATTACAATGATTGAGCAATGAATCCCTGACCTTCACTGTAGTGGAATCACATCCTGTAGAAGCAACAAATCTGTGTGATTTGATATAAACAGAGTAACACATATATGTTCATAGCCATATTTGCATAATACCCTTCAACCCCAGTGGTTACACATGCAAAATTCATTATTTTTATTTATATAATAGCCAACCTTTTATTCACATTTTAGCACCACTAGCCATCTTAACAATAAACATATACAGGAGAAATGTATGTTTAATCACCCATGCTGTGTTTTCAAACAGGAACAAGGTTAGGGTGCTTTTCTCAGTGCCAAGCCTCATCAAAACTAAATGTAACAATGACAACTTCTGCCTGAGCTGAAGCCAATCTGGATTGAACTGGTATGAATGAGAAGTTGAAACGATGAGTTCAAGTTTCCAGCTGAATGCCTGAAGGTTGTGGAAGAAGTTGAAAATTAGTGCAAAATGAATGAATTGAAAGTAAGAAATGTATCTCAAATCTGATTAAAGGAATGAGGGCTGCCGCAGTGATCACAGAAATTAAGTATTGTGGTATGAACATGATCATCATAGAGGATGACGAGATACAGCACAACTGCACGTGATGTGATCTAGTACATCATGTTCCGGCAGAAGTAAAGGTGTTGTGCTCCCTTTAAGAGCACCAGTGCCTGATGAGGTGACAACGCAATGTGTTACTCTGTGACTGACACTGTGCTTTGTCTACTACTGCTCTCTGCCACTTAACTGACTTTTACTTTGAACTACTTAGAATATCAGTCCGCTGGAAATACACTTGTTTAGTGAAATAGCACAAGTCTATTAAAAATACAAAGAGAGCCACAGTTTTGTGATTTTGCCCAAGAGTAGGAGACGTCAGTTTATATTGCGCTCTATGGAGAAGCTCTGCTGGTACTCTGGAATCAGAGAGTCACAGTTCACTGCAACTGTGCTTTGGTCATCACTTTGTATGAAACCTGACATATCTGTCAACATTCTGACAGAAATTCATGTATTAAGAGTGAAATTTGTAAACTGGAGGGCAAGTTGAATAGAAATTTTGTTTTATATCATCCAGTCTAAAAGTGAACTTACACACCTATGTATAATTGTGGAATAGGCTGAAGATTCCATGAATTTTTAACTGCAACAGTGAAAATAATGTTGTAGGTTTGTAGGTTTAGAATGAACTGTTCCAAAATTCTGAATAGATTTAACAATGTCCTAATTAAGCTGAGCATTTAGACATTTATATTAAGTTTCTATGTATGTTGAACTAGTGTAAAAAGTGTTGTGTTTCTTGTATATGGAGCAAATAATGGAAAAAATAAGAATAATCTCACTAGTTAGTTGTAGAAATTGTCCAACCTACAGTTACATTTTTTTTTTTTTTTTTTTTTTGGCAAATGAATCAACTGTATAAAAATGTGCCACATACTGTATATTTTAAATGTGTGGTAACAAATTAAAAAAGTGTAATATCATATTAAAGACATACTGAACAAAATGAAAATCTAATAAGACTTTCAATGTTTTTTCCACATAAAATCTTTTAAATATTTTGACCATTTGCATCAACCTCCAAATGAACACCCAGCTTGTTGGTCCATTTTAGTGAAACGCTATAATTTAAATGGCATCAACTGGTCAAAGGAGAATTAACCTTACACCATGAGCAAATATTTGTGCACTACATGTATACCATAAGCTGTGCACCTTGTGTGACTTGTACCATCTCATGATTCCTGGAAGCAATGAGTGGCTGTGCTGCTCTATAATTATTTATTCATGTTCACACTCACATGCTTTTGAACAAATCCCATAATTAAAGGGGATTTATGTACAAAGAGCAGTGATGTGCTGGAGGCTCTTTATATAGAGAATTAGTGGAGAAGAGTGCCATGCCACTTGAGGTGGAGAGAGCAAATGCTTTATGTGACCAATAGCTTCTGACATGATAACAATCTTGGTACTCATGTCATGTTGTAAAAGAGTGAATAGTGTGTGAAATGTGAACATAGGATAGGCCTCATTGCCTGTCCATTAACCAATTAAACTGTCAATTTTCTGTCCTTAAAAGGTAGTTGATTATAGCCTGAGGTTACATAGTCCATTTACAGTTAATGGTAATGCCTCTCAAGCTCCTTTAGGGTTCTGATGAGTCAGTGTGACACTATGAGCGTCAGTGGTGTGACAGCTTTAACACTTCTGTGATCTAATGTATTCATTGCTTGGTAACATGGAAGATAGTTGAGAAACAGTGCACGTGTTTGAATGATTTTCATATTTAAAGCTCCACTTGATAGAGCATCCTTGCTTTGTCTTTTTGTGATGTACCACATATAGCACCATATATACACATAGTGTATGTCGAAGAATGCAAATGTCTGCAAATGTCACAACAGACATTTGAATGTTCCCAGCTTTTTTCCTTTGGCCCATACAATCATATGCTGTGTTCTTCATATTTGACCGGCAAATACAGAAAATCTTATTTTCACACAGACTGTACATAAGTAATGGATGTAATACCTAGGTCTGGAAAGTGGAGCCAACATGGAAGTGCCTGGAATCTGTATTTTCTTGATTGGCCACCAGGGGGCACATTTACATACATATATGGTGTGATCTGGTTTAAAAACACAAGATGGTGCTGGCTAAACAGTAACACTTAACGGCAACTTACAAACCAATAGGTGATGTCACAGTGGGTTTACCACTTGGACCTAATTGGACATTTAATGAAGACTGATAAGAAAGAAAGAGGAGAACTGAAGCACTCTTAATCTGCATTCAGAGAATTTAAAGAGCTTTTATCATGTCAGCCACTTAGATCCTCCCAGCTAATTTTTCTCAATAAAGGAACCTTCCACAGAAAGGAAACGCAAAATCAACCACAGACCCAAACACTCTATCTGACTACTAACTTAGGTAATCATTAATGCCTTGTCCTACCACAACTGTTTGTTTCAAATGTCTGAGCAAATATGGAAAACAAATCTGGTAAACTTAAGATGGAGTATAACTTCAGTGACCCCATATCTTTTTATCTAATGCCTATTTCCAGTGACCTGCACTTTAGTGCATTATTAAGTACTTTCACATTCACATTATCCTCGTACTTTATCTTTGCTGCTAATAAGAATAGTTACACTGACATTAATTTCAAGACACTATTGTGTCTGCAGCCTCACAGAAGCATGGCTTTTTGTCATGTGCTCTCTTTTGATGTATTGTCCAAAAGATATACTATTTTGAATATGTGAGCTACTACAATAGTTCTTATGCGATAATGTAATGCCAACCTATCATTTCGTTTTTAGTGAGGTCAAATAAGCCTGTTAATGACAAAGTGGTTATCAAGTAATTAATCAAGTAATCAGCTTGACACCAATGATGGGATGTCCACCAACCCTTGGGCTGTTTTAAATGAATTCAGGTAAATGTAGAAATTCAATACATCCACAAGCACTTCTTTAAACGTCAACAATAATATATTATTGAGTGACAAAGCTTTTATCAAACAAAAGGGATATGTCAATTAGGTTTAAGTTAAGTTTCAGGGTTTTTATTTATTAAGGCTCTAACTGTACAAACAATTTACTGCTGCAGAGGCCCAATCAGCATCTCCTGTGATAAGAAGGCAGATATAGCCACTCACCAGGAGGTGCTCTCCATCAAGGAAAGGCAGGATAAAGTGAAGTGTGTCTTGCTCATCAAGCCTTGTTTTGGCTGGGGGGCAAGAGTGCCACTGTGGCTCTCTAAAGTCAGCCAGTCCAGGCATGAAAACCAGGCACACAAACACATATCTGGTATACAGAGAGAGAGAGAGAGAAAGAAAAGGGGAGGAAAAGGGAGTGTGGGAGGTGAGATGAGAGGAAAGGCTTCATCCCAGGATGACTCATGTCTCTTTCTTACATTGTCTGCTGCACACTGTGAAGACTGCAAGGACTTGCAGAGCTGGTGAGATGGGAGTTTCCCAAAGCTTGTTACATTGCTTAGGGCAGATTTAGAAAAATATACACAGCCAGGTGGATGCACATACCTAATTTTGACAAATAAACACAGATGGTTTAATTTTAACTTCACACATGAGAACAAAACATCAATTATTTTTGTGCTGGATTAGATGCAGGTCTCAATAGCGTGAGCACATGATGAACGTTTCTTAAGGTTAAGGGAAAACCATACTTTTCTGTGCTGTTTGTGGCATCCCTTCCCTTTCTGTGCCCACTACTAATCCCTAAGACAAGTCTTGCAGATGGTATTTCTTGGCAGCCTCAGGTTTTTTATTTTCAGTATTGCCATAATACTATAGACCAATTTATTTCGAACCTGGCATCAACAACTAGCAAGCCATTGCTAAAAGAAGTAATGTAGCCTTAGTTGGCCAAATGTTATTGGCATGCATTAGCTTCACGGGCAGTTTCTAAAGTCCATTAGCTTTGTCAGGGGTAGGATAAGCTGTGTTTCCACCAAGTGGAACAGTTTGGTTTGGTACTGTACAGTTTTTTTATTAGGCATAGTGCCAAAATAACCGGCCCTGTTCCATTTTCGGCACCCTTCCCTTGGGGTACCAGAGTTAATGGTACAGTGCAATCCAGGTGGGGTTAGACCGACTCCACCCATGACAGTCAGCTGACTGGACAACAGAAATCATAACTGGTGTTTCTTCGATGCCCACAGTCTGTTCTCATACATGGCTTGATGTCTAGTTGAGACAAACAGCCAAAACAGAGTAGGAGAAAAAGGGCTGTGCTGTCTGTTGTGTTGTTGTCTGCTCTGTTGCATTAGATGTTGTCATTTGTTTTTGTCTTACCGGTACTATGTCATGGTGCGTATCTTTCTGATACGGCCAGAGGGCACAGCGCACACCCACCTATCAAGTAAAGGTACTGTTCTCAGGTGACATGTAAGCCTGACCAAAGGCTTTACCAGTCCAAACCACACCATACGGTACCAAACCGAACTGTATCATGATGGAAACACTGCATTAGAAACAGGACTTGTAATGACTGCCAGTCACAGCTGAGTCGGGGCAGGTGGCCCATCATGTGACCAGCATCCACTTACAAACAAATTCACACCTTCAGTCTCCAGTTACCGTATTCAAACCCCATTGCCAAAATCCCTTTGATTATGAAACAGTTCATGAAAAGGATTCTGCAGATATGAACTAACATCTGCCATTTTACAGTGGGTTTTATATATATGTCCATAGTAAAGGTGAGTATGTTGTTACACATCAGTAACCAACATTTGTTCATGTGGCACATTTAGAGGGTGCTGCTCACTGGTGGAATACTCTGCATAGCGCTGCATACTGTATGTGTGTGCAACCCTCTCTTTAAGTGCCTTAGTGTGGACTGGAGTGAGTGTAATGCATTAGTCTTTGTGGGAACCAGACCTTTTGCTCAGCTGGGAGCTGTGCACCGCAGATAGCTGAGATTCCTGGTTGCATGTGAGAGGGAGCGTTTGTGTGGTTAGACTAATGAGGCTTTGCATAGAGGATGGCTGCTGAGTGACAGGGATGATTTACACCAGCAGGATGGACAGTCGACAGGGAGGCAACATTTGTCTTACCATGAGGCGCTGTCATAGACATGCAGGCAGTGAGCATACACTCACACACATAGAGGGATAGAGACACATGTATAGGCTGCAGTCACCTGTCCTGAGCTATAAAATAACCCACTTTAAGAGTCTGAAAGCTAACTGACCACTCTTTAATGGTTGACCGAGTGTTGAAAAATGTTTAAGCCTAATCATGCATTATCACTGGGACTTAATACCACTATATGTCTTGCTGGCTACAATGACATATCAAGGACATTTATAGCATCCATAAAAATAAACCTGTCATGTTGCATATTTAGGACCCAAGTGCAGCTAAAAACCTGTTTAATGAATGAAACAAAGGTATACTAAAGCAAATATTAAATAAGATCAAAGCATAGAAAGGACATGAGTAAAGTGAAAAATAAATAAATAAATAAAAGGTAAAGGGATAAAACCCACAGGGGGAACAGGACATAAGGAGCAAAATAGCTTAATAGGGAAGGTCCGGTAAACAAAAAGACAGTGGGCTAAAGCACACAAAGACCAGGGAGTGATAACGTGACAAGAGGTGAGTATCAAAGGAAATGAGGACGTGTCAAAATAAAACAGTAAATTCACAAAAATGGCAAAACACAACAGCAGTACAAGACAAAAATAAAACTTAAACCAAATCAGAAAAAATAAAAGAACAAAGGAAGTACAAATAAATCAGAACACTGGAAATTAATCAATGGTCCGGGTTAGGATTGTGACATATTTAATTTATATTCGTATTTTTGGCAATTGTTTCAGGAACTGTAAGTACTCACTAAAATCTCAGAACAATAGGGCAATGTGAAAGGCATGGCCAACATCCACAGAAAAAAGAAAAAAAAACTTGTATAAGTAAATTTGAAGATACTGAATAACATACGGTATCGTTCACATTTTATTTAATTTGACCCTCACACTTGCCTTACTTTTTGGAAGTATTTTGCCATCACCTTTTCCCCCTTTGGTGCTGCGCAAGTTGCAGAACTAAGCTGAAATAGAGCTGCAATTTATTTTTAATTAAAAACAAATATGAAAAATGTCAACTGGTGTTTCCCAAACCTCAACATAACATTCATAAATGTTTTGTTTTGTCTATAAACCAAAATAATTAGTTTGTAGACATAGCTGTCATGAAGGAGCCAAAAAAAAAAGATGTTCGCATTAGATCTTCACAATATGAAAGATTAAAATTACATCAAACGCAGCCCTTATTCAGTTACTTATTCAGTGTGGATTACAGGAAGCCAGAGCAAATCCCATTTGAAATTGGTTATTACAGATCCAACATACAAAGAAGAACACCTATACTTATGTTTAGATGGTCAACCTAAATCACTATTTGCATTGAACTGTGGGAGAAAGACTCATGCTTGTAATTCTATCCACTGTCCTCATAGCATCTATTCTGTCTTTTCCTCTTTCTTTCTGTAGTGTATGTCACCTCAGGGCAGGTGAAAGTTCAAGGGTCATGTGATTAAGGTCATGGGTGTTACAGAGGGAGAGAAAATAAAGGTATGAAAATGAAACAAGCTGCATATAGTTGTTTGTGAGAAACAGTAAACTTTCTATCTAGCCTCTCACCACTGCAGCATTGTATTCCGACTACATACTCCCTGTCACCATATTTGTCTGTCTCGCTGTCTCTCCAGGGCACATGAGGTGAACAAGCCTTCTCTTCTTTCAGACCAAGATGGCTTCTTATCCACCAAGGGCATAGTTTTGTGTGAATAATGTCTGAACTGAGGAGTAAATATCTTTCCATGACAAGTTGTTTGGATTGGTGTTCATATGCAATCTGATGCTTTATGTATCACTGCCTGAAGTGCCTGGATGATGCAGCCTTGCAGGAGAAGGGTTGCCCTGTCAGTGCCCCTGAAACACTGAGAAGGAGAAATGCAGTGCTGCCCAAAATGTCACTTTGACTCTAAGTTATTCAGACGAAGTGCCCGACTAAGGTAATCCATCAGATATTGTGTGTGTGTTTTTTTTTTCATTATCTTTTGTGTCTATATATGCACAAGGTTGAAATTTTGGTTGAAATTATGAGGAGATTAGAAGATCAGTATCATGTTAATCCTGAAAAATCACCTGCTGTGAATAACACAAGAAGAATCAACTGAGGTCAAACTAAATCATCTTGAATTTAGCTTCAATTAATATCATACATTCACCTTGCAAGGTTCAAGTTTGCAAAAGTTGTTTGAAAGTTTATTAGGATTATGTAAATTGGCCTCCTGGCTTATCCCCTAGATTCCCACTGTCATCGTCTACGCATTGTTTACCCTGATATGGTGTAGGGTCTGTGTTTATCATTCCATTCAGCAGTCTCCTATATGTATCCAACACTAAACCAATCATTCAGATCAGCAGAGGCAATCAACAGTGAAATCACATCACTCACCTCAGTGGAATATGGATAAGCATTCATCCATAAAACTATTTGCCAAAAAGGTTTTTGGTTAAGGGCATCTGAGGGGCCAATGTGAAAAAAAGCCCATTTGAAATCTTTGATCTCCCATTGTCATAAACATTCAAACATAACACTGAGTTTATATGATCTATTTAATGGGAGTCATCCACTGCTACAGCCTGCCATCCCTTTAAGGTATTAGTGTTAGCTACCGGCCATGGCACTTAACTCTGTTCTGTGGATCCAGTTGAAGTCGATGCATGGAATGGAGACCCCAACATAGACAAACATTTTGTGAACATATGGATTGTCCAACATACATTTGTGGCTATGTTTAATTGTAAATGAGAGCAGGACAATATGCAACAAAATATGTCGTGGAGATGGAGAGATCACCAAAGGTCATCTGTCACATATGAAGCACATGCAACTGTTTGTGCTTGTCTGGTCGTAGGAGCCCAGAACGGAGAGCTTGAAACATAAGATGATCTATTTTTCGAGTGATCCTGCCAACCCCAGCTTTAAAGCAAACTTTAATGTTATTCCTGGAGGATTAGTACATTGGCTTTGTGTGTGGCAGTTTCATTAGAAAAAAACAAATGCAAGTATATTTTGCCGGACAGAAACTTGCTGTATTAGGAATAAACACTAACTTCCTCCAAATAATTGACAAACATGGCAAGTCAAAAAGATCAAACAAACTTTACTTCAGTATTTCTTCCATCAACTTTTCTCTTTTATGTCTGAATTCAAAGCTTTGCAGAAACTCCCACACATGTATTTGCCCTCATGAATTGATGTTCACATTCTACATCTTCAACAGCAAAACTATCACCTTTAGCTATGGGATCTTTAATGCCATGTTGGCACCAGAATAGCTGATAGGTTTTAATTATTAAGTGCATTTGACTGAGATTTGTGAATTTTTATGACTTTGTTAAGCTACAAATCCAGGTGTTTCTGCTCTATGTAAACTAATAATCATATCATATTGACTGATTTCCTTGTTAACAAATTCTTACAGGAGGATGCTTCTGCCCTCAGAAACAAAATCAGTGAAGTGAAACCTTTTAAAGATTTCAGTTTAGTGATGAATAACAAAGGAGTCTTAAAACTCCCACACCTTCCTGTCTGTGTTATGCTCTGCCAAGTAAAATCACATTTCCATTCAAGGTCCAGTTAAAGAGCAGGGAAGGGTTACAGATGGTAATCACCTAGTAGTATAGCCCGTCTCCAGTCCTCCATATATTATGAAATGTTGATGCCTGATAATACATTATTGATTCTCCCTCCATGGTAATTCATCTCATGGATATTTCAGTACCATTTCTTTCAGAATATGACCACTGCACTTCCACAGTCCAAATGATGAAATATAAAGAGCATTTTCTATTGTGCTGCCAACATTGTTCAAATTCAGTCTATTTAAAAGGCAGCCATTGGGCCACATTTGCCCCATAAGCAACCCCTGAGTGACCAATCAATGATCTCATTGGAAACACTAAGAAAAGTGTGGAAAAATAAATAAATAAAAACATAATAATAATAATTGTTTTGGCTAACAATGTGAACTTTTATGTTTGAAAAAAAAATGAACAAATTACTACTACTATCAGATTCTATTCAGGTATAGTCCTTTTACTGTTTTCAATGCACTTTTCAATGTGCCCGTGTCAGATATGGCCAGATTGAAAAAAAAATATATATATTACCTCTTTTTTCAATACATGCATTTTTTGCTGGTTTGAAATTTATCATCACCTGCTGCTTAATGTCTGACCCAGCTAAATTTCTTGGTTTGAAAATGTGGCCCAACTGAGTTTGTAATTAAATAGCCTTATTTTAGATGAATCCTTAATGTTGAAAATAATTGATCTTCTGATTAAATAAACTGGAAAAAAGCAAGCACAAAGATAAAGTAAAACATGGTGATAAGATAAAAGCACTGACACGGAAACAATGTGAATGTATATACTGCAAAAATGGCAGCCTCACCAGTGGTTCACTGAGCACATACTGTAGCTTCACCGATCACAGCATCACTCCATGACATGCTGCCACCTGAATTTCCATGACCCCAGCAACACTCACTGTAATGAATAATTAATAGCATAAATAATTGTTCCATTGTAAATATTAAATAAAATAATGGATGCCTTTCACAAGCTAATACAGTAGTTTCTTATATGATATTCATCCCATTAAGTGAAACCTAAGCAACTGATGGAAGTAAGAAGACTGGTATATATGAAATGGTATGATTAATATGTTTGCTTGTTGCTGCGCCACACCAATCATGACATTATTTAGTAATAATGTCATCCACGTTTGATAAAGAAAGTTATTTTCTTGATTTAAATCTCACTCCATTCCAACATTCTAAATCTCATCCTGATATTTCGAACTGTGTGTTTACACTGGACAATCAGATGAAGTTCATGAGCTTCTTGAGTTATCCTCCTTTGCAAAGGTAAAGGACAGCACAATGGACATGCAGTGTTGTAGTGTCCAATATATTATTTTGCTCATCAAGTGTTATTGTCTACTGTCTAAACACTGTTTCCGGTCATCCAGAGTTCTGGAACACTTCTACTTCTTCTACTAACAATCATAGGAACTAACCTGTGGATAGTTATAGATATCATTATAGATAGTTATAGTATAGAAAGAAATAGCTGTTCCTCTGTTCCTATCTTCTGCGAAAATACATAGACTTCCAGAAATCATATGACTTGTTTAGCACAATAGAAAGGATACAACAAATTGCGTCGCCTTTGGGCTTTCTTCCTTGATGGTCAGTTTCTATTTCATACATAGTATAATGCAAATCCTTTTATAGCTATTTTATTTGGTTGAGATCATTTCTTGTCTATGAAAAAAGTAGCTGTGAAGCCAAACTAATCATGTTTATTTGTTGACACAGATAGCTCTAGTCCTGATCTACTACCACTAACTAACCACTAACCAGACAGAGGAGTGCCTGAAGGCAGTACTACTGTTGCGGACATCCAGAAGTCTTCTAAATCAGTTATTGGGACGGTCCATCTGCTATCTGTACCGCTTATCCTTTGCTATCTGGGAAGTGGAACCAATGCCAGCTGACATCGACAGGTCAACAGCTTGCCACATGGCCAAAAGACAATTTCCACTCACCTGCTCACCGATGGGCAATGTAGAGCTTCCAACTGACCTAATCCCAGTCTGCATGTCTTTGGACTGAGGTAACTAGAATTTGCTTTGCACTGGAATTGCTGCCAATGCCCTTGGAAATCAAGAAAGAACTGAGAGGTAAGAGATTCAACTATAGGCAAAAACTATTTTCAAATTTGTCCATAACACGTCCTTATAATATAAACTGTAATATATTGTACTGTACGCCAGCAGTAGCTTCTGAAATAACCCTTGTATTGCTGCTGAGAAAAAAGAGCTCTGTATTATTTTAATACAGCTGCAAATGTCTGTGTGCTGCACAAAACATTCCGTGGCTGCAAATCACTTGTAATCCCACTGAAGCACATTGCAGTTCTGCTGGATCTGAAATAAATTTCAACACTGCAGACATGCTGGGAATACTGTCACTGTTCCTCTCCACATATACATTTCAACAATGCTGGAATTCAGAGGATTGCCATCTACCCACCATATGCCGTGCATTCAAGATAATCAGGTCGAGGTTTCTGTCAGACCCCAATCCTTAGTTTCATTGCACCAAATATTCTATATGGGCCATTCCTCTCTGCAGTTTTGATCTACTTCTTTGTCATGTGGGAGGTCTGACTGGATTTTTATTTCACTACGAGACGCCCTTGTGCCCTTGTGTGTTGTTTATTCATTGCAAAGAAATTATTTTCACTTTACTGCTGAAAGCTGAAAAGAAGTCTGATGTCTGGATTCTTTATTTGTGTTTGTTTGCCCCAGACAGACTTTTTTTATTTATTTATTTGAGGTCTCATTGAGTTGACACTGTCAAGTAGCCTTGCCATTGATATCAAACAAACCTCTCACACAAAGTGACTGCAATGATATGACTTGATAGTGTCTGATGTAACAGATAAAAATTTAAATTTTACTGGAGGAAAGCTGATAAACATATAGTGCAAATATACATGTACTGCATGCGATTACAAGTCCTGCACATTATGTTAAGTAGAAGACAAATGCAAAGCATTTCTTTTAAATGGAAAGGAAGAGTGTGACTGATGAACCCTGAACACAGAGACCAAATCTAGTCTTGAGTCCCCTGTGTTTGAATGTGAGTCCCCATTACTTTAGTCTGTCATCAAAGTTTACTTGGAGGTGTGTTCCAAGATAAATTCCGGGGCTCAAATTATCACATCTGTACAATTAAAAAGGGTTTAACGATGTTTCTAAATGACGTAACTATTCTAATGACTTTATTTACTGTGTAAATGGAGTGTCTGTATGATTAGAGGCATCTCATAGGCATTTTAACACTATAGTCTGTGAACATCAACACTTTTGCTGATTTATACTGTATATCTGCATGTGTGGGTAATGGTGAACAACTAATGCAGCATATAATGCAGCATACCATGACCTGGATGACTGAGAATCTTCACAGACAACTAATGCAGCAGTTTTTCAATATAAATCGAGATAGCTTATTACAAGGGGGAAAAGTCATAGTTCTTATGTTCAACTTTGAAGGTCAACTGCAGTTAATGCTCAAGCACAAGGTGAGTTACGAGTAATGAAAATCTGATCTTGAGAACCGCAGTCCTGCATAAACACGATGAGGTCATGGATTTATGTGGTTACAGGCAAGAAATACTGACACGGGATTTTGTGGGGCTGCACAATTAAACCAGTCTGTAAATTAGCTAATCTGCAAAGGTCCTGAAGAACGTGTCCCTACCACAGCCACCCAACTCCCTTTAGTCACAAGCATATCCTTCAATCTGTCATTTAGTTGGAGTTACAGCTTTTACCCTAAGCTATACAGAACAAGACTCTGAATCCCATTTTTTGCTTGAGTTTGTTTTTGTTCTTTAGGCAAAATCCAATAAAAGAGGATTCAGTCATGAAGGCGAGAGTTTATTACACCCAGTTGAGTGCTAAAACGCCTCTTCACTAGTACAAAAGAGATTTTTCAATTTCAAGTAAGAAATGCCACAAGGCCAAACTTGTAATTAGTTTGGGGGAACAGGGGCATTGCAATATATGATTTCCTCTTATTACATTAAGTTTATTTGACCATTTTATTTGACAATTTGACCCATTCAAGACACTGATCTCAGACACACATTCTCACAATCAAAAGCTTCAGGGCCAAATTTCCATCTCCATCAGTCAGTGCACCTCTGCCATTTACCACTGCTGTCTCCACAACATCCCCCTGCTATCAACCACCATGTCTGCTCACTGACCCAGTCATTTCCTGTTCTTATCTTTAGCATACTAATTGTCTGCCTTATTTATTATACATTAAAGGCACTGTTGTACAATCCATCAAGTACCCATGCTACTCTAATTTGTCAAATCTATCCTCTGCCTCACCCCTTAGACAATCTGTTTACTTTTTCCTTGTCAAGGGACCATGTAACTCATTTATGACAAAATGGTGTCCAAGCCCAGTTGAGTGATTGTATGTGTGTTTTTTTTTTCTCCTCATCAAGTGTTGATGAGGAGAAGTAAAAAATCTAATTCTTCCCTCTCCAATAATGCATCATAGTTCCGTTTTTGCAGCTGATGTTACTCTCCTTTGTGTCACCCCTGTAGTCTTTTTCTTTCTTTTTTTAACTGCGAGCTCTATTCATGTATTTTGTTCAGCTACATGACATGGCTAGCTCCATTAATTGACAGCTCTTACCTGTTTCATAGTATATAATAGATTTGATAAGGTTCTGGGAGCCACCCCTTTGGCTTAGACCATCACAGTGCTGATCAGAATAATTTATGAGCAGTGGTGACAGATTCCTTCCACTGCCGTTGACCTCTGAGGACTACAGATGTGCTTCGGCACTTCTCGTTGACTCCAGACGCTCTCATAAAGCAGTGTTACCACATCTTCATTTCTGATTAATCTTTGCATATAAAATTCCTATTATGCATGTGATGTACCCTGACCTGAACTCTCCATTGACCTTGAAGTTGCATGCTCCAAAGCCTGCAAAGGAAAAGGTGAATAATTGTATAGGGTTAGTGCTATTAATCTTGCATAACACTAGCTCTTTAACTATCATGTTTACATTGCTTACCCTGACTGTAGCCATGTCTCCACACAGATTACTGATGAAATGACAATGCTATTGCTTTCATAAACATTGTTGTCAATTTCCCCTATACCATATCACATTGATGGTAGATTCTAACTTCATTCAGAGGCTGCCAAAAGACTTTGAGGGTCCAAAGAAATCATATCAAACCAAGCTCGCGGCATTGAGTCTAGTTAGATGTTTTCAAAGCACTGTGTCATTAAAGTCTCCTGTGCATAGCCTAACATAAACTTTAAGCTGGTTTTCAAATAACTTTGGGTGTAGAAATTCTCAATGGCTGCCTCTCAGCCTGAAGCCCCAAGTAATTGCCCCTTGTTTTATTATTTATTTATTGTTGAGAAATCATTAAAAATCATGGTAGCATGTTTCTTCAAAGGTTAAACAGTTTCTTTAACACAAAATATCTAATTTTACCTATGTATTAGTCAATAGAATGAGAAGCCACAGTCAACAGCAAGGGAAAGTAAGAGTGCAGATATATTGGAGAAGGCTCAGACTTGCTGACAAGTTTTATTACCAGTCTTTTTGTTAAGTGAAAGCTAACCACCTGTGCTGTAAAGTTTAGCCCATTCATTTTGAGCTGTATCACTCTTCTAATCTAACATTTGGCAAGAAAGCAAGGTAAGGTAGAGGTTGAGGCTGAAAAGTGGAAAGTGGACATAAGTGGACATAATACAGCCTCACAAAACTTCCAACTGTTTTTTTTTTTTCAAAGCAAAGGATCTCATAAATGATTATATTCTCTTACAGAGCTGCAGTAATTGCTTCTTTCAAACTCACACTGGCAGAGTGGACAACCTAGTGTGGACACTGGAACCCACTTTACTTGGCCCTTATGACATTAGTCTGAAGCTGACAGGGGCTGTTGTTCCATGGTTCCTGTTGGAGACTCAGTATTGATTTCCTCCCTGTTCTTCTTCCACAAGTAATATACAGCTTTAATCTAATTGGTGTGTAGGAACTTGAGGGGAGTGATATCTTCTGAGACATGTGCCACCTTTACACTCTGAATCACACTGACCTGGTGTCAGCTGTCTACACTGCTGACAAAGCATCTTTGATCACAGAAAAATAATGTCCCCAGCTCAGGAAATGGTGAAGGGAAAAAAGAAAATTCATCTAAATCTAAGATGTAACATTTGCTCTTGCAGCTCCGTTACAGTACGTATAGTGTGTTATACTTTTTTTCTGAAGAGTGACAATCATAAGGATTAAGAAGTGTATTCCAAAATAATATACTGTAAGGTTTATCATGTAAACATTATCTACATTAAGCCTCAGGTGTTTGTTAACCATTCTTAACCATTCCTGTTTGGTGTTGCTGGGATGATACTAGAAAAAATAGTAAATCACTATAAACCCTGAATTGGATGTAAGTTCCTATAGGCTTTGAAAATCTCCCACTCTGATGTGGAAAACCACTTTTTTCATTTTATAGTGCGTCATATGGTGCCAGACTCTACAGTGACAATAGACTTTCCTTTTCTTGCAAACATACTGTACTTGAAACACTAATTTTTAAGAGTAAGGGTAGACTGTTCATTAAAATGATAACTAACATGTATAATAAGAACAAAACGCTCTAAGTGAGCTCTGGTCTAGAAACAGTTCACTTTATAGTGTAGTTGGCTTAGGGACCAGGCAAATTACATCAAATACCAGTTTTAGCCAGAGGCCACTATGTCCTGCCTACCTGTTTACATCTCCTTAGCCACTTTATATAAAAATTATATAAAGTTCAGTTCCCCCCTCCGCCCCCACCCCCGAGGAATGGCAGTAAAAAGTCAACTTTGATAAAAGGCAAACATCTTACAGATTAACTTCAGCCTTGCCGCCAGATACCTTCAGTGGGAATGCATAGCATTTTCAATCTCACACTTTTATACCCCTTGAATCTGCTGTGTATTCCTCAATATGAGTGGAAGACCCATTGAGAGAGGGAAGAGATGGAGGTTTTCCACTTTGGGTGGCTTAATGCACTTCAAAATGCAGCCAAGCCTGTAATCATCTCTTGGAAACGATGGATTTGATGCACAGTAACATTTCTTTAAAAACCTGTTGAAGTCCTGTTCAACTGCTAAAAGATGTTCAGCTCAATCAGACCTTGATCTGTTGTGTTTCCTCCCATTGTTATGAGTCAGCTCCTCACTGTCATTCAGCCTTGTGCTGCACTGTAGCAGTGGCTCATCTGGCTGTGAAATGCTATCACTCGTCTCAGGTCTTCATCAGACTGAGTGAGTGCAGAAGGATCAATGCTCTTACTGTACACTGGATCACTTTACCCAGCTGTGCACATAATGGTTTGAAAGGTGGTTTCATAGAGCTCTCAGCCTGTGAGTGTGTGTTGTGAGAGTGTATTGTTTGTGAAAAGGAGGGGATGCTGTATGAATACATGACTACATGAATGTTTACTTGAGTGTTCTGCACACACCAAACCGTCTAGCAAATCTAGCACAAATCAATGCCATAACACCTAGCCTACAGCATAGGTGGTGGAACCCTTTTCCAACTGTGGGCAGCTCAACAATTATAGCATTCTTTGTAAACTCTAAATTATTGACTATGTTCATCATACTAAACCCTATAATGCACTGGCTCTAGCTGCTTTTCTTCATCATAGCATCTGATGTCATAGCATAGCATCTTTAGTATTTTTTCAATGTCCTGTACCATCAATAATATCAATAATCTGCTCTCCGATGGTTCTTCTTTCTTTCTAGTGATTTTTACTTTGTCTGGTGCTTATTCAAAATTTCTCCTTCATAGCTATTACCCTGTTCACCACAAAACTTGCTTGTATACAGTATCACTGAGAGAATGCAGACCAGGTAAGACTGGGAATACGACTTTATCAAAACACATCCATGCAACTCATCCATTTAGAATTATGCCAAAAGTTGGAATTTTTCATCACCACAAAAAAAAAAGGTGCACTGCCTTTTCTAGACTTTCTTTTCTTGACAGTCACCATGAAGCCTGACAGTGGTGTGTCTGTTTGCTTTACCACAACCATAAGAAGATGCAGGCTTACAGCAAAAGGGGCTCTAAAGAACATGTTATCCTTTTATTGTCTTTAATTGCAGGGAGAAAAAAATGCTTTCATGACAATTTTTCTTTGTAGTTGCTTTGTGGTGTTTATTGTCTGGTAGACAATGCAAGTCCCAGAATGCTAGGCCCATCCCTGACCTGAAGATTAGTAAACTCTGAGTATTAGCAGGATGAAAAATTGTGCGACAGTGCATTTAAATTCTAATTAAGTACGGTTGGTCATATTAGTTAAAAGCTTTGCATTCTTAATTGCTTTGTATTTTTTGATCATATTCTAATACTCAGAGTCATAAAAACAGACCATATTTAATCGACTAAAATGTAGCCTAATCTTTTAAACCAACAGGTTCACACCATGGATCCAGAGACACACAGCAAAGGGAATAGGACACCTTTCAGATAGGGTTGTATTGACTGTGGTACCTGTGCTATATCCCTCTTTAATTAACACCAGGAAGCGAAGCAGTACAGAGAGGTGGCAGGGGTGCTGGCAGATAGGTTTTTTTTTTTTTTCCCAGCAGCCAGCTGATAATACTCCCCAGCACAGGGGTCTGCACTGTCAATAAAAGGACATGCCAAGAGTTTCGAAAGCTCAGTGAACCTGGCCTTACTTCCAGCCCCACAGGCCACAACCCATCTGGGCAGGTCAGCAGGAGCAAGATCAAGAACCCTGGCAGCAGAGTGGCATCAGGCCAGAGTTAGCAGCCACAGCATTCAGCCTCTTCTCCACCAACTAACATGAGCAAGAGACACGTGAGAAAGAAAGCTCTGAATATCTATGAGGGAGGGAGGGAGGAAGGAAGGAAGTTAGAAATGGAGATTGATAGAGAGATAAGTGGCATAGATAAAAAGTAAAAAAAAAAAAAAAAAGAAAAGTATTTGCAATAGTAAGCTCTTAGAGGAGTATCTTAAGAGGACATACAGAGGAGTCTTTACAGTAGTGCTTTTTTGCCATACAGCACTTTGTAGACTTGACTGAAGATATAAGAGCTGTATTAAATTACCTCTGTCCTACTGTCTGTCGCTTAAAAGGGCCCTTCACTAATACCCATGACATCCTTTTTTGTTCTTTTGTTTTTGAAAGGTTTTATAAAGGATCCCACTGTATATTCACAAGAGAGTGGCCACCACTGATGCTCCTGTTTCAATCATCCCAGCTCTGCCACCCCTACTTGTTAGTGTGATCACTGTCTCTTTGGTGGCTGTGCACATATTAAATTCTCTTGCCGCAATTAACTGCTGCATGGCCACCGAAAGAACTGAGAAAGGATTTTCTCCATCACAGAGCTGGAGTTAATGTAGGAGATGGATGAAAACAAGAATGCAAGAGAAGAGAGTGGGTAAGTAGAAGGGGAGTGAGACAGAGAGAGAGAGAGAGAGAGAGAGAGAGAAAGGGAGGGAGAGACAGAGGAAGTGGGAATGCAGCGTGCCAAAGCTCCCCACCCACTGCCTGTGTCTGTATTCTCTCAGGGAAGGGTTGGGTATCAGGGAAAGAGTTGTGTTGTGAGAAGTGCAGACAGCTTCGTCTCTTCTGCCCCCTACTGCAAAGAAGGTGCTGATGGAAGATGGGGGAAAGATTGGTATTCCCAATGTCTATAGCCCATTTCTCAATGCTAACAATCTGTGCTTCACACTTAACAATTGTATTAATCTGTGGAGCAAGATGGCAATATTGTTGTTTTAAAGCACATACTGGCCATAATATTTCATCTACAATGGCTTATTAAGCTGCTAATCAATACACTCAGTGATTGCACCGCCAGATTTTCAGTTATTAGAAATTCTGATATAATTTATGGTGGATCCCTGAGTTTCTTTTCTCAGCCTTATTCTTCATTATTGTCAATGTCTCTTTCTTGGTTTTGTCCATTCATTTGCCTCTCTCCTTGACTGCGTTGTGATACATAGATCAGCTGTGAAGATTCTCAGTCATCCAGGTCATGGTATCCAAAAGTGTAGTAAACAAAGGCAACTGGACTTAGTTGAATTTCTTGAAGACGT